>CM037787.1:21234829-21251330 GCA_021229015.1 Solen grandis | reverse complement strand
ATACGCCTGACACTTTTCCCTTCGTAACACGGAAATAAAAAACGGTTATGAACCAAAACTGAATTTCAATATACAAATAAATTCAAAAATAATTCTTTTACAAAAAATAAATGATAAATGAGCCAAACTTGTGTTTTTTTAATTTCTAAGATTCGAAATCCTCTAAAGAATACCTATCAGGTTTAGTACACTTGGTAATCAATAAAATGCTAAAATGCATTTCAGTGTATTTACCTGTCCAGTAGGGCACGTAGAACCGGACATGACGTTTAATGAGGTACATGTGGTAGTTCCCGGTCGTAAACAGTAGATCCCCTGATAACACAGATTATCTAGGCTGTATCCCTGCACAAAAGAAAAATCAAACGGGGTTTAAAACATTGTAAAAAATTATATCATTTTTATGTAGAAAAGCTGTGGTTTTTAAGTTCTTGTCAATCTATATCAGTTTTATTAACAGACAAAGTACTGAAATGATTGTCACAAATATTTGAGTTATAAGACATCCGATGAGAAAATAAATATTTGATTTAAAAGTCCGGACCAGTACACGATATCTTTTCTCCTTTTGTTCCCATTATAACAATAACGGATTATATGTATAGACTGTCGGTGGCTCCTTGATTTTAAAGGTCTTAACGTATCAGCAAGTATTTATATGGGTGTCAAACCGCCAAAGAAAATATAAATAAACAAACAAATGACAAGTAGATCTCCCTGCAGATTAACGTCGCATACTGTGGATCCGGTACCGACGTTTAGTTCACACTGCTGGTCTAGAGTATAAATCTCGCCCAGGAGTTTGGACGCCTGTATAGCTTTGTAGGCATTTACGTCAAACGAGCTCGTTTGCAAACAATCCAAACCTAGGTTTACCATACTGAAACCAAACAACAAGAACTCACACATGTATTTGGGTCCCAAAATGTATTTATGAAGTTTAAAGTTACAGAAAAAATGAATTACCGGAGTATATATTTTGCAACATTAATGAGCTGAATAATTATAAAGACTAAATATGAATCCCAACATTAATTTATAATACTGTGAATAGCCTACTGTCATATAGAAATATGAAAACTGCAATCAAATGATAAACGTCAATAGTCACAAATTCTTGTTAGAATCATAAAACTTAAACTTACTCATTCAAATAAGTTTCCATAGCTGAAATAGAGCATGTCGAAAATGTCCATGGATGGGACGATGCTGCTGCAGTTATTCCAACAACGGTCCTAGAGGGCGCCATGATGTAATATTGAGCAGACGACACATTGCATGCTGGGTATTCTGTATCGTGTGCAACACCCATCCTAAAATAGGGATTAATCATTTCATATATCAAATTAAATGTTATAATGAATTCAGCATTGCGTTATATTTATTATATAAGTATGTGAATGAATAAGTAAAAGCCACGTCATTTATAAATCTAAAAATTAAAATGTTATAACATCAGATAGTTGGTTAATTAATCTCCAATGCGGAGATATCGCACATTGAGTTGAAAAGCTCAATTTCAGCTTTTTATTTCACCACATCTTTCGATATTCTCATATATTTGTAATTCAAAGGGAGATTTTAATACAAATGCCAAATATATTCCTTTCAGGAACAACATGTAAACATAGCGTAACGTTAGAGGTATAGACACGTGGTATGGTCACGTGGTAACTCAATGTTGCAATGATTGATGCGCAACCAATCCACTGCGCTGATATTCGTGTGTCAATCCTGGAAAGGGAGGTAACTAGGATACTTACGTATGGGCAAGTTCGTGAGTGGCTGTAGAGGACACGTCATTGCCTTGTTCGACGATGGACACGGAGAAGATGCTTGATTCTTCCTACAAGAAGCGACAATATTCTTTTTTCCCATCGTCGTATGTGTAGGCTAGACCTGTGAAGAAGATAGAAATTGCACCATGTTATATATCTTTGCATTTTTTTTTCTTTTCTGAGACGATAAGCTTATTCTGAATTATTGACATATTTTGATGCCAAGGCCAATATACAAGGTCAGTTTTAGGACTAGCTCGCTATTCGGACCATTAGTTTAGTGACCGACTTCTCTGAATTTGAATTGATGTACAGGAACGGTATGAACATTTCAATTAAGAAATGTCACCATCTTTATTCGCTTTCCTTAGTATCTTCCCTACCTTAAAAATCTTACACAAAGATAGTAAAGGTGCGAATCTTTTTATAATTCCATCAAGATTTTGAAGATAATGAAAAATTAAGCTTTCTAAGATTTCTCATTTTCTCAGTTTTTGGACTTTTTTAGATAGAGAAATAGTTCAGAACATCTTATCATTAACTGACTGTGTTCAACTATCAGAAATAGGAATAATGTGTTAGAGCTAAATGAAATCTTCACCCTATATTATAAAGTTGTTATAAGGGTTTTAAATTGAGCACGTGCGGTCTTTCATAGCTTGTTCATCAACCAAAATCATATTAAAAAAGATATCAAAACCACACACACACGTACCGATATTTCCAGCACCTGCACTGCCACCGAAGGACAAGTCTTTCCTGTAAACAAAAATTATTTGAAAAATACATTTTCATAAAATCTTTTAGGCATATGATGACATGAATATTACAAATATATTTAAATTGTTTAAGCCGCCTGTATTAAGCAGCAAACTAGCAAATTTTAAGATGTGGCCTACATTTAGCAGCCCCATGCGCTAAAAACACTTTTCTCTGTAAAATCATTCATTTCTATAGGGACAACTGTTCTTGGATGTTATCCCACACACACACACACACACACAGGCAGATTACTCCAATTTAGAAGACTTCACGTTTCGAAGATTATGAAGCCACGAATATATGTGCCAAAGAATTTATCTTTACTACAATTTCCACGAAATAGTGTGTCAACGAAAACTACTGAAATCTGATAACATACTTACATGGTAAAGGTCAGATTGCATCAAAGTCACTCAGACTGTTCTCGTTTTCCCCCACCCAGCTATTGAAGCCGGCGGAGCGCCCCCTGGCTGTCGAGATACTCCTCTCCACCTTCGGTATAAAGAGTGTTCCCCTTAATCCACGGTTGACCGGCACTCTCCTGTGGAGGAAGTACAAATACTATCAGCCTTCCATAGTTCTCTCATTCGGAACACATTGAATCCGAGCATATTTTTTTCTTTTAGACAGCGGTTACCTCCCCTTATATTTTTTCCAGCATTTGAAGAACCGAAGCCGTTTGTCATAACATTAACACCAACATAGTATCAGTCTACTTGCATTAATTTTTTAACATAATTAGACTAAGTCATAGTGGATCATTTCTTTGTTTTTGAGGACTGGTGAAAATTTCGCAGATTATCAGTCATTCCAAAATTATTATGCAAGAGGACAAAACTATTGTTTAAAGGTTAATTTAGTGTATGAAGAGTTACTCACTTAAGACTCGGTCCATTTTGGAAAAAATGACGTAAGCACTTACCGTAACAATTGTGATTTCTAAAGGTACGATGTCTATGGTCATGCTGTCGGTGGAAGCAGACGAAAACCGCAGGTCCCTCTGTTTTTTATAATAATTATTGATAAAACAAATATGTCATCAAAAGTAAAATAAATTTAAAAAAAAGTAATAAAGAAAAACTGATATATTTCAATTTTTTACAAAAATTATACTAGCTACAAAAAATTAAACAATATGAAAAATTAGAATTTTATTAATATTATTTAAAAAAGTTTTTTAGACTTATCAAATGAAAAAAAAAAGAAAATAAAATTTTAAATTAGATTTTCCCAAGATATTTCCTTTTTTAATCTTTTTTTTTTAAACTTTAAAACTCAATTCTTTACTAATACAGTCTTCAATATATTGGGAATAAATTATCATAGGAAAAAAATCTCAAAAAAAAACAATTAAAGGGAGTTTTAACTCACATTATTGGCCCCCCGCTCGTATTTATTGCTGAATTACATCCAAAGCTGTCTGCACCCATTTCTTTCAACCCAAAACTGTGAAAAAAATTTTTTTTTGAATGACAAGGTTTACTTTTTTTTATTTACTGTTGTCCGTTCCAAAAAATTTTTCGTTTTTTCCCTTGATTAAATATTGTTCAAAAAAAAAAAGGGGGATACAAATTTTGTATGGTAGTGTTTAATATAGGGATAAGCATTTCCCTAAGTTTTTAGTATTTTCCCTAACCATATAACAAAAAGGTACATAAAACTTTTCTTACAAAAAAAAAACTTTGTAAAAACAAATCTTTTTTTATTTTTTTTTTTCAAACAAAAAATGTCGAAACGCAAATTTTTGGAATAAATATCGGGAAAACTAGTAATATTCGAAAAATTGAGGTTTTCCGATTATGAAACCGGGAGTGCCTCTTTTTAATTTGCATTTTTTACGAAGGCCAAAAATTTAAAATTTACTAGAAAATTTTTAATAGAAAGCTTTTTTTTAAAGACTCAAAATATTCTGTACTTACAATTATTATATCATATTTAAAAAGGGTAAAATGGAAAATTTTCACTTTTACAGTAAAATTTTAGGCAGGGTCATTTGTTTATATTCAAGGGGTTTTGTATTGTATATAATATTATATGAAACAAAAAATTATTATAAAATGTTTACGTTACTGGAAATAAAATACCATTTACCACTACAGAATCTCAGGGGGGGGTTTTCCGGGGCCCCAATTGGTATGGGACTTGAGTTTTGTGCTTTGTGTTTTAGCTTTCTTTGTCTATATTTTATTTTTTTACTTTTCCGGGGGTTTTTTTGTTTTTTAAAGGACCGGTACAACCCAGGAACTATTTTTCCATTTTGGTGAAAAAATAAAAAAAAAATAAGTCATCAAGTAGGTTATTACAACTGGTAAAGGGGAAAAAATTTTAACCACCTCTCTACCTCGATCGTGGGGCTCACTGTTTTTTGGGCCGGGGCCCCGGGGCTCGACCCCCGGTTTAACTGTCGTCAGTGCGGTTGTGCGGGTCGCCCCCCCTTTTTTCATATCTGGTAAAAATATATGTAAAAAAAAGAAAAGTATGACCTCAAAAAAAAGGTGATTTTAATAAAGATAAAAGGTTTAAAAGGGCCCTTTAAAAAGATAAAAAAATTTAAAGGTTTTTCGTTTACAAAAAAGTTGCGAAACCCGTTTTTACAAAAGGGATGGCAAAAAAAAATTTAAAATAAATAAGAAAATTAAAATATTAAAATTTAAATTTTTTTAAATTTTTAAACGGATATGAAATGGGAAAAAAGTAAATTTAACCCATGACTTTTTTTTACCGTATCCCGGTGAAGGGCCGCTTTGTTTTGTTCCACCCCTTTTATAATTTTTTGAGCAATTTTGGTTCCCCTTTTTGAGGAGAGTTAAAATCGTTTGAACCCGGCCCCAACCCCGTTTTTCTTGGTCTCCGAAGTGGATGTTTCCAACCTTTTTACATTAAACCATAGATATTTATCATATTAATTGAATTTTAATCGGGGGCAGTTGAAATGAAAAAAAAATTGATAAATTTAAAAAATAAAAGTAATTTTTTTCTTACAATGGCTTTTTTTTTTTAAAAAAGAAAAAAATTTTAAAATTTTATTTTCCCTAAAACATATGATTTCATTTTTTATACATGTATTTGTTTTAAAATTTTTTTCTGTTTTTGTAAGTATAAAGTGCCCCCTCTGAAATTTAATATGCATTTTTTTTATCTCATCATTATCATTATTATAATTGTTATTTTTGTTTTAATATTTCACCTAATTAATAAGTTCCATCCCAATTTTTGAAAATTTCTTACAATGTGACAAGGAAACCGGGGGGAAATTGGGCATTTGACCATCCCGAGGCACCAATGTCGTCTTTTAGTATTTGATTTAAAAAGCATAATCCTTTAAAGAAATAAAACATAAATTTAAAGCATCATCATCATCTTAACAACAACAACAACATCATCGCTACCCTCATCATCGCATCCTAAACACACCTCCATTCTTCATCAACAGCCCCCTATCTCTCTTACATTTGAGGTAATCCATCCATATTTTAAATTTTCAATCATGATCCTTTTAAAATGCTTTTTAAAAAGACTTTAGTACAGATGCAAACATCCACCCGACTTGAATTATTTTTTCCTTTTAAGTCTGCAAAGGTTGCATTTACTATGAAATTCCCCTGATTACTTTATGGACCATGATCATAATTTAATGATGGATGGATTATCTTAAAGGTTTAAACAGAATAAAATATAAGTGAACTTTTAAATCATCTTATTTTTGAAATATGAAAAACGCCCCGGTTTTGGGTTTTAGATTCACTATAAATATGTATGATAAAAATTCTTTATTCCCAGCACATGATTTTTTTTTAAAAATCCGTATATTTTCAAAAATTATTCCCCCCCCCCCCCCCCACCCTAATTAAATTAATTTGAACACGAAGATTAAGGATTTCTTCACGCACCAATGGGTGCACTGTGTTAAAACAACCAATATAAATGTACTGAAATGATTGATTCATCTTCTCCTTTTTTTTACTGTTTTTTTTTTTTTTTTTTTTTTTTTTTGTTGAAAAAACGCTGCACTTTGAACATTTTAATCAAAATGATATACATGTGTTTTAAAAATATATTTTCCCCGAAACCATCAATTTAAAAAGGGCCATGTTTAATTTAAATTATAAAAAACCCAAAATTTTAATTAGATTAGACTTTTTTTTATTGTATTATTGTATTATCTACAAGATATTTGTAGCATGATTGTGAAATTCAAAAAAACGCAAATATGAAATAATAATTTTAAAAACACTCGATTTTTTTTCTCATCCCAAAAAGTGTATCTTTTTTCTCTACACTATTTTCCTACTTTTTTTGGGGGGAAATTATAATAAATTTTAAAATTTAGATATTTTTACCCCTGAAATACAGAAAAAAAATAAAAATTTAGCTTTTGAACCAAAAGTTCCGGTCGTCGCTTTGACCAAAAAAACTGCCCAAAATTTTTATTTAAATGAACTATAACACTCCAAAAAATGTAATTAAAATTGGGTATTTTAAGATATATATATATCTTTAAGGTCGTTGATTTTTTTAATAGATTTAATGTTTTTTTAGGATTGATACAGACTTTTAAAAAAAAATTGAGGCATTTTTGGGGGGGGGGGGGGGGGGGGGGTTTCAAATCAACTACCGGGAAATTTTTGGAATAAATTACAAACAAAATTTAAATCCCCTTTTAGCCTCGTTCCTTTATGCAGATACGCCATCTTTCGTCACGAGCTTCACGGGAACATGGGACTTCTGTGCCGTATTCAATAGAAACTTTAGCAAAATTTTTTTGACGCTTGAAAAGGAAAACAAAAATGTAAATCTGTTCGGGAAAATGCCGTCATTTCGCCACCTTTTTGGGCCCAAAATTCCAGAAATCGTTGTTTTTCGGCGCTCCTCTTCCTTCGTAAGGGCATCGGGGTGCCGTATGTAATGTCGGGAAAATAAAAACCTTTTTTAAAAGAAATATTTGTCTAGTTAGCCGATCAAACCAAACCTTTCCTTTTTTTTTTCTTTTTTTTTTCGGGCGTTATATGTATACTCGCAAATTTATCCCCGTGTGAACTCTCTCTATATATACTTTGTACTTTTACAAAATTTCTGTATTGTATACGTCTTTAAAAAAAGTATTAAAGTTCACTGTTTGTGTTGTATTAACCCCCGTATGATAAAAGTACCTTTACATGAATATGTACAGATTGCATTTAATTTCAACAAAACGGCTAAATTACAAAACCAAAATTTTTAATTGGCTAACGATCGAAGCTTTTTAAAACCCGGGGGTTTTTTGTTCCTTCCCGCAATTCATGTTAAAATAACCCCCTTATATGCCATGTAAAAAAAACGGATAAAAAAATCGGTTATCTGCCCCAAAGCAGCATGTCCGAAATTTAAAACGAGGGAAAGAGAAGGAAATATGGCCGCAAGCAATAAAAAAACAAAACGTTTCGCCCTACCCGTCAATTTGACCTAAGTAAAGTTTTTTTTATACCGTTGGATAATTCTCAAGAAGATCTTCTCTCATGGATTAATTTTTTTTCTTGTGTATGATTTTCAGTATGACAAATCCTTTTTCTAAAAAACTTGTCAATAGTCCAGCTAATGCGTTCAAATAGGTCAAAACTTTAAAGTTAATTTTCGCAAAATTTACTGTTTGGGGAGGGGCATGACCTTATAATAATAAAGGGGACGAAATTTTTCAAAAAATACGTTAACTTCAAAACCCAAATTTTCATACAAATTAGAATAATTTTACAAAATGGTTTCCTTGTGGCTCTTTTCTTTACCTATGATTTTAATTTTTTTTTATGTTCATTAAAGGAATTTGTTTAATTTGCACGTGAAGTAATAATATCTTTTTTAAGGGGTGTGATTATACGTGTATCAGGATCTCTTTGGGTGCTGTCAGTAAAGCTCCTTAGGGTTTTATACAAAATACATATTTGAAAAATTATTTTACAAGAAAAGCTGGGCCTTTTAGAAAAATATGTTGAAAAAAAAAAAAAACTTTTTTTTTAAAATTTTTTTGCTTTGTTTATGTGAAAGAAAGTAATAAATATTTCTAATGAAAACAAACAAAACCGAAATGGAAACAACACAAGATCGGACATTAAAGATAAAAATATATAATGTGATTTTCAATCATATACAATAATCAAAACAAAGGGAAATATGCCCCAATGACACAAAAAATTTAAACATATAGGATAAATCAAGAAAGAAAAAATTACATAAAAATACAAAGGAATTAGCTATTAAAGAGAGAGAGAAAAAAAAAAAGAGAGAGAGAGAGAAGAAATATTTTTTACCCTCTCCCTCAAACGTCCATCAAATGTGAATACACTTTTGTTGGGCCCCACACAACGCTGACCCAATTTTGCGAAACAGCAGAAAGCAAAGGGGGACGCGCATTATGAAAAATTTTTTAATAAAAAAAAAAAAAATATTTAGGAAAGCGTTTGGTAATCGCGAAATATAATGTCTTCCTCAGACAAAAAATCTTTACTGGGCGAAGCTAAAAAATTTTTTTGGGGCTTATGTCGTGCGCTTCGGTATAAATAGAGCCGCATTTAAATTTAACATCACGTATGCGTTAGTTTATTCAATACCCGGATAGTATCAATAATTTCATTCGTTTTACGATTTAATTGTGTACGGAGAGGATTTTCTTTGGGGCCCTCCAAGCGCAACAATCTTGGACATTTCCTTTTAAAAGGAAATACCAGTGACCATAATCGGCTTTAAATTTCCTGTCCGTTTTTAGGTGCGTTGACGTCACGGGTATGTTTTTTTTCACCTATTCCCTCTAAAAAAAAGATACCTAATGGCAAGTCAATAAAAATGATTTACCTATGCGATATAAAGGCTTTATTCGGGGAAGTCTTTCCCTTGAAGTCGTGACTGAAAAAACAAAAGATACTGAATAATAAAAAAATTTTATAGGTCGTAAATTTTATATTGTTTCTCATTTTTTTTTTCTTTTTTGAAGGAAAAGAAGATGTTGAAATTGTGGGAAAAAAACTTTGGTGCGCCAATTTTTCTGGGTGAATAACTTTTAGTAACCCTTTTTAAAAAACATAAACGCAATTTCTGCGTTTACATTGTTATTAAAACTGAAAATTTCGCACAAATGGTTTGCATATACTTCAAAACACCAACATGTAAATATTTTAAGTTTCAATTATATTCTGTTGGGGGGAAGGGGGGGGGGGGTGTTAACTGGCACAGTTTTAAAAGAAAGTAAATTAAAAATTTCTCAAAAGTAACCCTTTATTTCTTTATTTCCCCCCATGCTATAATTTTTCGTCGATTCGTAGATTTTATAAGCATGTTACAATCATTTTGGGCCCAACATTTTATACTGTTAATGCAAATAAAATCGTTAGAGTGGACAAAAGGTCTCTTTTCTAAAGGCTACCCCCCTCTTTTTCGTGGTTTTTAAAAGTACTTGAAACATAAATACTGCCCCCAAATAAGAACTAAAACCCTACTTTTTCCAAAGGGAAAATCGGGGAGCCCTTTTAAAATTACGTGGGTGGTGCGAGGCCCAATATTTTAATTCGGGAGAGGAAAGGGGACAGACAGTCCTAAATATATTTTATGGAGAAAGATGCGCGAAAATTTCATTGGGGGGTTTACTCTTTGTTTTACTCTGATCTTTTCTAACTTTTCTATGGAAATGCACTGATAAAACCCCCCAAAAAGTAATTCTGATCCGAAACCCTAACCCGGGAAATGTCTCTGTTTTTTACGGACGTACGAGGCCCACATTGGAGGTTTTTTCTTTTTTTCTCTCACCACAAATAAAAAAAAAGCCCTTAAGAAAAATAAAAACTCAAAAAAATAAAATATACTGAGGGATTAAAGGATAGATCAATATAATATATACATCTTTTAAATGTTTTGGGGACAATGCGTATTTATAGGTGTGTGTGTGTGTGTGTGTGGGGGTTGCGTGCGTGCGTGCGTGGTGTGTGTGTTTGTGTGTGTGTTTTAAATTTGGGTTTACACATTAAGATTTCCCGGTCATAGTCCAGGGGAAATTTGACGTTTGAAACATGAAACCCCCCAGTTGTGTTTTTTTTTTTTTTTTTTTTTGGTTTAAAAAAAGAGTATCTTTCTTAGATTTTGCGTGATGTTTAAGGCATGGGATAAAACAAAAAAATTGATCAGGTGTGCTCCACCCATCCTTTGTTAAAATTTTTACCGGGAAAACATGTGCAAAACCCCTCAGTTTCCCTTTTAAAAATTTAACGCTATTTTTTGTGAATGTCTTTTATCTTTCTTATCTTTTTTTGTTCAAACCCCTATCAAAAAACAAGGGGAAGTCGGGGGGGGCCCCAAAATGTTGAAATTTAAGTTTTAGTAACTTTTAAAGGGGTTTTTTTTCAATGGGAAATTTTTTTCATATTGTTTATTTTTAAATTCTTTAGTCGTGTATTTTAAGCTACCCCCACTTCAAGTATGAAAAATTTTTTCAATCAAAAAACCCGCAGTAAGCGGATTATATATCTTGTAATGTAGGTATAAACTGTATTCTTTTAAATATATAACCTGCACGTGACTTAAAAAATTATTTTAAGAAAATGTGAATGTAAATTTGCTAAATCGTTTTTAATGTCAAAAATTTTTGTTTTTGTACTATTACATTTGCACAAAATTGTTTCTGCGTTAACATATAATGGTGATAATATTAAAAACTCCAAAGGATATTTTAACATAAAAAATAGCTGTAATTAACTCGGGGGAAAGAGTGCCTAGAATTAGACATTATAAATTTCGATTTACCCCCAACCATACTTTGCGCTTTGTAACTTATTAAATACCAGGGGAGAATTTAAAACATTTTTGTTTTTTCATTAAAATACCCAAACATTTCTTAACAATAAATTTTAAATTTTTTTAAGGGAAATTAAAATTTTTAAAGATAGCCATGTAATTTGAATATTTCGTTTTTAAAATGGAACGGTGAAATGGATTTCTATTTGATTTAAGATCTTAGACTGTTAAATATTTTTTTTTCCACGGGGGAGTGTTGATAGGAGGCGAGCCAGAAAATATTTTGATTTTTGTTTTTAAAAAGAGATGTAAATACCCAGAATGTTGGGTTGTGGTATAAAAGTTGTTGAAACATGTTTTCTTATAATATCTAGAATGAACTTCAAAGGGTTTGCAAAACATTTTCGGATTATTCGCAAAAGGTATTTTTTTATTTATAATAGACTAAGTGGTTTTCCATGATCACAAATAACCCTTATTGGTTTTACTAGGAACTAGATAAAAAGCATCAAAACAACTCGGGGGGAAAAATTTTTCGAAATTTTGATATATCTGTTTTAGTTGGACGCCCAGAAATACAGTCCCAAAATTTTTTTCAGATTTGAGAGTGTTTTTATAGGCTACGAAGATTCATAAGACATTTTAGACAGTGTAAAAGACGGCCGAGCAAAAATTTGGGATATAAAGATCTTACTGTTAATTTTTTGTGATAATTTAAAACCTTTCCCTATTTTTGACTCATTTTGACCCCCTTTTCCCCCAAAATTTGACTCATTTTAACCCTTTCCCTCATATAGACTCATTTTAAAAACCCCTTTTCCCCCATTTTAGATCATTTTAAAACCCTTTTTCCCCTTTTAGACTCATTTTAAAAACCCCTTTTCCCCCATATAGACTCATTTTAACCCTTTCCCTCATATAGGGTCATTTTAAAACCCCTTTTCCCCCATATTTGACTCCTTTTAACCCCTTTCCCCCATATAGGGCTCATTTTAACCCTTTCCCTCATATAGACTCCTTTTTAAAACCCCTTTCCCCTCATTAGACCATTTTGACGCACTAAATAGGTCCCACATAAACCTGATCTGAGAAAAACAGTTAAACCTTCCAAATTTAAATTACAAAATCCTCATTTCCAACCACTGAGGAGCAGCGAACAGAAAAAACCCTGATCAGTGCGATTTACTCGCGGGTGATTGGTTTTATGCTGTTCGTTTTGGTCTTTTATGGTTTCCTCTAGGGGAAGGGTTAAAAAAGGTCAGAGAAATATGGTCTGAGGGGAAATTTCTGTTAGTTTCAGACGCAAAAATTTGGTTTTAAAGCAACTACTCAAAGGCTTAAATTTTTAAAAAATTTTATATACTTTTAATGGTAATCCCAGTAATAGTAATAATTCGTTTGTTTTTTATGAAGAGCGGACGATCCTATGGCGCAGTATTTTGTGGTTTTGACTTCTCCTTAATACATCAGGAAGTAATGTGAAGTTTTTAGTATAAAATGTTTTATTTGAAAGTAAATAGGGTGTGTCGGGAAGTTTAAAATTCCCGAATTCTTAGTTTACTCTCAAATATTTTTTGGGGAATAATTTATAGGAAATATTGTTACAAAATCAGCATAGAACAATTATTAAACATCTTATTGTTTGTTGAAGATGTATAGGTATATATTTCGAGACATATGAAGGTTTACAACATTATTTAGTAAGACAAGCACTGACTTAATTTTTGAGGTAGATCATTAGATATCATGGATCACTCGTGGTAAAACGCAGGCAAGCGTATCGAAGATATAAATATATTTAATTTACTACCCTCAATTTACACGGTATCGTTATAATAAGCAACGAACCGTATATTCAAGCTACGAACAAACCTGACGGTAAATCGTTGAAATACATTAATTAGTGCATGTGTACTCTAGTAAAGTAGATATTAATAGCACAGTGTGGTTTATCTTTACACCTGCAGTATTTCAGTCATTTCGAAGGTTTTTTTTTTTTTTTTGTCTACACTAGACAGATCTAAATATAGCGCTGCTTTACTGCGATATCCCACCGTTTAGAAATGGCAATATACCCGGTCACATTATCCTAACGCTGGACCAACCAGTCCCTGGAATTTTCCTTATATGATGAGAGCTTTATCGAACCCACGACCTCCTCATTCCGGGGTTGACGGTCTAACCACTCGGCAAGAGAGAGAGAGAGAGCAGCACGTAGAGCTTGGCAGATTCTCATTATATATTTTTTATGTGTCTTGCTGGTTTCCAAATCGTTGAATAAACTAGTGTAAGCTTTTTTAGAGCAAGCTTTTTTAAACTCATATAAGTTTTTAAAAAATAAATACTTATAGGATATAATAATTGTTAAATTGTGAGTATTAGTCATCATACGTAATTGGACAAATTCATAACAATATTGCATTTAAACTCATATAAGAATATATCCAATGTTTACGTATATTAAACATGACACATCATCATCATCATCATCATCATCTCTATTGACTTCACTTATACAGTGTGTAAGGGTTAAACGAAGAGCATCCCAAATATTGTTGGCGTTTTCTTTAAAAGAAAAGGTTAATGTCATATCACATTGAAACTTGATTATAGTGCACGCCCGTAAAACTTTTGAATATACACAAAATATTCAGCGTATATCTGATTACATATTTGACATCTCCACCACTCCTGTAACGGTTTTGATCATTCCTGTAATAAACTAGTATTGTTCCGGGAGTGATCTGCTCTAAATATAAAATTCATTTGAAGCCACTAATCTCCTGTGATTAAGTAGTACCTGAATTGAAAAAAAATTTTGTTTTGAAATCTGCTATCAAAAATGCGATGAAAAAATCTTTGGTAATGTCAAAAATTTGTTAAAAAAGAAAAACGCAAATGCACCATTTTACTGTTCTGTCATTGGGTATATTTCTTTTCAACATTTTTTTTAGCAGAGAGCCTTCTAATATATGAAGATTGTCAGATATAAAAAAAATTATTATTTTTTTTTAATTTTTGTCACAGAAGAGACATATATATTTGGACATGTAAATTATGGATAAAATTAGCAGTAAACACTTAGAAAGTTATACATTTAATAGTTCCAGTGCATAAAATAAAATATACAACTATTGTAAATTATTGTTGGCTGAATAAAGCTTCTACGATTAAATGCAAAAATGTATTTATGGCACTGGTATAGGTTTTACGGCCAAAAAAGGCCAAGATTTATCGACACAATTATAAAATTGATTTGTAAAATCATAATATCATAACATGTTCTCTTGAAAAATGTCTACGTGGAATGTATTATCATTGCAATAGGTAAAAATGACAACAATTTAGACGAACAATGACTCATAAAGTTTTGATAAATACTCTTATTAATCCCCCGCCGCGAAGCGGGAGGGGGTTATAGGAATGGCCTTCGTCTGTCTGTCCGTCTGTCTGTCTGTCTGTCCGTCCGTCCGTAACGTTTTCGTGTCCGCTCCATATCTCCTATACCACTTGAAGGATTTTAGTGAAACTTTCCTCAAATGTAAACCTAGTTGAGACGATGTGCAGAACACAGGTGGCAGCCATGTAGGCTCAAGGTGAAGGTCACACTAGAAGGTTATGTGTTTGAACCTTCAATTTCCATTTCAATTTCGTGTCCGCTCCATATCTCCTATACCCCTTTTAGTTTTTTCATGAATCTTGCCTCAAATATATATCTAATTGAGACGATGTGCAGAACATAGGTTGCAGTCATGTCGGCTCAAGGTCAAGGTCACACTTGAGGGTCATGTGTTTGAACCTTCTATTTCCTTACAATTTCATGTCCGCTCCATATCTCCTATACCCCTTGAAGGATTTTAATGAAACTTGCCTCAAATATAAATATAATTGAGATGATGTGCAGAACACAGGTTGCAGCCATGTCGGCTCAAGGTCAAGGTCACACTTGAAGGTAAAGTGTTTGAACCTTCAATTTCAATTTACAATTTTTGTGTCCGCTCCATAACTCCTATACTCCTCGAAGGATTTTAATGAAACTTGCCTCAGTTATAAACCAAACAGAAGCGATGTGCAGAACACAGATGACAGTCATGTTGGCTCAAGTTCAAGGTCACATTTGATGGTTCAGTGTTCAAGGCAGCGGCGGGGGATATAGCTATCCTTTGGACTGCCTTGTAATTGTTAGTTGCTTTGTAACCTACACACAGTATTTCAGTCACTCGGAGACTATAATTTATTTGATGTCTCTTTACGGTATCAAGTCATGTAAAAATGGCATGATCCAACATCCAATCACATTATGCTGATACTGTGCAGCCAGTCTTGGAACTTCTTTATATGCTGAGTACTATAATATAATCATTTTGAACAACTTTGGTATGTCGCGGACGGGGATCGAAATCATGATCTATGTTACGGGGACATTTTTGTCCACCGACAGTATATTATTGTGTGTTTGCCATGATATATGTAATGATATTGTTACAGTTTTAATTATATATATATATATATATATTGATATTCACGACAATATGGGGTGATCGTACAAAACCTAATTAAGTGGCGCAAATATCAAACCAATATATGTGGTGATATATATATTTTATATATACGCCACATAAATAGGTCTTATTTAGTACTGCATGTAAATCGGGGTTTCTTAAGATATTATGCTCAATTCATTTACCAAAATCTTTTATCTATCATATTTTGTATTGTATTTAATGGAAATCATATGCTTGCAATGTCAACATAACAGTAAATGTTTTCCGAGATGTTAACCGAAAAAACAACGCAAGCATCCAATTTAATCTTAAATGTAAAACTAAGGACAATACAATGTACACTAATCCATTGTTTCACAGTTGCTATATTGAATGATGTAAACTCAACTTTCTTTTAGTAATGTACAATTAACCTCTAAAATTAAAAACATTTGTGATTGGAAAATGTGGGGTGTTTATATATATATATATTCAGCTCACATTCGTATATACACATTTAATTTCAGTTTTTATACAAATATTAATAACTCACGCTAAACATTAAAATATGAACAAATTTATTTGGTTTAAGGATTTTATTATAAGCGATGTAATTCAGTCTTGCAAGATTGCACAAAACCTAAAAATGGGGTGGGCTTATTTCAAACCAATTTATGTGGTGTTACATATTTAATATACATTTTTGTATATATACGCCACTAAATA
>CM037787.1:21200466-21234729 GCA_021229015.1 Solen grandis | reverse complement strand
AATGAATCCGTTTCTTTAAAAAATAAAACCAATGGAAGAACTTTCAAGCCTAAAATTTTGTTCATTACTTTCTAAAAAATATTTTAGTTTTGGGAGCTATTTTACCCGATATAAATAATAAAATTGGTATAGCCCTTGACTTTGTTTATGCTTGATTTTTTTTTTCTATGATTTTATTTGTTTTATAAAAATGCAAAACATTGAAAAATGATAAAGATTTGAAAAAAAAAATAAAGTCGGGGCAGCAAAAAAGAGGAAAATTGGATTTCAATTGTTTAAAAGGGATAAAACTTTGGCTGTGGTCTTTGATCAAATAAAAGTCCGATTTCAAAACTAAACCCAAGGGAAAGATCTTTCACAAAATAAATTTTTTTCATAATTTCTAAAAAATTTTTTTTAGTTTTGGAGCTTTTTTTCCCGATAAAAAATAATACTAATTGGTATATGCCCTTGACCTTTGCTATTATGCTTGATTTTTTTTCTATGATTTTATTTGTTTTAAAAAAAAAGTAAACAGTGAAAAAATGATGAAGATTGAACAAAAAATAAATTCAGGAGAAGCAAAAAAGAGGAAAATTGGATATTCAATTGTTTGATAAGAGGATCAAATATTGGACTGTGGTCATTTGATCAAATGAAGTCCGATCTTCAAAAACTAAACACCATTGGAAGAAACTTTCAAGCCTAAAACTTTTGTTCATATACTTTCTATAAAATATTTTTAGATTTGGAGCTATTTTATGCCGATATAAATAATACTAATTGGTATATGACCTTGACCTTTGCATATTATGCTTGATTTTTTTTCTATGATTTTATTTGTTTTATAAAAATGCATAAACATTGAAATAATGATGAAGATTGAACAAAAAATAAAGTCAGGAGCAGCAAAAAAGAGGAAACATATGGATATACAATTGTTTGATAAGAGGATCAAACTTTGGACTGTGGTCATTTGATCAAATGAAGTCCGATCTTCAAAACCTAAACACCAATGGAAAGATCTCTTCACAAAATAAACTTTTGTTCATATACTTTCTATAAAATATTTTTAGATTTGGAGCTATTTTATGCCGATATAAATAATACTAATTGGTATATGACCTTGACCTTTGCATATTATGCTTGATTTTTTTTCTATGATTTTATTTGTTTTATAAAAATGCATAAACAGTGAAATAATGATGAAGATTGAACAAAAAATAAATTCAGGAGAAGCAAAAAAGAGGAAACATATGGATATTCAATTGTTTGATAAGAGGATCAAAATTTGGACTGTGGTCATTTGATCAAATGAAGTCCGATCTTCAAAAACTAAACACCAATGGAAAGAACTCTTCACAGACTAAAACTTTTGTTCATATACTTTCTATAAAATATTTTTAGATTTGGAGCTATTTTATGCCGATATAAATAATACTAATTGGTATATGACCTTGACCTTTGCATATTATGCTTGATTTTTTTCTATGATTTTATTTGTTTTATAAAAATGCATAAACAGTGAAATAATGATGAAGATTGAACAAAAAATAAAGTCAGGAGCAGCAAAAAAGAGGAAACATATGGATATACAATTGTTTGATAAGAGGATCAAAATTTGGACTGTGGTCATTTGATCAAATGAAGTCCGATCTTCAAAAACTAAACACCAATGGAAAGATCTCTTCACAGCCTAAAACTTTTGTTCATATACTTTCTATAAAATATTTTTAGATTTGGAGCTATTTTATGCCGATATAAATAATACTAATTGGTATATGATCTTGACCTTTGCATATTATGGGTATTTTTTTTTCTATGGTTTTATTTTTTTTATAAAACTGCATTAACAGTGAAAAAATGATGAAGATTGAATAAAAAATAAAGTCAGGAGCTGCAAATAACCTTAAAAGTCATGCTTTTAAAATGTTGATTTTTCGAAAATATTGGTTATGTTTGACCGCGTACTGTGGACAAACCATGCATTTCTCATAATCGCCACACCATATATTTTGTGCGTATATGTCTTGCGAATCATATGCAACAAACAAAATTCTCCTATCTCATTCCTGAAAGACGTGGATAAATTTTTCGCAGACCTACCCTCATTTCTCAGTTTTTTCGAGATTCGAACATTCAACCTCCTGTAGCACGAAAGTTATATATACGCAACTTTTTGAAAACTATCATATTTTATTAAGTAACTGTCAAGGAACGCAATGCAAAAAACCGCATTTCAATCGGACTTCAAATAACAGAGTTATTAGCCCTTAGTCACTTTTACAAAACGCCCCCTAGCGGCAAAATTAAGACAAAAATGAAAATTTTCTCGATGTTAGGATCAAATTCAGATCCTAGGACAAAACTGGTAAAAAAATCAGAACTGTGACTGTTTCCTATCTTGTTGATATGCCGTTCACAAAAAAGAGACGGAAAAATAATAATAAAAAAAAAAAAAATAAAACAGAAGAAGAACAATAGGTTTTCGCAAGCGATGCGAAAACCTAAAAAAAAAAAAAAATAAAACAGAAGAAGAACAATAGGTTTTCGCACTGCGAGGTGCGAAAACCTAAATATGTTTGCATACGAGCTCTTGTAAGAGGCGTGTGAAATTTTTTGCACATCTGACATGAATAAATGCGCAACAATCTTCTTTATATGACTTGTTTTCATTTTCATTTAAAATTTGTCATGGCACACAACGAACGATAACTCTGCAGTGGAAAACTTTATCAATGAATATGCCATGGATAAAATTTTGTGACATAAGCCAGTGGTGCACTATACATGAAGTATGCATCCAAGCACCTGGCATGTAGTATGTCATTGGTTTATCAAATATGTATATGGAAAATACATTTTAACCCTTTCCCTCATATAAACTCATTTTGACGCACTCAGTAGGTATCACATAAAGCCTGATCTGCAGAAAACCACAGTTAAACCTTACCAAATTTAATTACAAAATCCTCATTTCCAGACCACTGAGGAGCAGCGAACAGCATAAAACCTGATCAGCCTGCGAGTTACTCGCAGGCTGATCTGGTTTTATGCTGTTCGCATAGGTCTTTTCATGGTGTCCTGTATGAGGGAAAGGGTTAAGCCATTTATTGAAATATGTTCGGCTCTCAAAATAAAGATCCCTTTAATGTGAAATATCAATGAAACAAAATTACAAGCCAGTTGACTTTCTTCTTTACTCATCATTTAACTCTTTCAAACAAAATTGTATACCTCCTGTTTAACTCTGTGATATTGTGGCCACATCAGATGTAGGCATGCGTTTTTTAACAATTTCCCCCTAGTGCTACAACGGCCGGCTTCAGTGACATATACAGTCTCTGTCTGTGTATGTTTACTTTCATGAACGAAATTTTGCTATTTGAATAATTTCTATTTTGTATTTAAGATTACAAAAGGATTCGAATTTGTCCGAATAACCACCCATATCACTTCAGACACAATCGTACAAATTGCAACAAAGTGAATTAACTATAACGCAGTCGCAATTGTCATTTTGGTTACAATTTTCGTTTTGTGAAAGACCATTTCGTCACGTATAGAAATTGTTTAGTACAAGATTTTTACTTTGACTCGTGGCCTAGTGAATGCCCATTTGCTTTTTGCCATTGTTTTAGAGTGAACTTTCGATTTGATAACATTTTAGTCAGGCAAACCCACCGGGCTAAGTTCGTGTCCCGGTCTAATCTCCCCGGATGTAACTCT
Source organism: Solen grandis (assembly GCA_021229015.1). Classification (NCBI taxonomy): domain Eukaryota; kingdom Metazoa; phylum Mollusca; class Bivalvia; order Adapedonta; family Solenidae; genus Solen; species Solen grandis. The sequence goes on along the minus strand of CM037787.1, from coordinate 21,231,021 downwards.
ACCTGTTATCAGCTACAGGTTTGCAATATTACCGCGAAAAAAGGGTAACGTCGACAACAGCCACGCCCAGCTGGTAGGCTTGATTTACGAAACTAAACCGGGACTTGCAACGACAGCTAATGTGTGGTAAGCCAGCGATAGTCACACCACGGTCAATGAGTCTCTCCATCTGCATATTGACTATTACAAATGTTTGACACGTACACATATAATTACATGAATATACGTGCATTTGATGTCCTAGTCAAAACAACATCTGTGAGATCAAAGACCCGTTTTCCTGTTTTTGTTGGGTTTATCTTTATGCATCTACAAACATACACTTAATTATACATTTTCCGCGTCATGCTTTTTGCATGAATAAATAACTGCAGTGTTTCTGAACATATGCTATTATATATTTTCACGCTCGACTGACAAACGGACTTAAAAGGACAACATCACAAATAGCCAATATATAAAAGAACAACAAGCGACAACAGTATACTTTATGCTTTAAGGCGTTTAACTATTCAGACTATTTTGATAGTTGCCATAGAAACAGACTAGTGTTCATGTTTAATACCTTACTTTCTGACACTTTTTATGCAATTCATTTCTGTTAAAGTCCAGTCGCCTCCTGTTTCCTGTTTTAGTGTTAAAAGACAATATAGCTATAGAGTAATTAAGTGTTGAGTAGTTTTTGTTAAATCTTGAACATGTCTACTTTTTTTCCCTTCGCGTGATGATGAAACATTGTAAATAAGTGAAACGTAATAAGGAAGTGGGCTGTAAATATGCTCAGTTCTTCAGAACAAAACAAGAAAATGCAAGTTGTAGATGCTTTTTGTATTACCAAACTTTTTTTTTCAGTATTCGTTCAATCGAAATTAATTGATAGAATTAAACAATTTCTTATTGTCACATATAAGTAGCCTAAGAGTGCATATATGTATTTATTCCAAGTATTGATTTTAAATTAGTTTCATAATATATTTCCAAATGACAGATATACATGTTTAAACAGAATTGAACTCTATTACTTTTTGTGTTTTTTTTTGCAACATTTTTGTAGCAGCTTGGATGCGTTGCATAGCCGAATCATTCATATCTCAAAGTACTTTACAATGAAAATAAAGTGAGTTACGTCTTAAATATTTTCTTAGGCTTAAACACGTACTGCTTACGGGCTTTAAATTGGGTCGGTATGTCGTCTTTTTCCTTCTTTTCAAAGACTTTATATTGAATTGTCAATTTAATGATAAATGTGTTCTGTATGGCAACATTTTTTTTTAAAGGTTCCTTTTTTTACATGTCATTTTCCATAAATTTGCAAGTGATAATCCAAGTAGTAATGCTCTTAGGGATTTCAATTAATATATCTACACTTGAAAACAAAATCGAGTTTAAATGAATACAAGTAGACAAAATAACTTAAAGCAGCTTGTTCACAGATGGTCAGTTACTAAGAATTTGATAGTAACTATATGTATATGTACGCCTATCAATACCCATCAAAGCCGAATGGTCATTCAATGCAAAAATCCGTGATGGTTAAAAAAAATAGTTTTCCAATATCAATGGTATTGTCATCAATCCTATAATTCATAGCGAAATTCCCTTTCCAACTTAAAACTTGAGTAGTAATTTGGACGTCATTTTTGTCTGAGTCTCATAAAAACTGGGTCGAGGGGTAAATAATGGATCGGTCGAGTTACCAGAAACAAGGCTTTTTTTCAGGTCATTTTTTTTTATAATTAATTTATTTTTTTATAGACAAGTAGTAGAAACAAAGCAGTCACATGTGAATAAAAGTGTTTTTATTTTAAATATGTAGAGAATAAGTATAGTTCAAGTTATTTCCGTGGAAAAGAATTATACCCTTGCTTCACAAAGTGATATGGAGACTGTGAAGGAATCTCGCACATTGTCCCCACCCCCACCCCCACCCCCCGCCCCATCCCCGCCGTCGCGTTGCGATTTTCGAAATGCTCACTCATATACTGTCAAATTGTTGAGCCAATTCGGCGCACCTTCAGTGATAAATTTAGGTAAGCTGACATTCACTTGTATTTTCAAACAGGTTAGGATAGGGTAGTCTAAACAGTTTTTCACATAATCAAATAACACTTTTTCAGTCTATACACACTTGTATTTTATCAATCTCTAACAATCTCGGATAGTTTTACAACTTAATGGTCTATAAACATCTTGAAAAGTTGATATGATTATAGCAATCTAATTATCGAGGATATATGCAAATTCAAATGCTATCAATACAGTCTGAATCTAATTCATTTATTTTAACCATCCTTATGTTTCCATGAAATAACGAGATATAGATAGCCTTTATTTTTCTTATCCATATATTAACCCCATTAGCAAAATTTAATTACAGTAAAATATATTACATGTAACCCTAAATTTTATCTAATTGCAAATGGGCCAAATTCTAAACAGTTAAGACTATTTTTGGTACACATGTACATATAATAAATCCACTGCGCTGTTTTCGTTCTTAAAACATCCAAACATTATTTCATCTTTACATTTGAACAAATATTCTGTGTTTTATTTTATGATTCTATTACATTTATCCTCTTCTATGGTACGGTTAACCAAAATTACAAGCTTTAAATTTTTTCACATGTAATGCAGAAATGGGATTGAAACTTATATCAAAACATCGTATGTGTACATCAATGTGTTTTTGGATTATGTTGAATTGAAAGCTGTTTTCATTTTACCAATATAAAAATTTGTTGCATGATTGATTTAACGTGCATCAGAAACTGGCGAAATAAAAAAAATATAGTGTATAAGTTAAGGGGCCTGTTTTCTATTACTGATCATTTGCGTCTTTGAGTTCATATTTGATTAAAAAATATCAAACAGTACACTCTTTTTAATAAAATCAGTCCTTTTATATTTTAAGTTACCAAGACTTATTTATTTTTTTTACATTTTCTTAGTTAAAAATATTTTTGAATTTTCGTGGGGGCAAATCCTGGTGGATTTCTGGGATATTTTATCCACAGATATTCATCCCACAAAAGTCATTGTCTCTAAAGTAAACCTCACATTTATTTTACGAATATATGTGCTACAAAATTGACTTGATGATGGAATTAACGAAATTATATGTGAAACAAATAGGATGATTTCACCATGAAGGGATATATATCTTTATATAGGAAGCTAATTCTCTCATTTCAGCTTCAACTTTTTGACCGTAACAAGGACGGTAAGCTTCAACTTAGTGAAATGGCCAAGTAAGTATGTAATCTATGTTTTGGAATTACAGTAAAACTGTCTTAAGCGGTCAGTCAAGAGAACAAAAGAAAGTGACCGCCTAACAGAGATGGTCGCTAAATGAAGAAAAAAAAACCAAATTCCTTTACAAAAATTCTATTTGAATGGTTCAAATAATATTAAAACTGACCATTAAATGCAGATTGACCGCTTAATACATGTGGCCGCTGATACAGGATCTGCTGTATTTGAATTTATTTTCTATATTATATTTAACTTCTGATATACTCGACAAACCCCATTAATGTATTTAAACATTTTTTTTAGAAAACTGTAGAAATAACCATATAGAAATATGATAAATGTTTCATGGCTTATTTGATTTATTTTTAGCTGACCTGAGCACGAAGCTCTCAAGTCAATCAATGTCTGTCGTACATGTATATCCGTCCGCCAGGACGTCCGTTCGGTAACATTGTCTTGTGAACTCTCTAGCATCTTCATATCTTCAGCAATCTTCTTCAAACTTTATGACAAAGTTTGTAGCCATAATCTCTCAGCCAGTTTCGATTATGGCTTATATCCGCCCATAGGTCTGGAGTAATGGCCCTTGAACTATGAAAAATGCAAGGTTTCACTTTGTGTATACTCCAGCATTTTTAATCATTCTTCTTCAAATTTTATGACAAGATGGTTGCCTGGGCTAAGCATAGGTGTATCCATGAATGAAACCTTCTCCTGAACCACTGTTCAGACCTTGTTGAAACGGAATAGAAATGATCATTTGGTGGTATTGTAAAATGAAAGTTAAACTCATTCCTGTTTGCTGAAGAAATGGCTACCAGAGCTAAAAATAGATATCATATCTTTAATTGACATTACCTCCTTTACCACTGGAACTAAATAGAACAAGATTAATCAGTATAAAGTCCTGTCGTCTATATCAACACATATAAATGGGATGGTTTTTGTTGTTGTTGTTGTTTTTGTGTGACCCTATGCTTTTTAACTAGTCGTACTTTACACGTGCACTTTTATAATTACTGAAGCATTCTCCCTGTAGCAGTTCAGTTCAGATGAGCGATTATGAGCGATTAAAGGTATCCATGGTCCCCTTGTTTATGTTACCATTAATTCTGAGAGAAGTATGCACGGATGGTAATATTAAAATGTTTACAACACAATATATAAAGCTCACAGAGACACATTTTGTTTCGACATAATTTCTACAGAAAAGTTTTCATAAAAAAACGAGTAAATTATTTTGTTAAAATAACGTGTAACATACATTTTATACCACTCACTTATTATAAAAAGAGGCTTTCTTTATTAAAGCTTAACCATCAAGCGGTGAAGTTGTAAGATAAATAAGTATCTTAAATGTTTTAAATACATTCCAATTAACAGTGATTATAACAAGTGTGTGTGTGTGTTTTCGAAATCGTCCATATTAACATTTCTGAGAGAGTGAAATATAATGAAGTATATTTTACTGCACCAAAGTGTGTTTAACCCTTTCCCTCATACAGGACACCATGAAAAGACCTATGCGAACAGCATAAAACCAGATCAGCCTGCGAGTAACTCGCAGGCTGATCAGGTTTTATGCTGTTCGCTGCTCCTCAGTGGTCTGGAAATGAGGATTTTGTAATTAAATTTGGTAAGGTTTAACAGTGGTTTTCTGCAGATCAGGCTTTATGTGGTACCTACTGAGTGCGTCAAAATGAGTCTATATGAGGGAAAGGGTTAATTACAACACCACCTCATTGCCCCGCATCTGACATCTCAGCCAGTGTTAAGTTTAAGGCAAGGATACCTGTTCAGACAATCATTGGTGCAATGAAAATTGCCAGCGCACCTAAATTGTTCACTTTGAAAGGCCTCTATAACCTTATTTTCTGAAGAAGAAAAAGATCACCATGTCTCAAATTGATCATGGAATTTGAGAAAGCGTCTGCTCTAGCTAGGCAGATCAGCAAAACCATGCGTTTTATGATACAGACAGACACCACTTATTTGGTCCAACCTAAAAAAAAAAAAAAAATAAAGAAAAGAAAAACATTCACCACGTGAAAATTTAAGATGGGGGTCACTTTCCAAGATAACCGCCATTTCATATTCTTGCATTGTTTTTGATATTTTAGTTTTTACATTATTGTTATATTTAAACATTTAAGGAACCAACTGCGTGTTTTAAAGTCAAACAAAAACATATTTGACGAAGTTGGGGGTATCTTACTATTGGCCGAAGTAGTTCTAAATATTAAGCAGAATTACGTTTTTTTATCCTCATTATTTCTTTATCTTTCCCATAAATCGCTAAAGCAGTCCCACAGTCATAAAACTCATTGGAAATAGCCTCTTTTTGTCAACATGAATGATACAGACCGCGCCGTTTCCATCCCGAGATCGGTTTGGCCAGATTAAAAGGTCACCAAAAATTACTGTTACATAAGTTACGTCTTGTAAGTTGCCACCAGAAAAATATTCGATCAACATGTCAACAACATGCTTATTGTCTTAGAGTTCTGACATGGATAATTCAGCTATCAAGCTTTTTCTTTGCATGTTCGAGTCAGCACTGGATGGTCCTCATTCTGATTTGTACAACATATGTTGTGTGGCACATTAATTTCAGAACCCCCCTGGAGGCCTTCTTACTCATGCATCATGTCACTTTTAAGTCTATCAACAGGAGTAATGACTCGCAACTGTTACAAAAATTAGATTAATGTACTTCAGACAGCTGAGAAATCTTGCTTTCTTTTTAGCAGGTCTTGCTCTTATAAATTTTCCTTTTTTTTCTGGACATATAGCAGAAGCTGTGACAATCGTTTTGCGATTTTGTCGTGAAGGTACTCTAGTCGTTTCACGATTTAAGAAATTCTTTCGACAATACCACACTTCTACTAGCAGCATATCAGTCTTGGAGGTGTTTGTTAATGCAGCTCAGACGACTTTGAAAAAATGAAATTTATCTTAGTCGAGTATAATGCCGTATATGATGGAACTTCAGTCAGTCTGACTTTAAAATATGGCAGATCGTTCTAACTACTCCCATAAGGTTTGTGGTATCTGTAAATAAATTTGCAGATAGGTCTGTCACTAAATGTGTACACTGAGAGGCTTCTGTATAACTCTTCTCATAAAAAAAATTGGAAACTATCGGAGAGATCTAAACCCAGTCAGTTGCAGTATGCAATGTATATATTTTAGGCAAAACATTATACAAGTAGTCCCATTCTCCTTGATTACAGTGACAGTTATGTGTAGTCTTAATCAAAAGTCATCCAACCAGTAGAACATCTGTCATTTTAAAACATTTTACTTTGTCGGTTACCTTTGCTCTGACCCAATTTCCACGCGTTTCTACGTCTTCGAAGTTGGTGTCATGATCTTCATTAATCATTATATTTTTGCTGGATATCATGTCTACCACTTATGTCAGGTTTTCTAATCGTATGGTATGTCAGTGTTCATACACCAGACACAACTTTAGTCTACAAGCATGTTTATTAAATTAAGAGAAAGCCCAAGTCCATGTCAACACGTATAAGTTTTTCAACGAATGTATAAAAGTTTATACTATGGGACTTCAGTGGGCTGTCTAACTAACAATGTTTTCCAGTACAACCCCTATATTATGTCCTTATATGATGAATTGTCCTATTTATTCAGTTCTCATAGTTTTTTTTTAATTATGTTTCATGCAAGAAAATAGCGTTTAGCAATAGAGTCATCTAAAGCCATGTCTTGTTCAGAAAATGAAAAAAATAACAACAGCAAAAAAAACCAAAAAAAAAAAACCCAAAAAACAAGAAAATAATGTGGCTTTCTTGAAATGTTTAATTGACTAACAGTCTTCTTTCTTCCAAAATTGTCCCTTCGTTAATGTCCATGCAAAGTTTGATGCTGGCAACAACAACAGCAGTCCAGCTGACAGCTAATTTGTTTCAAATGAGGTTTAGTGAGTGTGGTATAGATACTTACCTGATGTGGATAAGATTCAGAATTTGTTAATAAATTTAATTGTTTATTTATTTATTTTAAAGGCGTATATTACTTATGTTTTAATTTCATTTATAGTTTATTTATATTATTTTTTTTTTTTTATTTATTTATCTAGGATAAGATTAAAATGTAAAACTCCTTCTTAACTCAGAAGTGATAGTTTTTTTGTTTTTTTTGTTAAATGATTTCTGTTTAATATCATGCATGCAGACTTTGTAAGAAGAAAATAAATGCTTATATGGCGTCTTACATTATGATAAGAAATTAAGCTTGGTGTACCCTAATAAGCGATAAATTTCACTTCTCGGCAGTTGGCCAGATCTGCTAACGTAGATACTTTCCTTACGTATACAGGTTCCCATAGAGAAGCTTTATTGTCACATCATAACAAAATGTTTCGGATGCGATATATAAAATATTTTCATAAATTCTTAAAATTCCGAAAGCGAAACTCTTACCTTTGATGCTTAAATAGTTTACGAAGAACTCGCCTCCCTTATATACAGCGCATAAATATCAGGGACAATTTCGATTCCATAAATAACCATTTTCTGCTACAGGAAAAACAGCGGGTTCTTTCGGCATGTCTTCCATCAATTATAATAATATATTTAGAATACCAATTTCATTTTGGAATTTGTTGAGAAAGTCTGAGTTGGCAATTTTGATATAATCAGTTTGTCAATGCTGATAAAGTTGTTTAGAAATACATCAGGGAAATATTTTGTATAACAGAGGAAGGCAGAGGGTATATTTGAATTACAAAAAACAACAACAAATATCATTGTTTTTTAACAATGGCCTTGGCATGAAAAATTTGTCGCTTGTGTTTAGAATGATATATCCGTGAGGCAACACTATACCATTATATCTCTTGTTGACAAGGTCCCTAAATGACTAAAATGGTGTCAGTTTGACGAAAATTCATAGCAAATAAATACATTATATAAATCAACGTTTGGCTACCTGTGAGCTGTGGGCTACAGCAAGGAGAAAACTTACATTATATTCAACCACTGTTAGCTGTCCTTTGGATACTTAGGCAAACAAAGTAATTAAAGCTTGCAAGATGTGGGAATGCCTCAAAATATGTAGACCTCAGAAAATATTAATTAGTTGGTTCGGAGAGACTACAATAGCAATCCTGTCCGATTGTACTGACAGTGTATAAGAAATTCGAAATTTAATTCGACGTCATTTTTTTTTTCAAATTTAAATTTTCAAATCTAGCCGAAAGTGACGTCATATTTAATCTTGACATTGGAATGGGATTGTAAGATCTCGAAGGAAATTCCTCGAAATTAGTCCTGAAATTCCCGTGAGTGAAAAATTCTAGAAATGCTCTTGGTGGTATCTTTGGTAAACTATTCATCAAGACGATCCCCATCGAAATACAGCAGACTAGCTAGCATTGCAATATTCAAATACCTTCATCATTCTTAACTCTATCAAAGCTGTCCAAAGGCCTGTGCAATATTCGCGTACTTACAGACACCAACACCGAAATATCTTCCCATATTGTGATGTTGTAAGGGAATCTTTTAATGAAATTAACGAAAAAGTATGAACAAAGACCTATCACACAGAGATAGGAAACTCCTGCACAAGCCAATGGAAAATATGGTTAGGCACACAGCAGTTAGTTTACTTTTGCATATTTTCGCAAAAAAAAATAATCTGAAAACATCGCAGAGAAAACTATAACCATATTATAAAAAATCATTTCTCAAATGCAAGAATTATTCTCAGTTTAATTTGTTTTAAAATTTAATTTCGGTTCAGTCAGTGTAGTAGAAAAACAACTTTTCTTTTACATACGCATTTCTTTTCATGCCAGTATTTTTTTCAGTTTTGCATGTAACTTTTTATTTCTTTACGTATTTAATAAATAAGATATCAATTTGATAGTTATGTTCTGTTACAAGATACAATTTTCTTTCACATATCTTCAAAAAAATACGACGCATTTGTAAACGTGACTTGTTGGGAATATACAATATACTGCGTGCTTTTGTGGGATTTAGACATGTTGCTAATCTCTGTTTAATAGGTCTTTGGTATCAAGTAGTGCCGTTTTAGTTTTAAGTGGAGTTGCTTACTACTGCACAAAAGATTAAACATTACCTAAACTGTATTTTTATTTCAGGTTGCTTCCAGTAAGAGAGAATTTTCTCTGTCGACCAATTTTCAAGGTAGGACTATAAGTATGTTATAAAATATGCATTGCGTAATTAAGTTGTAAGCTCATTTGTCTTATAATAGTCGGATTTTTTTGATATCTGGTTAATTTGTCGATATCATTTGTCTCCAATGCATACATTACATTGGTCGCACCTGGCTTAAAAATTTGAACCAATCAGCATGCATCATATATTCACGGCTGTCTGTCTGACGATGAAAACTAATAATCTAATCTTATTTTATAAGTTTACTCCTTTACTCCTTTCATTAGAATAACTATAATAAATAAAGTTTGTTATATAGTTTTAAGGCCTCGCAGGATTTGTATTTGTAGAGACATAATGATAGTTCTATCATCGATTTCATGGATTATGATTTACTCTGTAGTTAAACGAATGTAGAGCAGAGGAACAATTACTCTTTGGTACCCGTACTGACAGTGTTGACATTTTTGTTAATTGTCAGAGGTTTCTCACTTCGTAAAACGAAACTAGACGATTGGTGGCAAATCATAACGCTATCGTATTCCATCTGTAATGCCTATTTACACGTTTTAATAAACATTGACAAAAACAACAAACGTACTTCCTGTCAACATTTTCATCTTCCTGTGTTTCCTATTCACCGTTTAATTGTAGTTGCTTTCTTTTATATTTTTACCCCAGAAAGTATTTGGACATTGGTTCATGGTAAGATAATCAATAGAAAGCATATCCTCCATTTATACACATATATTTTATGATATACGTTCAAACAAACATAATTTCCAGGAGAAACCGATTTGTTATCTAATCTTTCATATTACTTTTCAATTTCAAGGATGCATTTCAAATCGAGGAATAAATTCAAATACCTTGTAGTAAATAAAATGTTTATTTAAATAAATATTTCTTGTTATATGCATAGAGATACTGGTCATTTTCTAAAATAGCAAGAAAATAGAAGGTGTTTTAAACGTTTATTGGAAAATTTCTGATTTAAATAAATATTATATATATATAGCTTGTAGTATATAAGAAAGCGATGGTATGAAACACGGATGTGGTATTTTTATAGTTTTATTTGCTTTTATGTGTAGTCTAAGTTAAGGACGTGGATACTGACCTTGGCATTATCCCAAGTAGTATAATTTTCTAGTCTACCCCATCCCTTAGAAATTATTTTACAACCCACTGTGCTTCAGCCTTTTACTACTTTTCTCTATGTGTCAGGGAATATATAGGATTGTCTGGACAGCGTCGTCAAGGAAACACATGATCAAGTTAAACTTTTTTTTTCAAGTTTTAATACTTTTGAATGACGAACACTTATCATATGTCGATATGACAGTTCAAAAGGAAATTATATATCTTTTGTTGTTTCTCTGACATTGTTAACATTTAATTCACTTTTTTTGCAACGGAAGGGATTTCAATTAAAATCTTTAAACATTCCGTCTTTATTCAACTGAGCTCTAGATATCATTTGAATAGATGAAAAGTTGGAAAGTGATCAATTTGACTGAATTTTTTTTTAAAAGTTATCAAGATTAAGCGCAATTCAATTTATTTTATCCTAAAAAATCCTAGTTTTGAGAGGGGCTCAAATAAAATACCAGCTGTAACAATAGAGATCAAGTAAACCTTCAACATTCACGTGGCATGCATGGATATTTGTCTAGAAAGCTTTGTTTGAGAGCAGCTTATTTCAAATCTCTCAATTTCTGACAGATCTCTTGGAAAATGATTGGATTACGGATTACGCTACTAAAATTCATCCAATGGTTTCATCGTGTTTGCCAAGACTTCACGATGGAATTTATTTTAATAGCTATCGACCCCCGTTTATTTGAAGACGTACAGACTACCTTCATGTGCTCTTACCAATCCGTTTCAAGATTCCATATGAAATGTAACTCGATGTGCTTATCGAAGTATGTTACATACGACGGGGCTCGTTAATTTTTTCATCCTTTTTCTGAAAGCCTGAAACACGGCTTGATATATGGATATTAGAAATGTAACAAATCGAACCCGGTCCAACGGCGTGATGGCCCAATGCTCTAACCACTGAGCCAAAGAGTCGACTCCCTGACGCAGTTGTCAGAGATTGTACTGTGACGACGCATCGTCACATTACTTTCCCCTCCTAGAAGTCTCGACCCGAGACTTGGCCTGGGAAACATGCGGGTAAGGCAACTCCGGTATGGCTGTTGACATTATCCAACCGCTTGCCACCTAATGTAACAAACACGGCCCGGCCCGGAATCGAACCCGGTCCACCGGCGAGATAGCCCAATGCTCTAACCACTGAGCCAAAAGAGTCGACTCCTTGACGCAGTTGTCAGAGATTGTACTTATACCTGTGACGACGCATCGTCACAGAATATTTGGAAATATAGAGAGCAGAAAAGAAATATTACTCCGCGTGCTTAAACCAACACAAAACAGTTCCTATCATCAGTATCCAAATCTTTAATAGAAAACCATGAATATTTTGACATATTTTCACTTATCAACATTGTTAAAATTGCTAATATTTTATTCTCAATGTACACATAGACTCCTGTTTGCCTTTGACAATCATGCATTTGTGTGGTGTGGGGGCATAATAAATGTCTGCAATAGACGACAAAGGTTAAGTTATCCCCATAAAATATATAAATATGATAATAAAACACGTGTACTCCCCTCAGCAACACTTGCTCGGCACGATTGTTTTATAATGACCTTTAATTTTCCAATAATTGGCATACTCATTTATTCTTTGATATATCAGTCATAACGAAACTTTTTCCTAAGTATATTCTAGGTTATACTTCATCACGGAAGATCAAAATGCATAATGAGTGTAATACATATTGGGCATTTGAGTTGCGTTGAATTTAATTCTGGATCCGGCATAAGCATACATTTTGTTTGAATGTGTTGAATATGGTTTCTTTCAGGACTGGTTCGCCTAGTATCATATTTTTTTTTCGGAATTTGGTGTGATATGCAAATTGCCTACATCGTTGGGCAGAATTTTATCCCTCTAATGTAGACTAAGTTCTCAGATGACTGGAGGCTTTCTTTAGGATTTAGCTAACAAAAAAACAAAAAAACATTTGAGGTGATCTGAATTCTGAATGCCGCTTAAACTTGTAATTCAAGAACTTTTCATTCCAATCCATGTATGTATTTGACTTTTCTTTAGTTCGTCTTAGCACGAAGTGCTCAAGGTGAGCTTTTGTGGTCAGTTAATGTCCGTCGTTCGTCCGGACGTCCGTCCGTCCGACCGTCAACATTTTCTTGTGTACACTCTACCATATTCATTTCTTAATCAATCTTCTTTAAACTTCATGACAATGTGTATAACGTGAATTCACGGCTAAGTTCGATTATGGCTGATTTCTGCTCATAAGTTTTGTAGTATGTCCCTTTAAGGATTAAAAAATGCCAGATTTCGTTTTGTGTACACTCTAGCATGTTCATTTCTTAAGCAATCTTCAACAGATTCATGACGATATTTATAGCCATAATCTCTCGACTAAGATCGATTATGGCTGATGTCTGCCTTTTCAATCAGGAGTTATGGCCCATGTATTACTTAAACAGGAAAATACTTGAACAATTTCCTTGTAAGAAACCGCAAGGTCTGAGATAAGATATTTTGTATTTAAAATGGCCCAGTGGACATTTCCAAGTTGGTTCAGTTATGGCCCTGGTATCCAGTTTGGCCTCGCCCAAGGAATTACTAGTATTTGATTTTTTTATGACTTATATAGGAAAGGCCAAGAGCTTAGATATTTGGCGTGTGTCATTGTCGAGTGGTCCTTTACCAAGTTTGTTTTCAAATCATATGGCCCTAGGGTCAATATTTACCACGCCCAATGTCACTTTTTTTTAATGGGCTTATATAGGAAGCCAAAACCTTCATTTTTGGAGCATAGGTACATTTTCTTTTTAAATTCAACTCTGATTATGGGTGAGCTTGACCATGGCCCAGTGACTTACTTTTGATATTAAAAGCTATGGTCTTCAAATTTGAACCACTGGTACAGTTTTGTATAACAGTCGTGGACTACAAATCTCTCAGCCCCTCACCGCTGTGGGTTCGAATCCCGGTAGGGACTTCGGATTTTTCATGTGAGGAAGCCTTCCAGCTGGCTTGCAGTAGGTCGGTGGTTCTACCCGGGTACCTCTGTGTACTCGGGGTCTTCCTCCACCTGTAATTAGCTTGACGTCGCTATATGACTGAAATACTATCGCAGCGACGGTAAAACCCAATACAACAACAACAACAACAACAGTTTTGTATAAGGCATCGAACTTAAACATTGGATTACCTTGACTATGACCCAGTGACCTACTTTTACATTTTTAAGCTACATCCTTCAAATGTGTACTGTTTGATGTCTGGAATTGAAATAATCTTGCCGTATAACTGTATGGATAGTGTATTCAGTATGGCTATACTACAAAATAGTTAATTGTACAGACAATCAATGCAATGTTTCTCATTTGAGCGACTTCGTGGCCATCATGGTCCTCTTGTTTCGAATTTCCATCTCCAGTGTCATTCCAATCAAAACGCAGCCTTAATTGCTATAGACTTAATTCCATAGATGTACTGTAATTACCTTTGGGATTATATGAAATTTTATAACGGTTTTATTTTGCTCCATATCACTTATAACTTCTCGTTTTACATTTCAAGGACTTTGATTATTTCATTTATGATGTCTAGACTTAATTACTTTTAAGAATGATCAAATGCTTAGAAAACAAATTGACATTATTGAATTCGAACTGACTAATATATTCATCGTATTTGATTCTGCAAATTGTCAAATATAGTTGACGTATGTTAACATTTGCTAAATTTGTTTCCATCGCGGGCTTTTAATGGAAGTGCCGCTTATACGCTTTTTTATTGTTTTGATTATTGCAAATTTTAAAATCAATCCGAGAACCAATTTCTCATTAATATTTCTTAATATTGCTTAAATGCCGGAAGGCTGTTAAAGGAAAAACCATTACCTCTATGTCATTCGTAAATATTAAAAATCAAACCGAACTACAAACACATAAATAAAAGCCGACCATATTCCGTCTGTATATCCCAGGGTCTTTAGAAAGCATCAAGATAAGTAAACTCATTTGAAAATAACGTTAACTTCTTTGTTGTCGACAACTTTCATTATACGCTCTGTTGTGAAGAATTGCAAAATAGAGTAATAGTTTGAAAGCTAGATTCGGACCCAACCGAGTCATTCGAAATAACGGATTTGAAGTTGAGATAAGCGTACTCTGTAATCTCTGTAAAGGGTGACTGAAATGGCGAGATTCCATTTGTTATTTGCGATATGTGCAGCGAGTAAACAAGATGTTACTCTACTCGGGCAATAACAATCTGAGTTTGGTTGTACAGGAACAAAGAATTTCTATTTAATTTAATTTTACAGAGAGTGACCGGAATACCGAGGTTCCATGCATGGAAATTATTTATGTATGAACATGATTCGAGTGAATTGAAATGCGAGCCATCGTTAGTACTTGTGTGAATATGAATTAAGGAATCGGATAGGCAAGACCTCATTAGTACTTTTTCGATCAAGATAAACTTGATATATCAAATGTTTGATGTACGAGGTTGTACATTTACAGACTATAGAAATGATAGAATCGAGCCTTTTCTCTCGATTTTTTTCTCGATATACCTAGATATATCGTGGTTGGTTTCATGTATATTTTACTGTATTGGAGTCAATGATATTTACCATTGTGTTTAGGGGGCCAGCAGACTTTCCTGTGATGACATAGACCGCGTCTTCAACCTCTATGACGTCGTAAGTATTCAACTATTTTCAAATTTTGTATGTTGTTCATATGCAGGCCATTTTGGTTTT
Source organism: Solen grandis (assembly GCA_021229015.1). Classification (NCBI taxonomy): domain Eukaryota; kingdom Metazoa; phylum Mollusca; class Bivalvia; order Adapedonta; family Solenidae; genus Solen; species Solen grandis. Next base: position 21,215,729 of record CM037787.1, on the reverse strand, counting down.
GTGCTTGAAGCATATGCATCGGAAGCTTGGAGGACTTTGGTTGCCTTTTAAGTGACAGCAGGGATTTCTTTCCCTTTTCTCATGTATAAACATGTACAACATGTTTCAGTACCATCGGAAGAATGCCAAGGACCCCCTCTACACACACACACACACACACACACACACACACTTTTTTCCATTAAATAGTTTTGATGTTCCCTAAAACTATTGGAAGATTATGATAAAACGTATTGGCTGTAAAGTGATATGACCATAATTGCAAGTGTTCGTTTGCAGTTCTACTACCCACTTTTTTTCAGTCCATTTTAGCCATTAACCAGAAATCAATTTTGTATGAAGAGCTGGACATCGAATTTTACAATCCACTGAAAAAAAAAATTGCTTCCTCGAGGGGCAAAAAAGAATAAGTAGGGGCATTTTGGGGTTGTGTCTGTCGCGCTACTGCAAACCAACACATTTTTGACGAAGAGTTTTTCTGTTGAGGAAATAATGATGTAAGTTCAATTCATTACACTACGAGTATATGTGTCTGCTCAATGTTCTATAAATATATTAAATACGAGTTCATAGGTCTGCTAAATGTTCTACAAATACATTAAATATGAGTACATAGGTCTGCTAAATGTTCTACAAATACATTGAATATGAGTACATAGGTCTGCTCAGTGTTCTACAAATACATTGAATATGAGTACATAGGTCTGCTCAGTGTTCTACAAATACATTGAATATGAGTACATAGGTCTGCTCAGTGTTCTACAAATACATTGAATATGAGTACATAGGTCTGCTCAGTGTTCTACAAATACATTAAATACGAGTACATAGGTCTGCTCATTGTTCTACAAATACATTAAATATGAGTACATAGGTCTGCTCAATATTCTACAAATACATTAAATATGAGTACCTAGGTCTGCTCAGTGTTCTACAAATACATTAAATATGAGTACATAGGTCTGCTCGGTGTCCTACAAATACATTAAATATGAGTACATAGGTCTGCTCAGTGTTCTACAAATACATTGAATATGAGTACATGGGTCTGCTCAATATTCTACAAATACATTAAATATGAGTACATAGGTCTGCTCAGTGTTCTACAAATACATTAAATACGAGTACATAGGTCTGCTCAGTGTTCTACAAATACATTAAATACGAGTACATAGGTCTGCTCAGTGTTCTACAAATACATTGAATACGAGTACATAGGTCTGCTCAGTGTTCTACAAATACATTTAATACGAGTACCTAGGTCTGCTCAATGTTCCTCAAATACATTTAATACGAGTACATGGGTCTGCTCAATATTCTTCAAATACATTAAATATGAGTACATGGGTCTGCTCAATATTCTACAAATACATTAAATATGAGTACATAGGTCTGCTCAATGTTCTACAAATACATTAAATACGAGTACATGGGTCTGCTCAATATTCTTCAAATACATTAAATATGAGTACATAGGTCTGCTCAATATTCTACAAATACATTAAATATGAGTACATAGGTCTGCTCAATATTCTACAAAATTAAATAGAGTATGGTCTGCTCATTTCTCAAATACATTAAATAGAGTACATGGTCTGTCATTTCCAAATACATTAAATAATATGTTAAATATGTCCAGGTTCAGTGTTCTTCAAATACAATACCATCTAGTTGATAAAATATCAGGTGCAACGAGTTCAAATAAATCAGGCGTACATATTAATTGACACACAACTAGACTATAATAATCTCTATTTTGCGAGATACCATCATAGTTTTGATCTTAAAAAAACTATCATTGATTTTTTCCTTCCAATTTACTTTTGATTTATGTATCATTGAAGAATTATGTTTAACTATGCTGGAGATTTACATTGTGACATTTTTTTAATTTACTGCATCATTTCATATTTTATCAAGTTGACTTTTTTGCTGTTAGGCTTTTTTTATAGACGACAATTTTCCTAAGATTTATTTTATAACCGGTTATTCGCATTATACTCAGTTTTTTTTTTTTTTAATTTTTAAATTTTATTATGTCCATATAAAATATAATTTGACATTCGGTCTTTAATCAGTTGTCCTTCCTTTGGCAGTTTTGAATTCGAATTAATTATTTCTAATATTGCAGTACGAGGAGTAAATTCATAGTGTCGTTTATTTATCATACTGTAAAACATTAATAGCGTATGTATTGATTTCAGTTCCATTTTTAACCCTTTCCCTCATATAGACTCATTTTGACGCACTCAATAGGTACCACATAAAGCCTGATCTGCAGAAAACCACAGTTGAACCTTACCAAATTTAATTACAAAATCCTCATTTCCAGACCACTGAGGAGCAGCGAACAGCATACAACCTGATCAGCCTGCGAGTTACTCGCTGGCTGATCTGGTTTTATGCTGTTCGCTTAGGTCTTTTCATGGTGTCCTCTATGATGGAAAGGGTTAACATAATATTGCCATTGATTATTTAAAAAAATTTAACCAGGCATTGTATATACCTTTATTGAATGAATAATCACATTTAATCAGAACATCTCCTTTGAAAAAGACAGCCCTATTTTTAACCAGGTTTTCAACTAGTTGAAACCTGGTTATTAGAATGCCGAACGTCGTTGGGCGGGCGGGCGGGCGTCAAACTTTCGTTTCCGCTCAATAACTTAAGTTAGAATTTAGATATAGCAATTATATTTGATGGGTAGATACCTTATGAGAAGAGGAAGGTTGGGATTGCTTTTCAGGTTAATCGGGTCAAGGTCAAGGTCACAATGGTTAAAAATAGATTTTTTGTTTCTGCTCGATAACTTGGGTAAAAATGAAGGTATAACATTCATATTTAATAGGTAGATAGCTTATGGGAAGAGGAAGGTTTGGATTGCTTTTCAGGTAAATCAGGTCAAGGTCAAGGTCACAATGGTTAAAAATAGATTTTTTGTTTCTGCTCGATAACTTGGGTAAAAATGAAGGTATAACATTCATATTTAATAGGTAGATAGCTTATGGGAAGAGGAAGGTTTGGATAGCTTTTCAGGTAAATCAGGTCAAGGTCAAGGTCACAATGGTTAAAAATTTTTTTTTTGGGAAAAATAAGGAAGATTTTTTTTTAAAGGTAAATAGCTTATGGTAAGAGGAATGTTGGGATTGCTTTTCAGGTAAATAAGCTTAAAATATATTGGAAAATGGATCAAGGTCAAGATAACTATGACTAAAATATATTAGAAAATGGATCAAGGTCAAGGTCAATATGACTAAATATATATATATATATATATATATATATATATTTTTTTTTTTTTCTTTTCTGTTTGATAGCGGCTTGCTATGAATGCTTTTGTTTTTATGCTTCACTTATGCTTTTCTTCATTTACATAGTTGCGGTGCCCTTGTTATCTTGACAAATATTATACAAATGTCTGATTGCTAGAATTGCTTAATAAACCTTCAATAAGAAATAAAATAAATGCATTTGTATCAGTCTTTGGATAATTCCTGTAGGTTGCTTTTCATGTTTTAAAATATCCATAATTTCCTTGAACTAACATTTAATTTTGAATCTTGTATTTTACCCTGCATTGATATTGCAGGTCAGAGACAATTACCCTTTGACAATCTGAATTCACACCTTTGAGCTTGTTTTCATGTAACATATAGTGACACATTCTTTTATTTGCTTAAATTCTCCTTCTTTATTTCTGAATGCATTCTGCCCAAATCTACACAGTATGGCCAGTACATAGTGACTTGACCTATATTGTCAATTTAACCATATTTCTTAGAGTTATGACCCTTATTTACTCTTCATCCATGTAACATAAAGTATTAATGTTCTTTGGTGATCATTTTATAAATAAAATCTTCATTTCGAATTGGATTTTCCATGTTGAAAACCTGGTTTTGTGACAGTCCCTGTCGCTTTAAGCCTTGTTTTTAATTCAAATACCAAGAATCTTCGATAATGAGGCCATATACTATGTTCATTTCAGTCTGTAATTATTTACCAAATGAATACATCAATGCTCTATAATGTTCACGTTCTCTTCTAAAAAGATTTTTTTTTTCATAGAAAAACACATTAACTTTTTATGTCGTTAAACGGATTTGACTATTCCATTTGTATAGAACTTTTACATTGTATAACATAACCTCGTCTATTTAGATTTTATGTAAGCAAACGTACATAGAACATCGCTTTGTTATCTCCTTTATTTCTTGCCAATGACATTGTTCTAGGCATACTATCCTTAAAACTTGCTAAAAGAGCTGGATAGAATGGGAGGGGAAATTTATTGATAGTTAATGCGGTGATTAAAAGCATCTAGAAAAGCTGTTCATTCATTTCATGTGTTCCCATTGATTTTCTGCCTTGCATCAACACAATTGTAAAGGAAAAGGAATTGACAAATGGCAATATTGATGCTACTACATATCTGATGTGAAACAAGAACAAGGTCCACAAGAGACATGGGTCTGGGGTGTACAGAAGACACCTGCAATACGAACGGGCATATGCGTTGATAGCAGTGTTCTACAAATGCTTTTGTTGACGGGCAATACATCAATGTAGTAGCGAAATCTTCAAAATTCCATTCACGTATCAAAATGGCGTTGTATGTTTAGTATTTGTGTAAGTTTGAATTAGTCCGTCAGTCAATGATTGGTCAGTCAAATCGAGTCCGAAATCAAAGTACTGAGAGAGCAGAAAATAAAACTGCAACTACTAAATACATCTACACTAATTTTCAACTCTATGACACTTTAACCCTTTCCCTCATAGAGGATACCATAAAAAGACCTATGCGAACAGCATAAAACCAGATCAGCCTGCGAGTAACTCGCAGGCTGATCAGGTTTTATGCTGTTCGCTGCTCCTCAGTGGTCTAGTAATGAGGATTTTACAATTAAATTTGGTAAGGTTTGAGTTTGGCTTTCTGCTATCATGTTTTTATGCTCACCGAAGGTGACGCATATAGTCGCCGCTTCGTCCGTCCGTTCGTCCGTCACACTTTCCTTGTCCGGACTATTTCTCAGGAACTAACGGATTGAATTCAACGAAACTTTATGGGAAGCTTTATTACCAAGAGGAGATGCGCATATCGTCAGCATGACCCGATTCCTAAATTTTTTCACAGAGTTATGGCCCATTGACTTTTCGGCCTATAGTACATATTGCGGCTATTTCTCAGGAACTAATGGCTTGAATTCAACGAAACTTTATGGGAAGCTTAATTACCAAGAGGAGATGCGCATATCGTCAGCATAACCCGATTTCTAAATTTTTCAAGAGTTATGGCCCATTGACTTTTGGCCTATAGTCATATTGCATGATTCTTGTCCGGGCTATTTCTCAGGAACTAATGGCTTGAATTCAACGAAACTTTATGGGAAGCTTTATCACCAAGAGTAGATACGCATATCGTCGGCGTGACCTGGTTCCTCAATTTTCACAGAGTTATGGCCCATTGACTTTTCGGCCTATAGTACATATTGCATGATTCTTGTCCGGGCTATTTCTCAGGAACTAATGGCTTGAATTCAAGAAACTTTATGGGAAGCTTTATACCAAGAGTAGATACGCATATCGTCGCGTGACCTGGTTCCTCAATTTTAAGAGTTATGGCCCCTACTACCATGTTGTTGACTAATATTCATGTCATTTGCCTTAATTTAACAGGAGATATCATTTAAACAAAACCCCACAAAATTCAATATGCAAGTAATGTCAATCATAATCATGTCAGCTAATTGTTGTTTAGGCCATTATACACTATTTCAAATATCCAGTCATATGTCAAGAGTGTTGGTTAACCTCTTTGATATGAGCACACATTGAAATGTATGACTTAATTTTGAGTAGTATAAAAACTTTAAAAAAATCAATGAAAGATCTGATGAGTAACACGTATTATCATATTTAATAGTAAACTGTTACTAAGTCTCCAAATTAGAGTTGGTAAAACATCTCATCTGATGAGGAGAATAGATATGATTTAGGAATGGGGATTTCAACATATCCTCCCACCCATTGACCAAGGCCTTATTTGTAACAATGACGTTCTTCGGGGAGCATCTGTCAGTTCTACTGACTTTCTTGTATGTGGTAGGCCCCTACCTACTGAGTGCGTCAAAATGAGTCTAAATGAGGGAAAGGGTTAAGAAATGGTTTAAGTAGTTATAGAAGTAGGCTACCAGTCGTGTTATAAAAATTTTCTCTAACACAGTTGTTTATTTGTTTTCCGTTCGTTCGTGCATTCCATGACTTGGTATAACTCCAAAAATCATATGATAGGTAAAATATAAAAAAAAAATAACGTGGTGACACTCAGTGTCTATCCACATTGAAAATGTGTTCCTCTTCGATGAACACTGTTTTATCCAAAATAGTGATTTTAATTATTTGAATTTTTGCTCATGTTTTTTTCAGCCAATATTAAAAGTAAGCATGTTTTGTTTTCAGGACAGAAACGGTTGTATTGAAAACGAAGAACTCCATGGGTTTCTTAAAGATTTAATGGAACTCGTTGAAGACGTAAGTATTCCATATGTTACATGGTAGATAACTTAGATTATTAATCGAAGAGTGACGTGTATAAATTAAGTATAGGTTAGTGTTTTTTAGTAAGCATTAATGAAATTAAATCGGTCTGGCGCGGCGCAGCCGCGCGACCGATTTAATGGAATTAATGCTTACTAAATAACACTAACCTACTTAGTGTTTGAAATTATGTTTTGCAACTTAACGCAGTCTCACATTCCAAATATAGTATTGATTTTTTGTGACTCCGCCCTATTCACGTGTTCCCGGCGTGAATTACATCACGTGACATGTAACATGTTATGTCAAAGGTCAATGCGTCGCTCTAGCTGTGTAATGATTTTTGAGACTCCGCCTTATCCACCTGTTCCCGGCGTGACATGTAACATGATATGTTAAAGGTCAAGCGTTGCTCTAGCTGTGTAGAGCTACGCTCGGGGAGGCTGAAAAAATGAACATTGAACAGGACCCCGACTTTGATCTCTTCGGCAAAAAAGTGTTGAAAGATTATATTATTATACTGTTTAGAAACGTTCATTTATTTTCACCTATATATATGTTATTTTGTGTTTTGCAATTGGACATTATAATTTTTTCCGTTTTAGTAACCTTTGTTTGTTAGCCTTCTTTTCTTCTCTTTTCATTATTTATTTATATTTTTCAGTTATTTTTTTTTAAATCTCTTCATTCATATTATTACACATCTCATCTCGTAAAATGTATCAGTTTTTTTTTTTCATTTACAACAATAGTGCTGTTATTTTCAAAAATTTAATCAGATATTTACTTAATTGCTTTGTCTAGTGATTAGTTTTATTTTGCCTATTCTATGTAAGCATATGTAGACATTGAAATTATACAAATACTTTCAAGGAGATGGCCGATACTAATGTTGTTAGAACTTTTGGTCAGACACTTTTGCTTATTTTCTAAAATCTTCAATGTTGTACCATTATTATCTACGGCAATAAAATATGTCCAAACTAAACTAAATGGAAGGGTAGAGTTCTTTTGTTATTTTGGATAAATCAGATTGATGGTTCACTATTGATGTTGTGCTTTTCTTTTATATCAATTTTCATGCGTCCCCATCAGAAAACCCTGTAACACATTACACACGCGTGATATTGGTAAACACATAAAGCTCCGCCTCTCGACACACCTTGCCGCACATGCGCACTGAAGGTGCTTGAAGCTGGTTTAAACTGATCAGCTGATTTAACGGAATAGTATTTAGTGACAAGTTTATGCCGATTAAATAAATTAAATGGAGACAAAAATTTAAAAAATGGAATGATCTCATTGGGCAAAATATAATTTCAAACACTAATTTAAAATATTTTGCTACTATCACCAGCATTTTTACAGTTGATTTATTTATATTGATAGGAACACTTAGGGAAAACATTACACAGAACATGGTCGCCTTTATTGACGTCATCAATATCGTCATCATCAACGTCATTGTAGCATTTTATATTACAGGGTACCAATTTCATTCAAGTTGAAGGAACAATCATCTTTAAAACCATGTATATTCATCCGAATTTTATTATTGAATTTTGCTTTTAATAAATATTCCATTATCCTTGAAATATTTATATGTCTGTTAACGGGAGGTTACGAGTTTGGTCCCTGGCAGCGAATAAAGTGATACTATCATATGCTTCAACCTATGCATACTATCAGAAGGAAGTTGTTTATCTAATTATGTATTTAAGGCTCCAGTCCCAAGCACATGATGTAAAACCTTGTAATGATATAAAACCTTGCGAGAACTATAAAATGCAACACCCTGATAATCAAAAGTCGGAAATGTGGCTTTAATCAACGGCTGAACATTTCATTAATGAAATACGAAGGCTTCGTTCGAAACCAATTTTTGTTGTATTGTGGAAATGGAATCTCCCATTAAATGTGTTTAATCACTGTCACCGTATCCGCATAAAATGCAATAATAATTTGATACTTTAATACAAGGAAGTTTATCGCTATTAATCCATTGATTTTATATTCATATCATAAATTCTTTACTATTGAATTTCATATTTCTATAATTGACATAATGATGGTTGTCATGTGCAGGTTTTCGATTTAATTTTGTCAATTCATTTTCCGTGGCATATTGTTAAACACTACCACTATTTCAGTGTAGCATACTTTCGAAGAACCGTATATACATTCAGACTAGCTTTAAGCGACCAGTAATTCCAAACTGGCCTCTTAACTCCTTTAGTCGCTAAAATGAGATTTGACTATAAACTGACGGTTTAATATAGGATAGTCAGTTAGTAGATAGAGAAGTAACACAATTGTCAATTCATGGAAAATTTTCGGTTTCCGAAAGGTTCAACGGGTAATTACGGATATCACAGAAATTTATCAGACATCAACGAATTTCTAAATTCTAAAATTTTACAAATTTCTAATAATTTGCTCATGTTATTATTCTTTTTCCCCAGCAGTCTCTTAAATGAATAATCAGCAGAATTATATTGTATTACAACTGGTCATAAGGTACTTGTTAAGTAGTTACCACAGATTAAAAAGTCGTACAATCGAAAAAAACACGTATGACCGCCATTTCTATCAGTAACGAGCTCTCATAGACATCATAAACGTGATTTATAAGATGAAGGGTTGTCACTACATCTCTTGAGATCTGTGTTAGGATTTCAACATCATTATCTGTCTGTTTATCCAATTTCAGCGTTTCCAAATGCGTTTCAGTTCAGATTACCTTGACATTACTGTTTTCCCCTACGCCATATAGCACGTGATTTGTGCCTAACGGTTTGAAATCTACACGTCTTGAACAATTTTATCAGTAATAAAACATTAGCAGCAATTTGAAGTTTAACGCTAACGCATGCCTGATAGAACATTGGAATATGGAGTTTAGCGACTTCTGAAGATTGGAGCTACTGTAGAATCATTAATTTTCGTGGAGAACTAATTTTCGTTGTTTTCGTGGATGACTTTATCCACGAATATTTATCTCCACGAAAACTGTTTATTTCATAGACCTCATGTTTTCTAGAACATGGTTTCACGAATATATGTGTCAACGAAATTGATTTAATTACAGATTCCACGAAATTTAATGTCAATGAAAATAAATGATTTTACAGTATTCTAAACAATAATTCTCTCTAGTAGGAAAACTTATATTTACATTTATATGGATTCATTAGAAGGTTAAAATTGTCTCACTTTAACTGGTCATCGTTTCATTCCAATTAGATGCTCACTGTTGGTTACCAAGGTATTAATTTATCAAAAATGTGATATTGCCTTAAGATCAATGTTCGAGAATCATTTTCGTCATGAAATGAAACTATTGTTTTGTTTTTTTAAACTTCTATTATGAATGATACAACTGATATTTCTGAATGCATAGTATTATTTATTTATTTATTTATTAATTCCCTTTTTTGGTGGGGTCATATTTAGTTATCCTATCACCTTCTAATTCTTATACTACCTTTCATAATAAAATGTGGTCATAGTACCATTTTCTCCCGAGAGTGCAGCGTGCAGTCCGACCGAGGCTCGAATTCGGGAGATTTCGCGTTCAAAACGAATGCCATATCAACAAAGTGATATTAAAATCGTTTCTTATAAAAATGACAGTTATGGGACGCCATAGTATTCTCTTACAGGACTACGACGCAGACGATCTCCTTCAGTGCCAAAAAATACTGCTGGACAAGTGCGACTTGAATCACGACGGGAAGATAAACAAAGAGGAGCTAACTATGGTGCTCACTTCGTGTAATAAGATCAGCATGAGCGAAGGGACGGCCAATAACGCTCAACTTCAGTAGGAGACACGTAAACACAATTTGACGTCAACATGACGTCATGCAAACAAAACATTTGCTTCCCGTGAAAAATGTAACAGTGTCACTACCACTGTACGCCATTAAACATTCGTTTTTTGACGACATTTTGGTAACTTTAGAATTCTTATGAAACGGAAGATATGGTTAGAGCAGAAATTTGAATTTGAACATCGGAGGACACAAAAGTTGTTTCTTGCCTTCGCAGCATTCATACCAAAGTTACGTGGTGTGTGTTGTTGATTGTCACGGTTTTATGTTATCTACTTTTGTATGTAGTGCGGGAATCTTTTATACATATTTTAGCACTTTAATAATGAGTCACATTTCTACACTTAGATCTCAAACGTTTATGTCACATTTACTTTAAGCACATTTATAGGGTTTACAATATTATCAGTTGACAGTTTCTTTATTTCTACAATTAGCTCAATTTATTTCGCATTGGGAAGGAACGGGATAGGCGTTTCATCCTTGATGTAGAAGCTTAAATCGTAGTCATTTTGTTTAGAAATTTACTATGAATAGAGAATGTTCGGGATTGCCAATGGCGATGTTTGTATTAACTCACTCAACGTACGATATTTGGCTTAAAACTCTTATAAACACTTTAAGGTAAAGTCCCTGTAATGGTACCGCTATGTCTTGGATCACTTAAACCTCTACCAAGATAACCAAGGTACCCTAATGAACATTAGGAAATCTAGGTTATCTCCTTGAACGGCCATGAGGTCCGAAATGTAGCGGAACCATTACAGGGAATTTGCCTTAAAAGCATATTCCTTCCATACGTAGTGTTTCCATAAAACTTAATACTTTTATGTTTTCATGATTTCAAAGCGTAGAATAAAATGCACATGACTGTATATATTCAGGTAAATTCCCTGTAATGGACTTTACCTTAATGGTTTCATTGGGGTACCTTGTTATCTTGGTAGATGTTAAGTGGTCCAAGAGTAGCGGAACCATTACAAGTACTTTACCTTAATGATAAAGAATCATTCTCAACAAACTTTTCAGTTTCTAGCATGAAAATCGTCTAGGTTTTTAAACACCTTCTGGGTTTTTTGTTTTGTTAACGTTAAGTCAAAATTCATACGATCGAACTTAAATGATAGCAAGAGTTCTGATCCATTTATTTTTTTTTAAGTATGCTCCCATCTATTTGCTAAATAAGGACATTTATTTTCCAAAAAAAAAAAAGATACACATCAAATAGAAAGCGTTTTTAAGACAATTCTATATCTTTTAGTAATATTTTAGTTTTATAGCTGTATGTTTTAGTGTCATATTATATGTATTTAACCTGTATTTAACCTCCCGTTAATTTAATATATAGTTTCCAAATGTATCTACATAGCAATATAAAATCTAACGAAATATAGTTTGAACTAAAGATATAGATCACGAACACGTGGCTAACGTCTTAGTTAACATTTTAAGCGTTTATTCCACCGTACTTAAATCAGAACCAATTGTTGCAAGGGGCGAATCATATCGTACATAATGGTAAAATGTAATAAAATCCTTAAGGTGGCGGACTTTCTCTAACAAGTAAAATATCGTATTTTTTATCTCCTAATCGAAATTGACAAATGTCGGGACTTGCTTTTACCTGTTTCATCCACATTGAAGTAAAGATAAGTTTTCATTGGTCGATCAAAATGTAAACAAAACATTGACATTTCCTCTGGATGTCGAGAAAAGTATTAACAACGCAATGATACACTGGTTTTAAATAAGTGTTCCTTGATAATAATGTATCTGCCATATTTATGTCCTCAATTTGAATATTTCGCTGCAGTAACAAAATATTGACCAATGAGAATCATCTGTTCACTGCAAACGAAGCCGGAGATAACTTGTTTTGGCAGTTGCCAAGCTGGATAGGAACATTAAAAACACACATTTATCATTTAAAAGAATAATAAACAAAAATATACCAGACTATTTTTTTTTTCATTTCAAAGGTATTTCATTCACTTTAAAAATTCATCCGAAAACAGTGCCCTCCTCCCTTTTTTATTTTACCATAAACTACGATATGATTCGCCCCTTGCAACTGCGAGACCCTGTGACAATTGTAGTTTTTGTTATAATGTAATAGTTTGTAAAGCAAGCGAAATGATTAATTATTGCTCTTGAGTATTCATTAGATCTATTTTCATTTTTTAAACAATATATTAATATGATATATTCCCTGGCTCTATTTGCTAGATTCATATGCGTATGTCTGTTTATAATATTTGTAGATATAGCAATGAGATTATATTATGGTAACGTCACAATTATCTAAATAATTTTTCAGTCGATGGTGTATGGCTTACTTGGCAAACATTTTGTTTTAGTTACACGCAGTGTAAATATTGAAGAGTTCTGACCATAATGGTAGTTTTGATCAGTTTTTGTTCCATAAAGCGTTGTTTTAAACATTTCACTCCTTGGACTAAAGTATAGGTTTATTGTTTTAAAAATGCATTGGACACTATTTAGTATAAATGTATAATCAAACACACTGTATGTTGCAAATCTTTTAACTTTATTGTAAATAGTTTTACTTGAAATTTAAACACAACATAGCCTGATTCGTCTAAAGGGTGGAAGGTGAATTCCACACCGTTCCGTATACAATGACAAAATGTATTCCTGCTTACCATACTTTGATATGCATGCTTATGTTTTAGCTCGTCTGTTATTCGAGGTATTGTCATCACTCTGGTGTCGTCGTCGTTGGCGTCATCGTCGTAAAGAACTTTAACCTTGGCCAATACTTCTAAACTATTAACCCGTCTGTAATCAAACTTTACATACTTGTTCATTATAACAATGGCTGTTCTAATCAAGGACCATAGGTCCATTTTGACCTTATTTATATCTCCTTTAAAAATCAAAACAAACAGACGATCGTTGGCAGCAGCAAGCGGTGCTCTTGTTATGTCTTGAAATGCCTTTTACTTATTGCGTTTAACCATTGATATTTTGACCTGAAAAACATCCAATTTAAATGGGATTTGAGCGATATAAAAAAAACAACACTGGATCCAAAATATCCGTATGCTTTTGTTTACTTATTTACTTGTTCAACTTTTAATTATTCTTTAGAATAAATTTCATTTGATTAAACAGTCTTTGTGTTTTCTATTCTACCCATTTTCTGATTATTACAAGTGTTCAATGGCACTGTTCGTCATGTGTCATCATGAACTACGCGGATTGTGGAAGACAGAATAGGTACTGACATTGCCAGATATTTAAACTGGTCCGAACCAGGGGAATTTAATTTGCCAAAGCACCTTGTTTTCTATCGACGCAAACTAGTTATGGTTTAAACAAATATGTAAGCAAAGCCTTTACTATGAAGCAGAAACGCTAGATAGTCACTGTAACTGATAGAATCTTGTAGAGCTGTCCCAAAAGAAAGGGGTTAATAGAAGTGCATAGAAAATGCGTAGTACTCAGTACCACAGCAGTCAACTAGAAATGTTTGTGGTGTTTTACCGTCGCTGCCATAGTACTTAAATCATACATCTACGTCCAACTAATAACAAATAAAGGAGGGCTCCGAGAGCACAATGGCATCTGGATGAAATCTAGGGCTGAGTGCATGCCAACTGGATTTTTTTTTTTCACATGAAACGTCCGAATAACATGATTGACTCTTGAACCAACAGCTTTGAGAGGCCAAGCTATAGTAAGTCAGCGACGACTATACTCATTGGTGTTTCCTCCTTGTAGATGTTCTTGTGACTGAAACAAATTCGAGAGAAACAAAAAGTGACTGCTTAACCAAATAAATAAATGCGATTGAATCTGTATTAACGGCAGCATTTAAGCAGCAAAGACGTCTTGCCAACGTATTTTAGTAACAAGCCTAAATATCAACAAGCCTAAATATTATCAAACTGCCATTTTATTTAAATTATAACCTTCACTATGCAGGCAAATGTGCAACGTGGCCATTTTCTTCCTGTTGTCTCCTCTCTTGACTTGCTGTTTAAGTCCGATCATCGTTGTTTTTTTTCTGTTCAAGATTAAGGCGAATTAAATAAAAAGAAAAACTATATTGAAGTTTAAGTATGAAAAGAAAAAAGAATATTTTATCTTGTTTCTTTTATCTTTTATCTAACAATTGACCTTATTTAAGCCTACATATTGAAACCCTTAAGATGTATTAATGTGAAAATGTTTTTTTTTTTTTTTTTTTTTTTTTTAATCCCCATATTGTCTTAACCGTCCCAATACTTCTCTAGCGTAATGACACAACCGGTAATATCATGGCAGACTTAGAGATCCATTACAATATAAGTGATTTAGACGCACAGTTTTTTATTCCAATATCTAGCCAGAACAAGGAGACAACACTCGTCTAAATGGACAGTTTATTGAATTCAGTTCAGTGAGTTGTTACCGAGAAGCTATGCGTCCAGACAAACGGATGTCCACTATATTCTAATTATCTAGAATTCTGACACGACCATGTAAGTCAATTCTGTTAAGCTCTTCCTTTGCCACCCAAGTTTGAGTTCACATTAGATCGTATTCGTTCTTAAAGGATGATATTACCGAACCATCTTAACTTCCGATGCCACCTTTTTTGCCTGCAGCAGATTGTCACAAACTCTAAGTAAGAGAAACCAAATTATCTTAGTTTGTCAATAGAAGCGATGGCTTGTGTTGAACTTCATACGGCTGACAAATCTCTCTAGGTTACCCTTTCATCATTTTTGTTTTTAATCAAAACTGCCGAGGCTGTGGCTACCCATGCGCGATTTCTTTCGTGAAGATGCCTTATTTTAACCTAGTCGCTTTACGGTATAAGGAATCACTTCGGCAGTACCACACCAGACGTTTTCTTTGTCGAGTGTTCAATGTCGTGTTTGATGG
>CM037787.1:21150366-21200366 GCA_021229015.1 Solen grandis | reverse complement strand
TGCTGTCTCTTCAGCAAAAAAACAGGACCCATACGCATGAAATCCTTGACAACAAGGTCTACAATTTGGCCATAATAATCAGAAAATGATTGCTAGCCATTTCAATAAAAGAAGATAAAGATAAAAGAAAAAGTCTGATCAGGGTCTCTTCTGGTTGCACATATACTATTAAAGCTAAGATTCTACTGTAGGGCAAAAATAATCCATTTTAAGTTCAGTAAATTAATACATTTAATTATCAAGTCATAAATTTGTACATGGATATTCACGTGGTAAAAGGCTAAGCAGGCATATACGTGTATTGTGACATCACTGATCAACCGTGACTCCAATGTCCTAAAGGACTTTAAACGTTCGAATCTTCCTGATCCGTCCATATATCTGGAACAAATTGTAATTATCAGTTGATGAAATGTCATGGGCCAATCCTATAAAAGGACTTGGAAATATTGATGCATATTTAATTATCTCAAATGTTTGAACCATTAATAATGCAATAATACATTATGCGCAGTTCTGTAATTCCTCGGACGATGTTTATCTTAATTGGACTGGTTCTGTTATGGTCATGATTCCTCAATAAATTGACTGTTAAACTGCTCGTATATTCTGTAAAATCATTCATTTTCAATGGCATTTAATTCCGTTGATTGTATACTGAAGCGAATTTCGTGCGTACCTTTATTCGTGGGATCATATTCTAAAAAATGTATATAAAGAATGTATTAGTTGGGATTAATACTCATGGATCAAACCCTCCACGAAATCAATGGGAAATTACAGTCCCGCGAAATTTAGTAGTCACAGTAGTCCATTTGGTGTTAAAATCAAACAGAGATTCATTTGTCTGTGACCAAGCTTTGCTTACTTTCCTAAATCTAGCGCACCAACTTAAACGATAAATATCAAAACTTTAAAGTAAAGGGGAATATTTTTTTATTCATTTTACATCATTTAGGTAACAAGTTCTCACGATTTATACCATTCCTTCTCGACGGTTCGTGGATTGGACCAGTATTTTTCGCCTTGGAATGACATGAAAAGTCTAACGGGGTTCGAACCCACAACCTTCAGATCCGCAGACATGTACGTATGTATCTATGACAACCCATGGATGCTGGTCACTGTAGAAGCTCAAAAACATTTAAATTTTAGAAAATTCTTAGAAAACATAAAAATCCCACTATTGACATCTTCTTAAATAAATAATGAGAATTTCACTTTTTTTTCTTTTCTTTTTGGCGTTGGGGTTTAAGTTTAATATTATTTTATTTCTTTTCATATATATACAGAAAAAGGGTTGGGGTACAAGTTCTACCAACTTAGATAATGAATGGCGTTGGGGTGTTTGGGGTTACCACGACAACAGCGGTTTCAGTTAGTTTGACGTTGTTTAAAACATGATAGAATTTGTAAATAACTGAATAGGGAGGAAAACGTTTTTATCAAAATGATGTCTAAAAGTTTGTCAAGAACTTAAATCTAAATTTGCCATAGCAACCAAATGTGTATTTTAAATGTATAAATGTCGACTTAATTATGTTATTTCAGTATATCAGAATATTAACCTATGTTCTTTGAATTAAGCATATCTTGCTTATATAAGATCTAATGGTAAAATAAGAACTTCAGATAAAGAAACACATTTAAAATGGTATTTCAATATAAAACCCTGATTTTCGAATGTTAAAATAATTAAATAAAATAAAAAAAAAATAACACAAAACAAAAAGATAGTAAACATCGTTTCATCGAATTGTGTTACGGACGTTTATAGTGCAGACCGTATTTACATTTTCTAGAAGTTACACGCTTCATTAATATTATATTTGAAATCTTTAAACAGACAGTTAAACTCTACAAGGCTTAGCCAAAAGTTGCCTTCATGACATTTCAGCGGTTACCACTGATTTTTTTTTAATTTCTTATTTATTTTAAGTAGAATGTTAATCTAAAGAAAACCCCAAATTTTAAGATTCCTGTATTAAAAACGTGATTAAAATATATTTGTCAAATGGTGATGGTCCAAAAAGTCAAATTAGTGATTTTATGCAAATAGGCTAAAATCAAAAAGAAAAAGCAGTTTTAGTTGAAAAATAAATGTGGTGAGGTATACACCTTTTTACATTTTCAGAAATTCTTTATATCAGAGGACTGATTTTGAAATATTATGAAAGTCTGTCTGACATTTTTTTTTAATCAATCAAGAAAAATATGTATAACATTTATAGCCTTTAGGTATTTTTGTATATGTTTTAGTCCAGACACACCGGCTATTTTTTCTCGTTGTGTATTTTCCATACATGTTTGACAGTATTTTCATTTATTACTTATAAAATACACTATAAGTTACAAATAAATATAATAAAAGTCTTCTAAAAATGTTATTTTATGCTATTAAAGTATTTAGAATGCAATATTTCCAATTTTCCGATGCTTTGATATTTTCAACGAATTTTAGCAAACAGTGATGTTTAACCATACGGTAAATCTCTAAAACGAGCACGGTGGCACACTATTTTTAATTCATATATCATTTAATTATAGTCTAAAGTACTTATGTGCACAAGTTTAGAAAAATATGTCCGTTAGGAAAAAAACAACAACTAAAAACAAAAACAAAAAAACAGCTGAAACGACATTAATGGCGATGTACGGTAAAAGTATACTGTAACAAATTCTACTCTTCGGGGAATTAAAACGGTCAACTGAATATGTCGAAAGTATCATATTCCACCATAGTATATACTGTAAAGAAATCAACAAAATTATATTCAAATGTAAATCTCATATTCAAAAAGGAACATACTGATATTTCCTTTGAACTTTACTGTAAACTGTGAAAAAAACAACAAAAAAAACACCGATGGTCATTGAAGACGTCTTTACTTTTCAAAGCGAATGCAATAGAGGTCAGAGAGGGTCATTTATAACCATATCACATGCTTTCTCCTTTAATGCAGCTCGTTCACAGATGATCGGTAGGAATAAAACTAAGTTTTTAAGTGAGCGCATGCGCGAAGAGTGTATATAGAATATAATTCTAAATATAGATACAATACCGTTCGTAACGCTATTGCTTATGATGAAGAAATAACCTTTTTTTCTTTAAAATCACAATTTTTTACCCTGGGTGACCATTTGTCAGTAGATGGCTGCAGACGGCCTATAGCGGCGTGAACTTACCGGCCTGGCGGCGTGAACTTACCGGCCTGGCGGCATGGCGGCGTGAACTTACCGGCCTGGCGGCATGAACTTGGAAACCCAATAGCCTAACGTTCCTATATCATCAATTCATGCTCCGGTGTAAATCTTACGTTAATATTTTATAAGTATTAAAATGTGATTTATCATGAATGCTAAAAAAAACACACAAAAAAACGCGATACTGATCCAGATTTCATTTATGTTTTTGTATTTCATTAATTCAAAGAAACTAAAATAACGTTTAATCACCAATTTTGTGTGTCAGTAGGAATCCTCCTTCAGTTACACCTTTGTAATTTTGTAATACATGTTATAAATGATGTTTGATCACGGTGGACGTATTGCATATTACTTCATTAACGCAATTAAACCATAAACATATCCTTCTGGAAAAATCCCCAGACCTGAATTAATTCAAGTACACAACTTCCAACCCGCCATTAAGGGACCGTGAGAGTGAAGCAATGTTTATGACAGAATTGCGTTATCTGGACAATTTATCCGATATGTTTCAAGTGTGATGAACAGCTCTCCGATGATTTGAGAACACATCATCCATAATTCAGTTCATCTTTAATTTGTATCATTCTAGTTTCATATTAATATTATCGATAAATGTGTCGCACCAAACTTTAACAGTATATTAATGTAAAGTAAAGCTTGTTTTAGCGGGTATCGCTATTTTTAAGCAACCACCTAGACTCAAATGCACCAACCATACGATGTATAAACTTAAAAAAATAACCGTTTTAAGCTGACATTAAATAGATACCAACTTATCATGTTTACAAGCAATAATCGTCATGGAATAAAATATTTAGATAATTTTATTAGGTTTAGAAGTATGAAAAAAATACTCCCGTATATACCTGTGTACAGACAGTGTTTAAAAATGATGATCTCCATATAGCAGATACCTTGTCTTACTTATCATACCTGGTTTAGTACCTGGTCTTATTATCACCGGTTTTAAGCTGGTTTTACTTATCATATCTTGTCTTGCTTATCATACCTGGTATGACTTATCGTACCTGGTCTGACTGGTCTTACTTATCAAACCTAGTCTAACTTATCAGACCTGGTCTTACTTATCATACCTGGTCTTACTTATCATACCTAGTCTGAGGGGTCTAACTTATCGTTACTGGTCTTACTTACCATACCTGGTCTTACTAATCATACCTGGTATTACTTGTCATACCTGGTCTATTAATCATACCTGGTCTAATGTATCATATCTGGACTTACTTATCATACCTGATCTTACTTTTCATTCCTGATCTTACTTATCATACCTGATCTTACTTTTCATTTCTGGTCTTACTTATCATACCTGGTCTCACTTATCATTCCTGGTCTTACTTATCATACCTGATCTTACTTATCATACCTGGTCTTACTTATCATACCTGGTCTTACTTTTCATACCTGGTCTTACTTGTCATACCTGGTCTTATCAATCATACCTGGTCTTACATATCATACCTGGTTTAACTTACCATACCTGGTCTAATGTATCATATCTGGACTTACTTATCATGCCTGGTCTTAATTATCATACCTGGTATTAGTGGTCTAACTTATCATACCTGGTCTTACTTATCATACCAGGCTCGAATTCCACCAACAATACTTAGCGCTAAGTAATACTTAAATTCTTAAACTAGTTAGATACACATTCCACCATCACTATTTTATGAAAAATTCAAATACATGACTCTGTTGAAATGAATAATAACCTTAATAACTTACAAAAAATGGTAAGAAATGAAACTTTTGAGCATTTTTATTAGAGAAACAAGACTAATGAAATTCGCCCTTAAGAATTTAAGTTTTACTTAGCGCTAAGAATTGTTGGTGGAATTCGACCCTGGTCTTAGTGGTCTTACTTATCATACATGGTCTGACTTATCATTCCTTGTCTTACTTATCACATCTGGTCTTACTTATATACCTGGTCTTACTTATCATACCTGATCTTACTTATCATACCTGGTCTTACTTATCATACCTGGTCTTTTTTATAATTTCTGTTCTAACTTCTAATACCTGGTCTTACTTATCATACCTGGTCTTATATCTGGTTTTACTTATTAATCCAAGTCTTACTTCTCATACCTGGTCTTACTTCTCATACCTGGTCTTACTTACCATACATGGTCTAATTTATATTCCTGGTCTTACTTATCATGCCTGGTCTTACTTACCATACCTTATCATAGCTCGTCTTACTAAGCATATTTGTTCTAACTTATCTTTTATACATGATCTTATTTATAATACCTGGTGAAGCTTGTCATACCTGGTTTAATTTATAATACCTGGTGTTACTTATCATACCTGGTCTTACTGATCATACCTGGTTTTACTTATCATATATCGTCTTACATTTCATACCTGGTCTTTTTTATCTTACCTTACTCATCATACCTATCATACCTAGTCTTATTGGTCTAACTTATCGTACCTGGTCTCACTAATTATACCTGGTCTTAGTGGTCTTACTTATTATACCTAGTCTTACTTTTCATTCATATTTCTTTCATTTCCTGATCGCTGCATACATGTTTGACTATATCAAGTGTATCTTTAAATCACATGTATCCATACTATCCTTTCCACACACATCTATTTCTAAGATGCGGAGTTAACATTTGTACTTCAGACTGGCTGTCCATACGTTTTTGTTTGTGTGTTTTATTTTCAAAGAGGAGAAACAGTTTTGTTAGTATAAACCCGCTATAGTTAAGTTTTGGGAGCTTTATTTAAAGTTTTGTCATATGATTCCTGTGTCTACATTAAATTCTATGCTACATAGTGGTTTTTTTTTCTTCAAAACATATAGAGGTCAAAAGAATTCTAATGCTAAGCTGGACAGAATTTCAATGTCAGATGAAAACACTGATTGTTAATTTTCCTGACGACTTCTATGGCTGTTCAAAATCTTTGAATTAAAAATGATGGACACAACAAATGATTGGATTTTTTTAATAAATTATTCCTAGTAATATATAGAGAAGTTTTGTTTTTCATTCAACCTTATTTACTTTACTTCCATTTTGAAATAAGTTCACACAACTTATGCTAATCTTTCTTGACGTTTCCTGCGTTGGACCAGTACTTTGCGTCTGGGAAAGCCATGGAAAATCCATTCACCAAAGGGGTTTGAACACGCAACCTTCGGGTCTGCAGTCGGGTACGCTACCACTGAATCGCCAGAGTTTTAAACTATACGAACTGTCCGACTAAGTATACATGTACAACTTAGGTGATTTAAAAGTGTCCGTCTTAAACTGATTCAATGTATTAGTATAATCCAGGTTCAAAACAACGTTCTTGCTAAACATATTGCAAAATACATGTATATTCTACATCATATTTCCTGTCTGCAGTTTTTAGACTGGCGGCAGCCGCCAGTCTTACATAGCGGTAAAGCAAAAGCAGGTGTTGTTGATTTGCATAATTACAGCATTATTTGTCACCGCAGTGTATCACTCCGCCCTCATTCATTGCGATTGTGCACTGAAGTAAGGTCATGGCCTACTTGGCAATTTATGAATGGAACCTCACTCAGGATCATTATGAAACAAATCAAAGCTCTCAATGCACTGATAGACTGCCGGTGGAGTGATGAAACCAAATGCAAGTTCAGCTGACCAAAGACCTATTAAACAAAGACTGGCAACTAGTCTAAACCTCCCCATTTAAGCACGTAACAAATTTGTCCTATTCTCCAAATCACGTTTTCAATATCTTCTTTTCTGATGAAGATATTGAAAGTATTATTTTTTACAATAGCTATAGCACATTAAATTTATATCAAAATGATATCTTATGTATTGAAATAAGTCCAGAAAAAAAAGTTTTATGTAAAACAGAAAAATACATGTATGGTGATAACTATGTAAAATGTTTATTTTTCTAATACGGTTTTTCAAATAAAAAAAAAGAAAATATTTCATTTTTTTTTAATTTCAATGCTAAAATATTTCCATTGGCTTTTACAAGACTTTCCTATCTTTGTTTAATTTGTCTTTGAGCTGACTTACTACATATAACTGGAGTTGCAGGAAAACGTATGGAGTTTTTGGCGTCATTTGATCTTTTCCCCCATCGAGTTTAACACTGCTTAAACGCTGGAATTAGAATTACATGTATAGCTATCTTGCCGACAGTCTTTCAGCGCATTGTGTGCTTTGATTAAAACAAGCTAGATGACCGCTCGTGATAGCGTTCGTCAGGTAACCTGGGCTGCGTTCAGTACACCAGAACGCTCGCAAATGTTACGGATTTGATCCCCAGCTTATACTCTACACGCTATGATACAACAGGGATACAAACGCTAACGTTATGGACTTTTAAGGGTAACTGAACGCCGGGCTGGATTCAAAGGGACCCCGTGTTGGTACTGGTATATCTCCCTTAGTTTGCCTGGCGTTCAACAAATAAAGTCAGTTTTAGGACTGTCGGCCAAGTGTCAAGACAATATGACTAGGTGTGATATCATGCATGTTCAAACTCCGGGCGCAGTGGATTGGCTACGCTTTAATCAATGCCACACTGTGTACCACGTGACCGTGGTATGTACTATTTTAACTCACCGTGGGAAAGATCCGTGTGAGATCTTGCAGCATGGCATCTCAGGGAGGCAGTACTGGATGTGCCTCATGTAGATGAAGTCCTCTAAATGACTGAAATACTATCAGTGGGACGTTAAACCAAATCATTATACGGAAAAATGTTATCATCACATACATGTCAATTTAGTATAGACCCCCGTGTTACACGAATATGACTTTGTACTAACAACATTTCCTTTATTAAATATTCAAAGAAAAAAAGATGACAACGAAAATTGTACCTTCATTGAAGCAATAACGGGTTTCTATATGCAACGCGGTTGCATAACCAATGTTATCGTTCGCTATGATATAAAAATGTTAGACTTTAAAACGTTAGTGTAATTACTCCCATTACAGGCCATTTAAGCACAACAAGGGGAATAAAAAAAAACTAATCAGTTACCTGCTGTTTAAAAGATTAATATTAGCGACTCATTATCTGCGACTGCGCGAAATCAATGACCGTTGATGCTGGAACGCCATTTTCTTTTCATAATTATTCAAAGTAGCGGAGTACATTTCACCATATTACTTCCAGCTGGACAGAATGTATATGTATTATGCTTTATATGTTAAAATTAAGGATTCTGTGAAGTTTGTTTATTGTGCGGATTTACAAAGATATGAACGTTCATAATGCGGATAACAGTAAAATAGGGACATATTTCGGGATACTTTAATTCAACGAAAACGAAATCTTGACTGGTTTCAATGATGTTATCCACAATTCTTGCGGACTGTGTCCAATACAGCTTCAAAAAGTGTTAAACTTTACTATTTAGCAATAATCAAGACAACTTGAACACAATTATCATTTTTGATTGATGCATATCTTCAAACAGCCAATAGGGAGATCGTGTTTCCGCACATTGGTTTATCATGAATTATTACGTGCATTTAAAATGTGTTATTGATCCATTTGGAGATATTGTTTCATGTTTCACTGATTCAGTATTGGCTGATAAATGGACACAGTGATCATGTAATACATTAAAACAATTTCTTAAAAAAGAAAGATGCCGACGACAACAAAGTCTAAACATATGAAACGTGCATTACAATCAAGCAAATCGCGAGACTTTCGGAACAAAGCAGGTGTGATTGGCAGGACGTTTTCATTGCTTAATTTTGTTCATTCTAAACAGCTTATCGACGTGGAAGAGGAGTTTTTGCACGCAGCGGAGTTTGGCGACATCCCGACGGTTCGTCGGCTGTTGGCGGAAAATACCGAACTAAACGTGGACTGCATTGATGCGCTCGGACGAACAGCGCTGAGGTTAGCCGTCAAGAACGAACATCTAGAGGTAGGGAATATTTACTTGACCTTACTTTCTCGCCCGCCTTTAAAACGAAAACTGCGTGATCATACGATTTTCACAATGTCTGCATTGTTTTAAAATCAAGTTTACTTTTCTGTGAAATGTGTTCACAAATACAAATAGTCTATTTTTCATCGATTTCACATGCAACAACGAATTTCTCATTCATTATCCTCATATAATTTGGAAGTTTTCTACGAATGCTACCATTCTATATTTTCGTATCTTTGGTTCCCGGTACTCTCATTACATGATGGTCATAAATATTTTGATTTAAACTCTTTGTCTCATATAGACGTGTTTTGACAAGTATATTTTCAAATTTCCCCCAAAAATTCATGATCAGGTCAATACTTGCTGAGGAATAGCCTGGGTTGGACACGCTCGATCAAACCGAAATCAGGGTCTCCTCTGTTTGCTCATACACTGTTGTAGGTCAGATTCTGCCTAATTAATATTCATCAAGTCACACATGAATATTCATGAGAACAAGTGTGAGCCGGACTCAGGCACACTACCGCAATATGTTTTTTTTTCTCAAAATGATTACCATCTTAGACACTAGGATTCTTAAGAACAGAGAACTAAATAAACTTAATGTTCATGGTTCTTTATCTCCAATACATTACTAGAGAATCCATAATTGTTTTGAAACTGATTTTTCTTTTCTTTTTTCGCATTGACCATTATTTCATCAGATTAAGAAAAAAGAAAGAGTTTGTTTTAATTTTTATAATTTGTGTAGGTATTTAAGTATTTAAGGCTCATGTACCAAGGTAAAATGACATTTAATTTTAGGTACTTTCCTCAAATTATAACTCTTAACGCCATGGGCGCATTGGAAGCAAGTCCCATGGTTGTACTACAATGTGTTACATACAGCATGCTTTAGAATGTGTATAAAAATTGTTAAAATACAATACATTTTAGCTATGAGATATGACAAATGCGTTTCTTCTTCTTAGTCCTGTTTTTGCATGATAACAGAATTGTTTAATCAGTTTTGATAAATTTACACATTTCATAATAAAAGAAGCATGTATTTCTGAAGTTTAAGTTCTTTTTGTTTTTCTACGCCAAACTCGGCATAGAGGTTCAAAGTAAAACAAAACAAACAACTGTCCATTTTGATAACATTGCTAAGTAAAAATAAAAAAAATCAAATAAATTATTGCAACTGACCACTAAGGTTTTGGCATGTGGTCTTCGGCGGTGCGTAATGTAGTCTATTTTGTCTTTATTTTCTAAAACGTAAAAAACAAAACCTTCCGGTATATTGTTCATGCAGTTCATATCGACCAATTTTCGGCTTGATTAAAGTTTTATTCTTTGTTTGGCAAAGGTAATCGGACGGATGGGTGGTGTAGTGTGTTATGATGGGACAATAGGTAAGCAGGCACATTATTCAGGTTCAAAGCTCAAAGGTCAATGTCACACAATGAGGTGAGATAGATGTCAAAAATTTGTATATCTAGACGGGGCTGTGGTTTCCACATTATTTGAAGAGATTTCAATAACACGGCACAATTGTTTATTATGATAAGACGTCATAAAGGTACATGACAAAGGTATATAAATTCAAAGGTCATGGTCATACCTAGAGGATGGATGTAAAAACAACAACAAAAAAACAACAACAACAAAAAAACCAACAAAAAAACAAAACAAAAAAAAAACTAAAAATACTGAGTACGGTATATTTTATTTGGGTACAAGATATCGTCATTAAAGACCGTTTCCGGTGGCAAAGTGGTTAGAGCGTCCGCCTCAAGAGCGGGAGGTCGTGGCTTCGATCCCCGGCCGCGACAAACGTAAAAAAAAAAGGTACCGCTATAGCTCCCTTGCTTGGCGCAAGGGAGTTATAGTACTGGTTGGCCCGGTGTCAGGATAATATATCTGGCTGTGGTATCACGCGTGATACTGCAGTGTGGCAGCACTATATTTGTCTCAAGTTGACATCGTCTCCAAATGGCTGAAATACTGTCAGTGGGACGTTAAACCAAACAAACAATCGTCATTAGACATCGCTACATCTATCTCGTGTAGTCAAAGGCCCCGAATGAATGAAAATTTGTCGGTGGGACGTTTACCCCAAGCTAACACATATCATTGTGTATGACAACGCTCGAGTCGTTTAGAAAGTTGAACTATCTAGTTCAAACCGTTATCTATTTATAGACATTTTTAATGAAAACAATTTTGTCGAAGGTAAACATTAATTGCACGTGAAAATCATTCTACAATATTTCTATCAATGCTTACTCTAGACTTCCCCTGAGAATATCCCTCTCATAACACAGCTGGCAACCTGTATTAGACTGCTGGAATACAAGAATCCGTATCCAATTAGTGTCGGAAATGGAAATGTCCGAAATAATGTGATCATATGTCAGGCTATTGTTGTATTAGATGGCCTTCTGGAATTATGTTTCCATTAAATCATTAAGAATCGATGCAGTCATATACAATATATGATAAAAAGTATTTTGTCTTATTAGTTTTCAATCTGCTGTCAGCATCATACCTTTCATATATTGAAGATTAATTGATTTTTATCACGAGCAGGCTCCTTATTTTCCTTAAGTTAATGAAAAAATTTTTAATTGGATTTTTTCATTTAATTATATCAAATGTTTTCTCAGTCAGAGTACCTAATATGTTAATCATTGTTAAAATTCAGCATCAATAGTTGGACCTGTGATATGCCGATAAGATATCGACATGTTGGTATAACAACAATAATTTACGCGAAGTAAAATATACCAGTTTAACACGAATCTCGGCATGCTCTGCAGTGTGGTACCATACCTCTTGTTTGTGGCATGCTTCTGCAGTGTGGTACCATACCTCTTGTCTATGGCATGCTACTGCAGTGTGGTACCATACCCCTTGTCTATGACATGTTACTGCAGTGTGATACCATATCTCTTGTCTATGGCATGTTACTGCAGTGTGGTACCATATCTCTTGTCTATGGCATGTTACTGCAGTGTGGTACCATACCTCTTGTCTGTGGCATGCTACTGCAGTGTGGTACCATAACTCTTGTCTATGGCATGTTACTGCAGTGTGGTACCATAACTCTTGTCTATGGCATGCTACTGCAGTGTGGTACCATACCTCTTGTCTGTGGCATGCTACTGCAGTGTGGTACCATAACTCTTGTCTATGGCATGTTACTGCAGTGTGGTACCATACCTCTTGTCTGTGGCATGTTACTGCAGTGTGGTACCATACCTCTTGTCTGTGGCATGCTACTGCAGTGTGGTACCATAACTCTTGTCTATGGCATGTTACTGCAGTGTGGTACCATACCCCTTGTCTGTGACATGTTACTGTAATATGGAACCATCTATACATCTAAGCGGTGCACCTTCAGGAACGATCTCATATCAAAACATAAACAAATAGGGTTAGGGTTACAGAAAATCGTATTATTATATTTTAAGTCTTTTTCAACTGCAATGGAATCACCAGCAAGTAAGTTAAAGGGAATAACGGTAATAAATAATGAATTGCCTTTCCCTCACATAATTTGTATTTATTTACATTTACTTTTTATTTTCTTCGAAATTCCGCTTTCTTCATTAGTCCTGGTTTATGATTCTGTGTGGCAGATGATGGTATATGGTATAGTATTTCATGTGAATATCTCGTACATTAGGTTTGAAATATCAACTCCGGTAATACCTCGTTTTGACGTAATTTTTCCCTGAATTACAAAGCCCCCCCCCCTCCCCCCGGTAACGAGTGTCATTTCTGCCAGACAAATTGATACTAATTCCAGCTTATATCCTTGCTCCCAGGGATTTAATTGCAATGCGCCGTATACACCACGCTAATTGATCTTCAACCACAATACCCTCTTGAAGTAAAACATCGTAGAGAGACACTTTACAATGTATCAACACGCTTACATGTCATTTAACACAGACTGCACAAATGCTCAAGTTACACATAAATGGCAACTAATTTGATATATCTATCTCTCTTTCTCTCTCTCTCTCTCTCTCTAAAATAAGGACTATTACTTCCGTGTATGGCATAGTCCATCAGTGTCTACTGTGTTAAAATGACTTAAAACTTTTGATTTCTTCGAATTATAAAATAATAGCATATCGTAATTTGTGAAGATTATTGAAATCTACAAGTTTGCTACAATTATCAGCACTGGGAGACTGCGACGCGATCAGAAAACAGGAGAGAATGTTGGAGTTGAAGTTTCCGAGAGGTTTCAATCTAAACTATTTTTAACCTCACAACTGCTCTTGCGTAGTAAAACATCAATGTTAAAATTACGCCAAGATTCAGCATGATTCTTAAAGCCTACTTCGCGCATGCGCTTCCAGTCTAAAAACAATAACATGAGATTATCGTCACACTCACACACCTAAGAATATACCGTTTTATAAGTACGTGTACATATTTTGCTCAGCGGATAATTTACATTGCCAGATAATGCATATTGTTGTTATGGCTTTATCAAAAAGTAAAAAATGTTAACCTTCCCTTGCTTGTTTTTGACTATTTAAATATACACACTTGAGACTTTGTCTCTATAGCAGGTGATCTCCTCTCTCGTAAATTTCAGTGGTAAAATGTATAATAAAAATAGTTAAATAGTCTTTGAATAATGTTTCCAAAATACTGTGGGAACTATAACTTTCAGAAGATCCTCCGGATATGTGAAAAATGTTACGATTACCGAGGGTTCCGAATTACGGAGGATTCTATATCCGGATCCCTTTTCGGTAGTTTTATAGTTTTTTCTGTATTTGTTTTCATTTCATGATATCTGGGTTAATGTTTAAGATTAAAACATACACCAGCTTCAACTAATCTTAGTTGATCAATATGGGCAGGTCCTTTTAGAAGGGATTTTATCACATTCAGTATGTATTGTTCATATGCAAATGAGCACGTGCGTAAACAGCTGCTGCTTGGTAACATTAGATATATCTTGTTATCATATATCTTGAGAAGTCTGAAAAACAATACAAGTTAATTCAGAACTTTATTACTGTCATTGATTGTATAATATATACAGTGCCTTCATTGAACACGTTGAGGATGTGTCACTCAAATCAATAGCAGTAAAACATTAAGATGCGTTTGTAGAATTAACCTCTTAATCTCTTATATATATAACCCTTGCACGTAATCGTTTCACGTGAAAGGTCATGGCCCGGGAGCAGCGCGGTCATATCTTGGGAAGTCTGAAAAACAATACAAGTTAACTCAGAACTCATGAAAATAATCAGAATGTTTGCCTCTATAAACCTTTGAAGAATTCGAAACTAAGATTATGTGATGTCACAAAGTAGGTCACCATGGAAAATCTGGGAAAAACCTGGTGAACACTAAGGAAGTCAGTCTTCATGAAACTTGGTTTGTAAGCTTTATATGAGTTCAAAACTTGGTCTAAAAGTACCCCCCCCCCCTCCATGGCAATCTTAAGAAAACCTTGTGAACACTAAAAAGGCCTTATTTAATGCAACATTCTTATGAAACAAAATTAAAACACGTGTGTCTGCTCGAGTGTCACATTTTATCAGATACATCTAGTAAGCATGATAAATGCAGTAAACAGGGCCAACTCTAGTGGATTGTATAGCATATGTTTCCTTGGTTTGACCCGAGTTCTTTGCGCCTGTGAAGGTCATGAAAGAGTCTTGCCCCCAACAGAGTTCAAATCCGAACCTTTGGATCCACAGCCATTAAGTATGGTACCTGGGTGGTTGAGTGGTATCATTCCTTCTCTCCGGTGTACCAACTAATTTAATAGCTGGTACCAGGTCAGGAGCGTGAGAAGAAAATAACACTGTTCCCAGTCCAGACGTGTTTTCCCATTCCCTTCGGCACTCCACTTCGCCATCCGCGCCATCGAGTGATGGCATTTTTTTCTCAATTGATGAAAGATAGATTAAGTTTAGAAGTTTAAACATTTCAGAAAATGCTCCTTATCATGTGGTACCCTGGCTTCTGTGAGAATATTTTCCGAGACCGTAGATGCATAGTGGTGATTGCTAGGCCACTAAACCAATACAATATTGGGTGCAAATAAATGTTGTCAGGTCTGTGTATTATATTGGTCAGCAAACAAAGAAAGTGATATCATTAATATGAGCTACTATCGATTGGGAGACATTTTTCATTCCACAAATCCTGAAAAATATGATAATTTCCTTACAGATTAAATGATGAACAAATAGCATTGTTTTACCATGTAGGGGGCCATGAAACCTTGGGATTTTTGAAAAACAAACAAAACAGCAACAACAACACCCCCCCCAAACCCCCCCCAAAAAAAACAACAACAACAAAAAAAAAAAACAAAAAAAAAACAACAAAAAACATATGCGATTAAAAATGTAACTTGTTTTTGTTTTTTTTAAACAAATCTTAATAAAAAAATGTATGTTTAATTACAACAGGAAGTAAGTGACTAGTCTGGTGTTATAAATGTAACGATTTCTTCTGGTGTAAGACAAGGAGAAAATCTTTCTCCTTTATTATTTTCCGTATTTTTAAATGATATACACGATTATTTTTTACGAAATAATGTTGCAAATGGTGTGAATCTTCCACATATAGAGCCTGACCACGAAATGAACATTCAAAATTACTTAAAAATATTTATCCTCTTATATGCAGACGATACTGTTATCATGTCTGAATCTGCATCCGGATTACAAAATGCTCTAGATACTTATGCAAATTACTGTGATTTATGGAAGTTAACTGTAAATATTTCAAAGTCTAAAGTTGTTGTTTTTGGAAAGGGTAGACTAGCTGAAAACAATTTTGTTTATAAAGGGAATACACTTGAAATTGAAGAAGAATACAAATATCTAGGAATATATTTCTGTCGTTCAGGTTCTTTCCAGAAATGTAAAAAACATTTAGCAAATCAAGCAACTAGGGCAATGTACTCCTTATTAAGAAATATAAACCGATTATCTTTACCTATTGATTTACAAATAGAACTTTTCAATAAAACTATTAAACCGATTTTACTTTATGGGGCCGAAGTCTGGGGTTACGGTAATAATACAGTTTTAGAAAGAGTACAATTACAGTTTTTAAAACATATTTTAAATGTAAAAAAATCTACTCCAAATTACATTATTTATGGAGAAACAGGAACACTTCCCCTTTCAGTCGATGTTGAAACTAGGGTAATAGCTTATTGGTCAAAGTTACATTTATCACCTGAAAACACCCCTTTAAAACTATCAGCCAAAATTTATAACAGTATCGTACATGAATCAAAACACCTACAAGACCAATCTCTTAAGAAAAAATATCCATGGATTTACTCAGTTAAATCAATTTTAATTAAATGTGGGTTGAATAATATTTGGAGTAATCAATCGACTATTAACCCGAAATGGTTGAAACTAACTGTAAGGCAAAAATTAAAAGATTTATTTGTTAACGAATGGTATAGTCTTGTAAACAGCTCAAGCAATAATACATTTTATAAAATATTCAAGACAAAATTTGGTTTTGAAGATTATTTAATAAAAACTCCTTCAAGATATTTAAAATGTTTAATCAGATTTAGAACTCGTAATCATAGAATGCAGGTAGAAATAGGTAAATGGAATCGAATCGCACTAAATGAAAGATTTTGTCCACATTGCGTCAATAAATTAGGGGACGAATTCCATTATCTCTTTGAATGCAATAATTTAACAGATGACAGAAAGAAATATCTAAAGCCCTATTTTTATAGAAACCCAAATATTTTTAAATTAGAGAAACTAATGAATTCAAAAAACAAAAGACAAAACATAAATTTATTTAAGTTTGTACAATCAATTTTGACTAAGATAAGGTAATATTATACTCTAATGATTAATTGGAAGATATTCTGACAACATGTTTAAATTGATGTTTTGTTGTTGTTGTTTTCTTTAAATGGCAATTGTGAAACAATGACTCTCCATCTGTTCAACTGAATTATTTATATATTAGAATATATATTTACAAAATGTATTAGTGAAATCATCTCAATTATTGTGTTACTACTTCTATTTCTTCTAGAGCCTCTTTATATGTTGTACTTATTATAACCTCTCTTATCCATTACTGTAAAATGGAATGAGTGAAATAAAGGAATGAAAATTCTTCTGTAATTAAATCTATACATTGTTTTTTCCAGTATCCCCCGGCACTTTATTCATTAATAATGAAACAATTTATTGTTCAGACATTTCAAAGCCACGCGCAAACCGAGCATTATTCTGTTGCCTAGCAACGCCTCGAACTGTTGACAATATCGTAGCATTGTTACTAGAGAAAATTTTAGATGAGACTACATTCGATTCGAGTCTGTGTAGATCGTTATCAGTGATGTTTTACGCAGTATAGGAGGGTCATGAGAAAGGAGATTGGATTTCAGTCTACGTTATATCTATTGACTTTTTTACATTAAATTCTTTGATTGGTTATTAAATTAATCCATTCAATGATTGAGAGTTTTTTTGAAAATACGGAATTTCTTAATATTTCTTATTAAGGCTATACATGTAATGATTGACTTGTTGTTAACTTTACTTTTTAATTGAATATATTTTCATTTCTCTAGAAAGAATAAAATTGTACAACAGGATAAAAGCCTTTTTGAGTACTCACCCATATATAGAGCCTGGCATAATACAAAGTGTTAAAATTAAAAGATTAAAATGCAGTAATTATTAATTTGAAATAAAATAAAATATACATGTCTTTTGTAACAAAATATTTATTTCATACATTTTGAAATTTAGGATGGATCAAAAATAATTTTAAAGGGTATCTCAGTGCTAAAATAAGAATATTTGCATGCTTTAGTATATTATATAAAAAGATATCAAAACAAGTCATATTCTTGTAAAACAAACATAATGAGTTTTAAATATGAAAATTTCATTTTAAAATTAATTGATATTATTAAGATGGAACTCAAAAATGGAAAACATTATATTCTTCTTTGTAACTGAATCAATGTCAATTTCGATGTATTTAAGTAAATTCGTCAATTCATATTCTTAATCACGTGCAAATCCTGTTCATTTACTGAATTTTGTACGGTAACATATTATAAATAATTATAATTGTTTTGGTATATGTATAATTTTAGTCATAATTTTTTTTTAACATTATTTTTTATTTAGTTTAAATTAATATTAGTATCTTATAACTCATGATTGAGTGGCGATACACATTTTACAATAGATGTTTGTATATGATAATTTGTAATCCTGTTTTTATGTTTGTGTATTGACGAGACTTGAAATAAAGATATATATTCGTGAAAAGAATATTTACGAAATCAGCAAACATAAACTCCCGGCGAATAATTAAGGTTTAACAATTATATGCAATTAACATGTTGAAGGGTTGTCAGACCAGGCAAAACTTACACACATCATGACTATCATCTCATCAATTAAGTATCTTTAATAAGCTATTTGGTTAGAGAAGTTAATAGGTCAGTAATATAGAATGCTTAACTTTTAACACAGTTAGAAATATGTTAAGATATATAAAAATATGATTCCAGGTCTCCGATTGAAATTGCCTCCAATTTACATATATTTATTTGTACACAATTAGCTGATTAAAAAATTCAGCCAAACACAGACTTTAAAATAATTTAGGTCTTAGACCGACAATGCGTGAATCAAGTGATGTTTGCTGCTATAGCTAGGTTTGCATAATTTTCAAGATACCATTTTTTTGTACTGTAATGGTGACTGAGTGGTTAAAGCGTCGACCCCATGACCAGGAAGTTTTGTGTTTGATCCCCGGTCGCTATATGCCATGGCCATTAAAATGGCGCAAGTGCATATCGTCTATTTAACGTTCAGTATATAAAAAGTAGGCACAGAACTGGTCAGCCCTGTGTCCGGACAGTGTACCCTGTTGTGATAATTGCACCTTGTCTACGGCGTGATATCGAAGAGAGGCAGCACTATATCTGTCTCATACAGACAACATCCATAAATGCCTAAACCACTGCCAGTCAGACATTAATTAAAAAAAAAATCCATTTGTACACATATGATCTGCGCGCGCACCTAGACTATCTCATATTATTACAATAACAGCTTTATAGACCCTGGAAGGGAACCATGTAAGATTATCATCGGCCATGGCTTCAGGGTTGTTGTTTTTGTAGTCATCCATATGCTATCACTTTCGTAATTAAATCTTCACAGCTATGTGAGACTTGTGTGGATTCAGGTGATGGCCGACCGTATTTAAACAAACAATGAAGGATGTAACATGTGCTGTAAGTCAGTCTTTTTATTTTTCTGTACATGTGTACATACAAACAAGCGCGTGAACACAGCACCGCGAGTTAGCATACATACAATTCAATACAATACAACATAATACAATACAATACAATAATTACATTTGCAGTGAAATATTGCATGTTATAGCAAAAGCTATAATAATATAATATACGACACTGACACTCATGGTGTACATGTAAAACAAAAGAAAAATATATTACATAAACTTAATGCAATATATTAGTTTCGTTTTTGTTTCTTCGAAGATCACGGAATTTAATTTTTTAAAAATAATTTCCAAATTTTGAAGAAAAAAAGGATCTGAGATGATTATTAATAATAATATCAAAAATAATCGAAAAAAATCTCTTTGCATATAGATTTATGAAAAATTATTGTGTTTAGATTTATAACTGAACGTGTATATATGTATTTTCTTTTGTTGCATGATTAGCATGACAGGCATCTAGGGGTCACCATATATGTCGGCCACGCCTATGTTGTTGATGCTCGAGTTTCTCTTACTTAAGAAATAAGCAGATAACTATCAGTGTAAGACTGAAAATCTTATAATCTTTTTCGAGAACAAGAGTTATTGCCCTTTGAAGATAGAAAAATTTCGATTTTCTGGTAACCCTTTCGTGGAACTATCATAGAACGGTATACTTGTACTACAGTTTTTCTCAAACAAACTTGAATAAATTGTCTTCAAACTTGGATATAATTAGACAATAAAACAGATAATCTCGGTTTTCTTTATAAACTACAGTTATTGCCCTTTGCTTATAATAAAATTTGTTTACCATTTGCCTTATCATATTTCAACATGTTTTAATATAGGTTGAACAATATGTTATTGAAAACAACATATTGAATGAGTTTGAACTCAGGAAACCCTTTGACAATTGAAAAATAAAATCTGAAATAAACCTCATTCACTGAAGTATCAGTAGCAAAAGTATTTGATTTCCGGTACCTATACCGGAAAACTACGTTAGATGTCATTTTTTTTTTATAAACTATACAAAATGGACAATACAGCGTGCTGTACCAAATGACTCTTCTATATTCATTGTTATGCATGTAAATTAGCGGGGAATAAAGATGTTCATGTGAACATGTAGAACACGCCATAAGACTATCCCATCATATGCCTTATCTATCAGGAATGAAAAGACAAGACGCCATGCAGGCAGAATGAGTGATGAAAATGTCATGCATTTTGAATGCTGATTTTATTGGTACATGTAATACTCAAATTCAGTTGCTTCCACTCAACAACATCACACACGCAGAACAGAAGAAACAAACCGAAAACATATTTTACGTATATGCTTTAACGTATAGTCAACATATTTTTGTGAATCAGTAGTTTTTCCCGCCCTATCGCAAATATATATTCCTATATATTTCCTCAATATGCAAATTAATTGCTGTATTGTGATATATTTAAGGTGGTTGAAGTTCTCCTGGACAAGTCCAGCAGCCGCCATATTTATGAAGCCGTGCTGCAGGCTATCAGCGCGGGACACGTACAAATTGCAGAGAGTATCCTTAAACACAAGCGATACCTGGAACTTTGGAAGGACCGCAAGAAATTCGGCGATGACGACCACTTCTTCAAAACACAGTTCGAAGAATCGCAATTCTCCCCAGACATAACTCCACTAATTTTAGCCGCTCAGAAAAACCAGTATGAAATCGTTCAGTTGCTACTTTTACGGGGTGAAAAGATACAGAAGCCGCATAAATTTGGTTGTTTGTGTCAGGAATGTGTGAATAAAATGAAATTTGATCAACTGCGGTCGGCAAAATACAGACTAAATGCGTATCGAGGAATGGCAAGCGAAGCTTACATTTCGTTATCCAGCAAAGACCCTATTCTGACGGCCTTTCAACTTTCAAAGGAATTGAAAAAACTCTCACAGTCGGAAAAATACTTCAAGGTAAGAATGTTTACTTCACAACGGCAACTTTTCTAGCCTCCTCAAATTTCTACTCAATCGGTTCACGTGGCGGAGTGGTTGGAGTGACACATGATACTGGTTTATCTCCCTTGCTTGGCACTGAGTGCAGAAGTGTAGTTCCAGAATTGGTTGCTCTTGTTTTCAGGGGAATTTTACTTGGTGTAGTACCATGGCTCTTTGTGTAAGTATCATACAACAGTTAGACAGTATCATATCTTTTTTCCATTATAAATTCCATAGATAGCTGAAATATTGTCGATGGGGGCGTGTCAGTCAATTAAGCAAGTAACCAAACCAGCTATTGCTTCTTCATCGACACATCAAGTTTTGAATCAAGATAAAATGATATTTAGACAAACATTTTATCAAAGTTATTATATCACACCCTACAATATTTGTACCGATGTCATATTGCGGTTTTATCACTCCCACTGCTTTTATAATTGAGCATTTCAACTGTTTAGCAAGAGTACAAGGAATTGTCAAACCAGTTGAGCGAGTACGTCGTGAAGCTGCTTGATAGAGTCCGTACCCAGGAGGAGCTTGATCTAGTTCTGAACAAAACCGGAAGAGCCAGTGACGAACGGTACAGCACTTTGGCCCGCCTCAGCCTCGCTTTATCTTACATGGAGAAAAAGGTAACAGTGAAATGAACAGCACTACGTCTTAATATGATACGATATAATGCATTGCGATACGATATAATATATTGCGATACGATATAATGCATTGTGATACGATATAATATATTGCGATACGATATAATGCATTGCGATACGATATAATATATTGCGATACGATATAATGCATTGGATACGATATAATATATTGCGATACGATATAATGCATTGCGATACGCTACACTAGGCCACTGTATACTAAACTAATGTTCACTATATAATTATAACACTTCGATACACTAATCAAAACTATAATACAATGATAACACTACTCTCATTACAATACATTGCACTACATTTCACTGCATATCAAATTTTATATAATACAACAAATCACAACCCGACAGTACATAATGCAATAGCATTTAACACAAAACATTGCATTGATGCATGTATTTTTTACGTTCTTCTAGTGCAATTTGCTAATTGTATTGTGTTAAAAGCTACACTCAGTACTCGAAATCTTTATCATTTGACACTCTTGAAACCTGTTGAAAGTGTAAGCCTGAAGTCATTGTTGATTAAGGTAAAGTCCCTGTAATGTTTCCTCCATGTCTTGGACCACTTAACCTTTACCAAGATAACCCAAGGTACCCTAATGAAACATTAGGAATCCTTGGTTATCTCCGTGAAAGGCCATGAGGTCCGAAATATAGCGAAATATTTACAGGGGCTTTACCTTAAAGCTCGTCATATAATGTTTAGACAAACACTAAGTGAAGGAAATGGCTAATAGGCCAATAGACGAAACTATTCATTATCAACATCATTTCATATGATTAAAATCTCGATATATATTGTATGCTTGTCCACTGTGTGTGGTAAGGTATTGTGAGGTGTCAGGTGTCAGAATCGCCATATTTATACCGATCTCTCAGTGTGGTAAGGTATTAGTGAGGTCAAGTGTTAAATAGAATGTAAATACAGTAGAATCGCGTTGTTTCGAGGAGCGATTTCACGAACACCGCGTCATTTTAGAAATAAGTTCCAAGCCGAGGAGCGAAAAAAAACAAACAAAAAAAACAACAGACAGAAACAATGGGAAAATATTCACGGTTTCCCGTGTCTTGTAATTTTATGAGCCGTCCAATGTTACCCCCAGTTACCCCCACTGTCCGTGGGACAACCGCATTGTTAATGTATGTAAGGTAGCAACATGTTCCGCCTCCTGACCCAGACATGTGCTCCAGTTTTCTCCCGCAATAAATAGCCACATTCAATCGAGGTGCAGCTGTGTAAATAGAAATTGTAAAATGAAGTCTGATTAATAATCCCATTTTACTTTGTCTTTTTTTTTGGGGGGGGGGGGGGGGATTTTTTTTGAGAGAGAGAGGAGATCGAATATGAAATTTCCCGATGTGAATGTTGTCTCTGGACGTTGGGGTCTCGTTACAATAAAACAATTAATCAATATACATTGTTTAAACGCTATTGACAATGGATATCCATTGGTAAATATGTTGAAATCAATATCTGCGGAAAATGGTGTTGAGAATTATACGAAATAACGAACCGAATATTATTTTCTGTACACATGTAAATCAATAACAAAAACAAATAATAAAATGCATAAAAAAAAAAAAAAAAAAAAAAGAAACAAAAAAGAAACAAATAAAGAAAACTCTAGTTGTACTTTACTTATATATTCTACCTGATATTGTAAACCGGTAAACAGAGAATGAAAAATATTTGGACTTTATTTATCAACTGCACAATTTTATACAAAACAAGATGTGTTAAAAAAAACACTATGCCTCGTCTGAACAGGTGAAATAATCGATGGCAATTGAAGCCATCCATGGGTGGAGTACGTATGACAAATATGTAGACTTTATTCCATGTAGTAATGGAGTAATGCTCAAGACAAAAAAAAATCAAATTAATAGTTCCCAGGTTTGGGGCACCGTATTAGTTAATCTTTAAAATATTTATTGCAGTAACGTACACATACAAGAAACTGGGCCCAAATTTTACAACACCATTCAAAGCTCTCTCCGTGCTGTAACTTTGTATTCCATGCTGTAACTATGTATTCCATGCTGTAAAACTCTGTATTTCATGCTGTAACTGTATTCCATGCTGTAACTATATATTCCATGCTGTAACTATGTATTCCATGCTGTAACTATGTATATTCTTTTTTTCTCAGTTTGTGGCCCACCCGAGCTGTCAGCAGCGCCTGGACAAGAGCTGGTACGAGGGTATAGGACCTTTCCTGAAGGCTGGGCTCGTCAAGAGACTTCTCATGGTCCTCATGTTCATCGTGCTTTACCCATTTCTTACAATTATCTATATAATGGCACCAAAAGCTAACTTTAAGGTACATGTACTTTAAACTCAACTAATTTTCTAGCATTGGATTTTACGGAGTATCAAAGACAGTTTTATTGTTACATCCAGGATCGAATTGCACCAACAATTCTTATCACCAAAATAAAACATAAATACTGAAGGGCGATTTTCATAAGTCTTGTTTCTCTAATTAAATATACCCAAATATTTCATTTCTTAACAATTATAGTTAGGGTATTAATAATTTCAGCTTAGTTATGTACTTGAATATGTCATAAATAGTAATGGTGGAATGTGTATCTACCTAGTTTAAGAATTAAAGTATTACTTAGCACTAAGTTTTGTTGGTGAAATTCGAGCCAGATTTTACAGGATTCATATTTTCAGGAACTAGTTAAAACATTTTTATATCGCTTCAGTAGAGACATAGGTTCTTACGCATTATATCAAAACCCCTCGATGGCTCCTTTGCTAAAAAAAAAATGCATTGCGCCTGTAAAGGTCATGTAAAATCCATGCTACGAACGAGGATTGAGTACACAACCTTTTGATCATGTCATATACCGCTTCTCACCGGAGCGCATACAATCTGAATAAATGAGTCCAGTGGGTTAAACAAATTATGGATAATGCCGTTCATGAAGTCATTAATTTTTTTCTAGTGCTTCATTTGTATTTTATTAATCAACATCAGATTGCACAGAGGAAACATAATTGCACATGTATATAGGAATATGAACACGTACCGGGTGACACAGCTTAGCTGTTGCCGTAACAAAGTCATCTAGAAAATAGGTTCTACGCTTCCCATGATATATTGCTGCTGTCTTGATACTGTGTTTGAAGGTTCTACGTTTCCCGTGATATATTCCTTCTGTCTTGATACAGTGTTTGAAGGTTCTACGTTTCCCATGATATATTGCTGCTGTCTTGATACAGTGTTTGAAGGTTCTACGTTTCCCATGATATATTCCTTCTGTCTTGATACAGTGTTTGAAGGTTCTACGTTTCCAATATATTCCTTCTGTCTTGATACAGTGTTTGAAGGTTCTACGTTTCCCGTGATATATTGCTGCTGTCTTGATACAGTGTTTGAAGGTTCTACGTTTCCCATGATATATTGCTGCTGTCTTGATACAGTGTTTGAAGGTTCTACGTTTCCCATGATATATTCCTCCTGTCTTGATACAGTGTTTGAAGGTTCTACGTTTCCCATGATATATTGCTGCTGTCTTGATACAGTGTTTGAAGGTTCTACGTTTCCAATATATTCCTTCTGTCTTAATACAGTGTTTGAAATATATTCCTTCTGTCTTGATACAGTGTTTGAAGGTTCTACGTTTCCAATATATTCCTTCTGTCTTGATACAGTGTTTGAAGGTTCTACGTTTCCAATATATTCCTTCTGTCTTGATACAGTGTTTTTAGGTTCTACGTTTCCAATATATTGCTTCTGTCTTGATACAGTGTTTGAAGGTTCTACGTTTCCCATGATTTTCCAATATATTCCTTCTGTCTTGATACAGTGTTTGAAGGTTCTACGTTTCCAATATATTCCTTCTGTCTTGATACAGTGTTTGAAGGTTCTACGTTTCCAATATATTCCTTCTGTCTTGATACAGTGTTTGAAGGTTCTACGTTTCCCATGATATATTGCTGCTGTCTTGATACAGTGTTTGAAGGTTCTACGTTTCCAATATATTCCTTCTGTCTTGATACAGTGTTTGAAGGTTCTACGTTTCCAATATATTCCTTCTGTCTTGATACAGTGTTTGAAGGTTCTACGTTTCCCATGATATATTCCTTCTGTCTTGATACAGTGTTTGAAGGTTCTACGTTTCCCATGATATATTCCTTCTGTCTTGATACAGTGTTTGAAGGTTCTACGTTTCCCATGGGTCAAGTTCGTGGTCCACTCGACATCCTTCACGGCCTTCTTGCTGATGATCGTCATTTCCACAGCAGAGTCCAGCTATATTCTGAGGCAGAATAATACATTAGGTAAATATCAAATAAACGTAACATCATCATTACCACTATTACCATCGTAAACGACTTCATCATCATCATCATCATCACCATCATCACCATCGCTATCACAATTATCGTCGTTGACGACAGTATCATCCATATGCCATAATTGTATAAATGAAGGTCACATCCGTATTCTTCTAGCCTATCATCGCATTAAAAAAAAAAACCATCAAACATCACACTAACAATTCTATCATTATTTTTTCATTTCTTCAATAATGTCTGCCAGCATTTGTAATTACATGTTTGAGGTTGAAGTGTCTTCATCAGACTATTTATTAAACCTGTAATTAACAACTGTTTATCGATTCCACTAATGGCATCTCTATATTTTAGTAGATTTCCGTGGAATCCTAGACAGTCTATTTCAATTTGATTTGTCGATTTAGACATCTCTCACGTAATTTTTTAATGTTAATTAAACCGATGATTTGAATTAAGTCTTTACTTTGATTGGAAATGAGTGATACTTTTTGTGATTTAATGTGAGTTGACACAAAGGACAATAATGACGCTGTGTTTTTTTTTATAATCGGTCATCAAAGTCATGGCTCTTTTTAACCCTAGCACCAGGATAAAGCAAAAATATGCCGCCCCAGAGGAAAACTAACTAAATATGCAATGAGAAATGGTGTCTAAATAATGCGTCATTGGCAGATATACAAATCCCCTTTTTTGCAAGGCACATACGCGCACACGGACACACATACACACTTACCACGATGCTTGATAGTTTTGAGATACGCTAGTTCCCAAAACGTTTGTTTATTTGTGAAATAGCTCTTCTTACGCCATTCGCCTCGTTCCAGGTTCAAAATATCCATCGCTGCATGAGAAATACAAGTACATGACAAACGCTTCCGCCTCGTTCTGGTTTGGAAAGGACATCCCGATTCGACAGATGTTCCCCACGACAATAGAGCTGTTAATCTCGACCTGGGTCATAGGTCAGTAGATTATAATGACCGTATAGGCATGGGCATATCTATTATAGGCATATCTATTTCATATTCGAAACATAAAGAAATAAAATATCACACAGACGAGGAAAAAAGTTATATTGAAACAAAATGAAATATAATTCATTAATTATTCAAGTGAAAAATGTTATATTGAAAAAAAAAAGAAATATAATTCATTATTTACAAAACAAAAAATGTTAGGTTGAACAAAATGAATATAATTCATTATTATGTTATATCGAAGGTGAAGGGAAGCACGTCTATCGTGTGTGTACACAATTTAGTACATAGCACAGTCTAAGTGAACCCAATGTAATGGATAAGTCAGAATCATGAGATGATGAAAGTAATTTGATAATGTGAGTACAAACCTTCCAGAACACAGCGAATGTCATCGAATAGTGTAACATAAGAAGCTTATATCTGTTTTCATTTCCATTTTGATGTATTGGTGACTTCCATAAAGAGAGCACTTCAATAAGCCATCATATGTACTTTTATATCTGTCTTAACCAGCATTGATATAGCTATATAATACCAGCGTTATACTTGCCCGTATATGGCTATTTAACGATTTTTTAATACTTAAAGCCACAAATGATGTTGAACATAAACGATATTATCAAACTGGAAGTGTAATACGCCCAGCGTTAGTCACATGAGTGAAAACACGTGAAGCCGTGACTATATCATTCCCTCAAGTAACGTGAGAATGTCGTGATACGAAATAAGTTTATATTGTCATCAGTAAAAATACCTGAAATCATCATGCGGTTTATATAAGTTGGTAAAAATTACTAGTCATTCAGGACAGGCGTCAGAGTCTTTTCATGGGTGGTTTTATTAGGTTTTATAACAGCACACATGTAAGCAATATAGCATTTCTATTATTAGGTATACAGTATTCTCATGAATTTAGAATTAAGGAGAAAACATAACATGTACAGAACAATAAAGGAGTACCATAATGCTATATTTTGCCGAGAAGTATAAAAAGTTTAAAGATTCCTTAACATACATTGTGTAAGTATACATCAATATCGTCTACGTGATCGATTCAAGCTTAATTTGGGACTTTAATTAAATAAATGTTATGATGATGTAAAGATTCTATATAGTTTCTTTATGAGCAACAAAATCATTAGCATGACGTGGCCAAAAGAAATAAAATCATAATGTAAATTTGTAATTTGATCCTGTTTTACAATTACTTTCAGCTATTTTCAAATCGTCATATGTCATGAAATTAAAATATGATATTCCCGTTCAAACATAACAACTCTACATTAACTAGTCCTCAATTTACATCAAATTTTGCAACGATTAAAACAGACTTGTGTGTACATACTGGTGAAAAACATACACAAAACATGATATTATGCAGGTTTCCTGTACCATGAGTGTACACAAATGTACAACGAGGGCATCGGCTTGTATTGTTCCTCGCTATACAATATTATCGACTACGCCCTACTGATGGTTTACACTTGCTCCTTTACGTTGAGATACCTAGTCATGTTCAAGGTAAGTCTGGATTGGCTTCAAGTGTAATTCATTTTAATGTGTTGTTGCAAACCTAGACTAATGTAGCCTAGAAATCTAGCCATATCTTGACAAAAATGGGCTATAACTCGGAATTGAACTAAAGGCTGCCCAATTCCATGCCAGTGTCTCCAAGCACAGAGCCAACTAACCACCAAAATATATAAAACCTTGTGAAATTCATTCTGTGGGCATATAAATGGATACCCCACAACCAAAACCTTAGAACACCTTTACTTGACTCATTCTAGAAGATTGTAAAAAATGTTGCAAGATTTAAAGTTTTACTTGTGATTCAGTTTTAGTTTAGGTTTGGTAACTAGTGGAGCGAGTAATTTCGATATAAGATAATTGGAAATAACTTCTTGTTTATTCTTTCGAAAGTCTA
Organism: Solen grandis; assembly: GCA_021229015.1. NCBI lineage: Eukaryota > Metazoa > Mollusca > Bivalvia > Adapedonta > Solenidae > Solen > Solen grandis. The sequence continues at coordinate 21,171,064 of CM037787.1, read as the reverse complement.
CATAAATATATTTTAATGCAATGTATTGGTTACCATACCTAAATGCACGTGACACCTTCAAAGACATTAACACCGCATGTTTAATTTTTTATCGATTTCCCTTTTATCCTCTCATTAGGTGCACATCGCCTTGGCGTACTTCAAGTCAACTGATGCATTGCAAACCATTGCAAACGCCATGACAACCCATTACAATTTATATTGGATTACAGCGGGTAAGTACAGTGAAGTAAAGTTCTCTTGAGAACAACCCCTTATGGACTTTATTTACACAATTGCGTATAATTGTTTCTGAACAACATGGTGCAGAAACAATTGAACTAGACCGCTCTGTCGGAGTCTGGTACTACTTAGTACAAGTCATTAGGGTTCCGAGTTGCAACGCTAGAAGTGTTAGCAATAATTCCTCTTCTACTCAAATAATGTATCATTTTAACTGGCTTATGTGATGTACGTTATAAATAATGGCCCCGGAAGTCGAATGTCCGTATTAATGAGACAAGATTGTTGTTGTTGTGTTAGAGTTATCTGTTGCTGTGAGAGTATTTCAGTCATACAGCTATGTCCAGCTAACACAGAGGCAGCTGGTAGGAAGCTTTCCTCACATGAACAATCAGAGTGACCTTAATTGTGTTTGATATTCAGGACAAATGAAACATTGCTGTAAAATAATATAAATAAAATATGATTGTGTAAAAATTACATTCTTAAAAGAAGGTTGCATGGCCCATCAACAGTTTCATGATTTTACTTTCTCATAATTATTTATCACGATGTACTTCAACTAAAAATTGATCTTATCATTTTTTTTTCTCAATATAACGCTATGGCATAAGCACGGTGTTGCATGTCTGTCTCTCCTCTCCCCAGATCGTTTCTACTGGGACAGCTGGGACCCCATCAACATTTCAGAGGGTCTCTTTGCAATTGCTAACATCCTCAGTTTCTCCAGGATCACGTATCTCCTCCCTGCAAACGAGGCACTTGGTCCCCTGCAGATATCACTGGGACGCATGATAAAGGTAAAAAATTCATAAAAAAGGGAACCAGAATATATTTACTTGATTGTTTGGTTACGCCTTTGTTAAGCTCGTTGCGTGTTTTTGGTAAAAAATGTCTTCGAAACATTACAGTCATTTTGTTCTTTGTCTCCATGAGGTCGGTGTTAAATTGTTTCACGGCAGTATCACGTCCTAGATAAGTGGATGGATATCACGTCCTAGATAAGTGGAATGATATCACGTCCTAGATAAGTGGACGGATATCACGCCCTAGATAAGTGGATGGATATCACGCCCTAGATAAGTGGATGGATATCACGCCCTAGATAAGTGGATGGATATCACGTCCTAGATAAGTAGATGGATATCACGCCCTAGATAAGTGGATGGATATCACGTCCTAGATAAGTGGATGGATATCACGTCCTAGATACGTGGATGGATATCACGTCCTAGATAAGTGGATGGATATCACGCCCTAGATAAGTGGATGGATATCACGTCCTAGATAAGTGGATGGATATCACGTCCTAGATAAGTGGATGGATATCACGCCCTGTATAATTAGATGGATATCACGCCCTAAATAAGTGGAGGATATCACGTCCTAGATAAGTGGAGGATATCACGCCCTGTATAATTAGATGGATATCACGTCCTCAAAAAGTGGATGGATATCACGTCCTAGATAAGTGGAGGATATCACGTCCTAGATAAGTGGATGGATATCACGTCCTAGATAAGTGGATGGATATCACGCCCTAGATAAGTGGATGGATATCACGTCCTAGATAAGTGGATGGATATCACGTCCTAGATAAGTGGATGGATATCACGTCCTAGATAAGTGGATGGATATCACGTCCTAGATAAGTGGAGGATATCACGTCTCAGATTAGTTTTAGGGTCAGGTAAGGTTAGTTCTGGGGCGTAACTTAAGTCAAAATCGATTAACTCTGATAAGGGTGTATGTCTGCCTTTTATTTCAAAATCTGGATAAAACTGTCTTCACTGACAAATTATGGTTAGGGATAGTTTCTAGAATCTCAATACTCGAGTAGGATGTCTAACCTCTTAGCCACCAGGATCGGTATTATTTTCACAAATAGAAATCATAAACTGAGCAGGTTTCGGACATTATATTGACTTTGCATACATTCTATTCTAAAACAATGCATGTAGTAAAAAATAGTATGACTTGCATTTTAGTTCGAATCTATGTAATTGTATTAATCTTAGGCTATCAGTTTCAAAAAACAGTGTAAAACACCCCTCGTACGTGTCATGATAACGATTTTCCCCCTTTTCTTTGCGTCCTTTGACGATATATACAATATTGTATTTCACATATCGAAATAGAGCTTTTATGGCATCATTTATTCCTCTGTAACATTATATCTGTATTTTACTTATTATATTAATTTCCAATAACCAGACAGCAGAAGCTAAGCAGAAGAAAAATAATTCTTTTTGTGGGAAAATTTTATATTACATGGCGCTCTTTAGATTGAATCGGGTTTCATTACTCGGTTAATGTTGAAATAAGTCACGAAATACAATAGGTTGTGGACAAAAATATGATTTCCTCATTTGACAAATTAAGTGACAACATGTCAATGTACAAGTCCCGGTGACATGGCGGTAGGAGCGCCTGTTCTGAGGTCGGCAGGTATCGAGTTCATCCCTAGCGACAATATACGCTAGCAACTGTTAAAATGGTGTGCTTGGCAGACAGCACATAATGGAAGTCTTTAGAACTGGATGGTCTAGTGTCAGAATTATCCGACTTGAACTGGTAGCATGTGCTTAATGTTCACTATATTCTAAAATGATTTATCAAAAAAATAAAAATAAAAATATAAAAAATAATAATAAAAAAATAATAAAAAATAAAATAAAAATAAATAAATAAAAAGACTAACAAATAAAACAATAACAACAATCCAACAAACATCACACTCACGACGACGACAACAACAAGAACAACAACAACAACAACAACACAAGAAACAACACACACACACACACACACACACACACACACACACTCACACACACACACACACACACACGTATTTGATATATTCACTGTGAAACCTATGTAAATAAATTTAACTCTTTCCAACATAAAATATGAAAGAAAATTTGTTCGTTTTTTCCGCAATGAAATATGGAATATAATCTTTCATCTCGTAAACTTCGAAAATTGTATTCAGTAATATACTACAATGTATTTTCGAAGTTCACTCGATGGTGTAAAATCGAAATTCGAAGTTTACTCGATGAAGAAAAATTGGATTTTCGAAGTTCACCCAATGGTGTAAAATCCTTTAGTCGAATCTCTGTTGTTTATTGTAATGTCTATCTCCTCGGCAGGACATACTGAAGTGCCTGTGTCTACTGCTGGGTGTCCTCGTGGCCTTCGTCATCGGCCTACAAAACCTCTACTGGTACTACAACGTTAGGGAAAGCATCGAGGTCGAGAGGCACGACTTTTACGTGCCTGCCCAGGAATTCTTCGGAAAGTACGTTGATTCTTACATATAACTAGAGATAGGATTTTTTTTTTTTTTTTTTACTTCGAAAATTGTATTTTCACTCGTTCTATCGCTACTTGTATTTTTCCCATTACCACTCCAGATTTTAATGGAATTATCAAATACATCGTCGGAAGTCCTAATTGCGCCTCACCTTCTGTTTCTTTTTCGTAGTCTCGCAAGATTTTATCACACGCGCAAGCGACCATGAGATTTTATTACTGTGTATCAGTAAATAAACTGAGATGATTTTTGTATTAAATTTTGATTCAAACAGATAAATATTGCAATTTTTACCTCACACCACTCTTTTTATGTGTTTTTCTTAATAAGTTAAGTGATTTCCATGCAGAATGGCCCTTTAACGCTTAAATTTTGCAAATAAAGGCATCTCAGAAATTCCATCTACTGTGTTTACATGTTTATCAGTGTAGCAATACTACGTGACCGTAACGTCACTAAAGGCATCAAAACCAAGAAAAAACTGTCAACATTTGGCCCTGCTTGAACATAGAAAATTACCCGTTAGTATTTCATTTCTTATCGATTTTGATAGGACATGTGTCAGTCTAAGGAGAAAATTATAAGCTTTCCTTAGACTATAGGATCTCCATATACAGCTGAGCCGTTTTTCTAAACACTTCGTGGAATCTTTGAACAAAGTAACTTTGAATTGTAGTCCGCTCGCATACAAACAAATCCAAGATTTCACGAAGTGTTTAATTTAAACTTATTTATTCAGTAATTTTCCATATACAATATTTTTAACAATATAATAAGGATTAGAACAAAGAAAGATTCTTATCGTGTTCTCCGTTTTACAGTATTTTTAAAAAGTAATATGGCTTAATGTACATGAATATGTTAAAAACTACAGTGTTTTTCCAAAGGAAAAAATGAATAAAAGATATCAAGAAAAAATATTAATATGTGAAAACAACATTGCAATATATGAGAATGTAGAAAACTTGAAGAGATGACAGTGATCAGTGGTGGATTGGCTGGTGACAGTTAAAATCATATGATGGTGTAAGGGAGTCTCTCTCAAAAACAAACATTAATTATCGAAACGTTTGGAGGCTTTGATAAATGAATGAACAGCCTCAACAATTTTTATATTGTTTTCATGTTCAAGATTAATATCACCGAATAAAAGTATATTAAGATTTATATTATGTATCATTGAACATCGTAGTTCTGGCATTGTTGTAATTTGGGCAATATAATAAATAATGTTCAACGCTCTCGACTGCACCACAAGTACATAGAGGAGAATTTACCATATTTTTCATGTATAAAACCTGATTCAAAGGACTACAGTCTGTACGCAGTCTGGCATGAACAATTTGATTACTTTTTCTATCACCATGTAATATTATCAATTGGGAATAACAATGATGCAATCAGTATTAATTAATTTTTAAACTCTGAGATTGATTTAGCATTTCTTATTCCAGCTGGCAAGTTGTTCCATTCTTGTACTACTGAAGGCAAAAAAGAATTCTGATAGAGATTAGTATTTGAATACTTCTAATATTACTTGCATTTCTAAGGTTATATTGAGATATATTACCAACTTGTTCAGGTATAAGTTCTTGCAAATAAATAGGGGATAAACCGTGGACCATTTTATAAAATAATATCAATTTGTACTTTCTTCTTCTTGACTGAAGAGATTCCCAACATGTTTCAGTAGATAATTTATCAATAGACACAAGTTTAGTGGTATTGGTAACAATTCTAGCAGCCTCATTTTGAATCTTATCTAGTTCGGCTTTTCCATATAATGTACAATTGTCAAAAATAACATCACCGTATTCAAGCAAAGCTTATAAACTAGTATATATTATTTCTAATGTCGATCTATCTAATAAGAATTTCATTCTTTTCATGATATTTATACGGTTCCATGCTTTCGACTTAATATATTAAATTTGATGATGCCAAGAAAGACTGCTACAAAGATATATTCTAAGTGTTTATGATTGTCAATTCTGTTATAACTCATTATTCATTATAACACTGGGATGATTAACAATATTCCTTTTCTTTGTAAATAGTAGGGATTCGGTTTTCTTAGGGTTAAATTTAACCAACCAAGTGTTAGCCCAATTACTAATTTTGTCTAAATCATCGTTCAGAGTTGCTGACGTTGGGTTGTCAACAGTAATGATGAGTCCAGTGTCATCTGCAAACAGTTTAATATGTGAATTAATATTATCTACAATATCGTTTATGTAAATTAAAAACATAAGAGGACCTAGCAAAGATCCTTGAGGCACCCCGGCCCTAATATATATAGGATCAGACTTTACACCTTGTAATACTACTCTTTGTGTTCGGTCTGTTAAATAATCATGAAACCAGGCAAGCAAATCTCCTGCGATACCAGCAGCCTTTAGTTTGATAATAAGACCCTTGTGCCAAACACGATCAAAAGCTTTGCTGATATCGCAGAAGACTGCCCTGACTTCTTTGCCAGAATCAACTGTTGATAAAATAAAATTATATAGATATGTTAATTGATTAATAGTAGAATCGCCTGGCATAAAACCGGACTGATATTTCGTTATTGTATTACATTCAATGAAAAAAATATGCACATGTTTATAAATACATTTCTCAAATACCTTTTCGATATAACTAAGTAGTGAGACAGGCCTATAATTAGAAATAGTAGATCGATCCCCTGATTTATATATCGGGCAGACATTAGCCTCTTTCCAGGAAGATGGAACGATACCCAGTAACAATGATTTATTAAATATATTACATAAAGGAATTGATAATTCATTTGCCAATTCACGGAGAACATAATTATTTATTAAATAAGGCCCGACAGCTTTTCCAGTTTTCAAAGTTTTTAAAATACCATTAACCTCTTGAGGTGTTATTGTTATAGAATTCAGTTGTTTATCTGGTTGGGGTAACACAGGATCACCAGTCATTGTTTCATCTATTACAGTTTGATCATAAAAGTATTTATTATCGATATTCTGATCAAATAAGGAATCATTATATTCTAAGAGTGGTATCTTCTGAGATTGATTATTATTCAATAAGAACTTAAGAGATGTCCACCATTTTTTTGAGTTTCTATGACCAGTTTTAAGTTCATTACAAAATTTTGAGATATATTCTTCTTTACTTTGTCTAATACTTAGATTAACATCATTTCTAAGCCGCCTAAAAATATTCCAATGATAAACAGTCATAGTTTTCTTTACTTTTCTATAGGATCTCTTACGTTTTCTTATCATTAATTTAATTTTGCTTGTTATCCAAGGATGCTCATTTGGAAAAACTCTTATTTCTTTATTTGGAATACATGTACAATCTTTTGATATATTATGTAATTTTTCAGTAAAAGCTAAAACATATTTATTGATATCTGCATCGTCAAAATCATTCCAGTTAGTAATACTAGCAAGTTGTCGTAATTTAACATAATCCCCTTTATCAAAGTACCAAACGTGGCAAATAAACGACTTGGTCATTAATTTCTTAAAATTTAAAACACAATATACTGGACAATGATATCTTATTTCTTGGGAGAGAAATGGTTCACCAACACCACTAAGTAAAACATGATCTCGATTTTTCACAAAAATCAGATCTATCAAGCTATAAGAATTTTCAGTATAGTGGGTATCTTCCTCAATACATTGATATAATGAATTCTGTAAACACAATGAATTAACTTTGTTTCTAGTGGCTGGAAGTCTTGTATTTAAGTTAAAATCGCCGGTTATTACAACATCATTTATTCCTGAATCACATGCAAGGCTAATGGAGTCTTCAATTAATGAGTGATCGGCAGTATCAGTATTAGGAGGTCTGTAGAACAGACCAAAAAGTATATTTCTACATTTAAGTTTGACTTCGATCCATGTACATTCTATTCCCACCGGTTCCAAATCAGCTCTACGACGGTAAGATATATTATCTTTTACATATATCAAAACACCCCTATGTCTATCGGTAGATCGATCTTTCCTTTCGGGCGGTAAAAAAGTTGGTAGAACTATATTTTCAGACTTAATGTTTGGAGTAAGCCAGATTTCGGAGAAAGCAAGAATATCAAAATCATTCAGTTCAGAGGAAAGTAAGTCAAGTTTTGGATAAATGCTTTGTATGTTATAATGGACGAGCGTGAAATATTTGGTGATATCAATGGACTGGTAGCTAGAGAACACTGGACTCTCACCCTGTACCGATATATCAGGACCCGGGTTTGGATGGACATCCCCAGACGTCAGCAACAACAACTTAATAACAATGGCGAGAGTAACAGCCGACACACTTAAAAGATTTATGGATTTGATGTGTAAATAAATATTTAAACTCACAGCACATTTAGTTCTCAAAAAGTGACATTTGTTTAAATTTCTAAACATAACGAAGCGTTCATTGATAGATTAGATTACATAGACACTTTGATGAGCATCAGACAAAATAGACAAAGAAAAGAAAAAAGAAAGAAAACGAGGGAAACCCCTTAATGTTCTACACAGCCTGAGTCTGGTATCTGTTCTACATGTTATAAGACTTGTGTTACCCCTGAAAACATTAAGTATTGAAAACACAACACCAGGCTCAAGCTATATGGATAATCTAAAATAAATGTGTAGTACCACACACCGGCACAATCCGACACAGATTCAAACAAAGATAATGAAAAAGAATAAAGAAAAAGAACAAACATCATGTTTATAAATGAGATGAACAGAAGTTGCTGCATGTGTGTTTGAAAAAACGGCTCAGCTGCTGATGGAGAACACACAAAATGATGGCATAATTTTTGACTCCTATGTGTTAAATGTTATTTTCGAGTGAATAATCATTTTTAAAATAATTTTTGTGGGGTATCAATGTGAGTCTGATAGAATTAATTGGTACGTGAACAGTTTCTAATCTATGTTTTGTATTTATGTTGTATTTAGAGGGGCGCAGTTTGGGCACTCGAGGATACTTTATCGTTAAGACCTGATTTATCTCCTTAGACTGTCGTCAAGTGGTCAGCCCTTGTAGATGGTCATATTTAGCATAAATTGAAACAATGATTGTCGCAGCAAATAAGCACCAAAGCACAAGGAGCTATGAACTAGGATCATATATTGGTTTTATACGCTCGGTTTACCATTTTATTTAAAGGATGATAATAAAACATTATTTGTTTAGCAAATGGTTTGGTGAAATACTAAAGGGAAATAACCACTACACTAGAGTTTGAAATACAATATAATTGTCATTTTTTGGCGTAAGCTGTATAAAATTGAATTTGACCTATTTCTTGAACCAATCTAATCTGGTTAACAACCACGGAGTTCGGAAAAGCACTCGTTTCATTGGTTTGCATAAATTATTTTAGGATTTTCCATCATAAAATGGGAATTTTAGGATACATATCTTTCTGCATGATCAATTGGCAAATAGCAATTTAATCAAACTATTTAAACATAAAAAACAATAAAAAAAAACATCGAATTGAATAATTCAAACCCAAAATCACCAATTTGAAAAAAGCTAGCAGTACCCCCAAATCTTAAAACTTAGGTGTGTAAGTCAGCTAACATAAGTTATATATAACTACACTGTGGTACATTTGATTAGGTGTTTGCCTTTGTAACTTAGGGCCCCGAGATCGACTCCCACTGACGGATGTATTTTTCGGCGTAGCTGTATAATTTCGATTTCAACTCGCATCTTAAACCAATCAAATGTACGCTAACAGCGGTAAATAATTCTAAGCTGAATAAAAGGACTCCTGTTATTGGTTAACGCATCGTTATGGACTATAAAAATACTGTAAATAAGGGGTGCAGCTTGTATATATCATTCAACTTGGTGTTATTACTTTTCTTTTTGATGTAAACATGAAAGTGATTTCAGTAAGTTAAATACAATCCTTTTCCATCAATTGAGGAATGCTACTTTGTGAAAATGATTTAAAACAACAAAAAAGAATCCACCGTGTTATGACATGAAACCCCTTAATTACTATGTATATTGAATTCTTCCAGCCTGCCGAGATGCTCTCATTGAAAATTAATTCGCCAAAACCAAAACAACTAATAACGCTTTTATATCATAATTGTCATATGCAATAATGATATGAACAAATATCAAACAAGCCTATTTACAGATATAATTTTTTGTCTTACCGTCTATAAATAAGTATATTTCATAGAAAAAACTAGAACTATTTCTAGAGCGTACTAAATTTGTTGTGCGTCGGTCTTTCGCGCGCTTTTCCTCGGAATGTTCTAGAAGACTGGAAATCTCGTTTTTCTTTCATCCTACGCCGAATATCTTTTTTAAAGATATTTCTTGTTTTAATTTTTTGCTTATATTACCTCTTTGTCCCTTTCTTTTTTTTTAACTGTCTTGAATATAACATCTCCTAACTTGAGCGACAAATACATTTTCTATCATTATTTCAAAATCACAGACCATTTAAAACTTGCCATATTATTATTAGTATATTCACATATTATTATATTATTTATGTACATATTTTTACTTAATTATGTCTTAATTAATTAAATGATTAATGCCAATGGTACTATTTCATCGTCACCATCGACCACAACTTAAATATACAGTTTAACCACAATAATCTAAATCAAATGGATTATAAAAAAAGAACATGCAGATTAATTTATTGCTTTATTGCTCACATTTTAAAATGTTCATGAAATCATGGGCTAAAAATAAATAACAAGAACAACCTTGCAATATACTTTTGAACTTAAATCTTAGTTTCATTAGCCTTAACTGCAGCACATTCTTGGAATAGTTTGTTTTGTTTATGCAAATACATGTACTTTTAAATTGAGTTTGCATTGCCTTAATGAGATTTCTCCTTATTTTTGTGTATTTGCGTTTTATACTAAAACTCCCTACAATTCACCAATAATGAATATAAACATTTACATGTTTCAACTTTACATTTGTCTTGTCGATATGTTTAACCAAAAAAAACCAAACACTGACACATTTTCTTTTCAACCCCTACAGTTCCATCGCCACATTTCGGACGTGTTTCTGGTCCGTATTCGGTCGGGGCGAATCGAGCGTAGTGACACTAAGTCAGTTCGAGAATCACGTGACCGCCGATATTGGCTACATCATTTACGGGCTGTACAATATCATCATGGTTACGGTTCTCATCAACATGCTGATCGCTATGATGGCCAGGTCCTTCCAGGCAATCACGGTAAGAAATCAACCTCGAAATAACGACCACTGTGTAGTAAGGACTATCTCGAGATTACGGCAATATCTATGTTGGGGGTTATACTTTGATATCAGTAGCATCTGGACTTAAAGGTCACTTCTACATTAGGGGCGCCTCGATGTATGGGACACCTTGATTAAGACCGCGTTAATATATACGAGTAGACCACCTCAACATTAGGAACTTTTATATACAGTTTAGGACCAGGCTCGAAATCCACTAACAATGCTTAGCGCTAAGTAAAACTTAAAAACTTAGGGACGAATTTCATAAGTCTTTTTTCTCTAATAAAATAACCAAATATTTAATTTCATAACAATTATTGTTAGTTATTAAGGTAATAATTAATTTCGGCTACAATTGATTTCGGCGTAGTCACATACTTGAATATTTCATAAAATAGTAATGGTGGTATGTGTTTCTACCCAGTTTAAGAATTTAAGTATTACTTAGCACTAAGTATTGTTGGTGGAATTCGAGCCAGGTCACTGTTATATATAGACCTCCACACTGTTATGGGTACTTTTGAATCATTGATCATTTATCTTACCTCGACGATCAGACCTCCTGATTATAAAAAAAATCCAGACGGTGGTCTCAATGTGGAGGTATTTCTGTACAAATGCCTATATCGTAAATCTGTTCATTTGCGTCCCCTTTTCAAACTTGTCAAGGTTTGGGGTTAGCGTAGCTGTTGTCGAACACTTGAAATGGTGTTTCAATTATTGTTGTAAGATTTTTAGATTTAAAGATATCCGAACACAGTGTAAACATATAGTCCTTTGAAAGACGCCGCTATTGTCATATCCATTATTCTGTAAAAAGGAATAGAATTACACACCTTAATTCAATAAGTATCTAGATATAGCCGCAGTGCATCCTTCTGCTTATGGTATTTTTATTTACAAGTATTCCCGAATCTCTGAACCTCGAACAACAAAATCTAACAGATATTGCGAATCATGAGGAATGTAGTTTATAGGCAGTAAAACCTGTCGGTTGTTTTGAAGTACTGATTTCCACACATTAGACAATACTTAGGACTTGTCTAGAACATGATGCGATTGGTAGATATATTAAAATCAAGCTTGATTATTCGTTTATGTTCAGAAAATATCTAAGAGAGTGTCTGCATTTTCTTAACGTAAAGAATACGGGATCTTAATATTTTCTGTAAATTAAAGATAAGGGAAATTTTAAATGTTTAAAAAGAAAAAAAGATACAACACCAGCCATTTAAGATTTGTGTGCTTCTAAAATTTTAGGAAGAATCTGACGTCGAGTGGAAATTCGCTCGCAGCAAGTTGTACATGGAGTATATCAGTGACGAGGAACTACTTCCGGTTCCGGTTAACTTGGTTCGGATTCCTCGGTCAATATTAGAGTGGATCTTCAGTTGCTGTGACAAGGAGAAGGAGGAGGAGGAGCCTAAAGACGAGCCGGCAGAGAATGGCAACGGTTGGGTGGGGGCGGGGTCCATCAACATGGGCTTCACCAATGGAACAGGGGTAAGTTATGAACCTGATGACGGGGATGGTGTTGATAAGTGGGGTATACAAGTGATGGAAGTGCTGATGATGATGATGAAATGTCAATATAGGCTATTCTAGTAATGGAGCTGATGTACATGATACTTTACTATTCTAGTTATTGATGATGGTGATGAATTATGATAATGATTACAGTAATAGAACTAAAATACTGAGGAACTGAGGTTAAGTATTTGAATGACGCCAGCTCAGTTTATCACTTCGTTTTTCAGTCGATGCAGAATATTGCCCAGGTCGCCTCTAGGTTGAAAAATATGCAAGACACCGCGAGAGATATAACCGACCCGTCCGCCGTTGATATATATGAGGCCAACGCGTCGGTAAAGAACGACGACGAGACGTCAGTTGGTCGAACGAAAGGCCGTCGACCACCGAAGCGCACTAGTATACCAGGTTTCTTGGACGGAAGCAAAAGTTATCAGGTAGAATAAAAAACTGGTCCATTTTTTCTGTGTTGTTGCCTTTCTTGTTACTTAACCCAAATAGGATTGTCTCTCATCTTTCCATGTATCGAGTGTTGAGAGTGAAACTATGCTAAGTGCATATAAATATATAAGCACTTAGCATAATTTCGCATTCACCCCCCGATGTGCATACTGTTTAGAGTTGACCGTTGTTTGTAAAATCTGGCTTTCTACTAAAAAAACAACAACAAAAAACAAGCAAACAACATGGTACATTTTTAAATGAGGCAACAAAATGTCTCAAAATGGAAAACTTGTATAAGCAAAGCAATGTTTAAGCAGATGAATTTTAGCTTACCCGTATGTCGAAATAAGTCCATGTTTAAGAAAACACACACACACTGCTTTTTATTTCGAAACAAAGCATCAAAACCATTCGGATTCGGACGCTTATCATAACAAAAATATAGCAGTAAAGCCTTAAACAAAGCAGACAGCAACACCAAGGATAGGCAAAAAAGTTAACCAAAATGAATCTTTTCACCCAGTAGAGTGTAATTAATAAAATTTTCGGTTAATTTTGGTAAATGTGGATTCAGTTGAAATATAAGTTTAATTATTTTTTATTTCAGAGAGTAATGCAACGAATAATACAGCGATATATATTTGACATACAGAGAGAGGCCGAGGTGACCGAAGGTACTATGTTTGATCTTTAGCTGAAGACGGCTTCGTCTGTGTTTTTTCCTATTTTTTTTTTTTTTGCAGTATTCCACTATATTGTACGTGTTTTTTTTTTGCTGTAGATAACTTTCATTATAAGATAATCTTTTATTATAGTGACTTGTGTATACAAAATTACATAAAGTTAAATAATTTACAAAATCATTGAACACCCGGCCCAACGGGCCTATAAGTCACCTTATACATGTACAATAAATAATATTTATATTATATGCGATCTTTGTCTGTAGACGTCTTATTATTTGTGGTTTTTGTCTAAAGACGACAATTACTCTTAGTTTTGGGACAGAAAAAAAAAATATTTTTTATTTTGTCCCAAAACTTAGAGTCATAAAAAATATTTTTCAAAAAGTGTCCCAAAACTTAGGTACACGCCGATTTTTTTCATAAGGTCAATTGATATCGTCAATTTCAACGTACGCTAAAAGGTTTAATTGTGTTTAAAAGTTTAAATTTCATTTATTTAACTTTTCATATACATGTATGTGACTTATAAAAGTGTTCATTAAATGTGGCCTGTGGCTGTAGAGTGCTTCTTCTACATGTATATACGATTTTCGTAGACGGTTTCTTTATATGTCATTTTTGATGAGGGTTTTGTTGATCTTCGGCTGTAGTTGGATCTTTTTTTTGTCTTTAGGCTTCTATATTGAATTTTGGCTGTAGACGCCTTCATTATAAATGAATTTTGGCTGAAGACGCCTTTATTAAAAGTGATTTTTGGCTGAAGACGCCTTTATTATAAGTGATTTTTGGCTGATGACGCCTTTATTATAAGTGATTTTGGCTGAAGACGCCTTTATCATAAGTGATCTGTGATCCTCAGCTGTAGACGACTTCATTATATGCGATTTTTGGTTGCAGACGACTTTGAGGAGATCAAGCAGGATATTTCCAGTTTCCGGTACGAGATGTTGAGCGTTATGCGAAGTCGGGACCAGCAGATAACTGACGTCAACAACGCTCTGGCGAAAGTTTCCTCCTGTCTTATAGGTACACATTGACAATGTCATGCAATATTTATCCGTGTAAAAAATTATTGACCCTCTGTATATCAGTGTAGTGTCAACACCAAACTCAATAATTCATTTGTTTTATCGACCAATTTTCCCTGGTCATATATTTGTGATTTTTTTTCATTTGAATATTTCATCCCCACGGTCTGTGATCGGGGAAATACTGTTTTTCGCCATGTCTGTTTCCTTGAAAAACAGTTTCTTGGTTTTTCAGCAACTTTGGCTATAACTTGAAAACTATACAAGGTATCGGGACTAGGTGAAGTGCAGTGACCAAGACTGATGTTCGTTCACGCAAAGAGTTAATATGATGGGTCGCTTATAATGTCATATGACGACACACAAACATAATTTAGAGTATTGCATTGGGTGATCATGCGTCTGTAAATGGGTATTGATAGACATAGTTTTAATTTAAATCATCTGAATGAGTTTCATTAATCTTTGTCCGAAAATCCTTACAGTAGTACACTGTCGGCGAAATTACAAGAAAATGTAATTTCTTAGTCAACGGCCATTTGCGAACGAACTGCTTTAATTCATATTTTATGATTCAAATTTGATCCAAAGGGATGATTGTACACGTATAATCGTGTCGTTTTTGTTTCAGCTTTAGGCGGCGGGGAGCAAGCTGAGTCCCTGATGAGGAAATCCTCCCAAAGAAAGAACAGAGGAAGCGGAAGATATACCAAGGAAACACGTGAGTCACTGTCTAGCTCACAGTGTGAGGATCTGTCTGAAGACCACTTAAAACACGTAGAACAAGAAGAGGATGAGGTCATGGAAGTAGCAGAGAAGACTGATACAGAAACTAATGAAGGAACTGATAATATAGCGGAAAGAATTGACAACACTATTCATGAGGCAAAAACTGATGACGAAGAAGAGTGTTGCATTATAGACAATTGAATCATTGGATCATGGAAACCTTCCTAGATCATTGTCATGAATTATTTTTCTGACAGTCATACTGGTCATGTTCTTGCGTTGATTCACCTAGGGTATTGGTGATCAGGAAACCGAATCAAACCAGATCAGCCCGTGATTAATCTGACTACGGTGAAGTCTGTTTTGAGCTGCCATCCAAACAAAACAAGTGTAACTGGTTGTTTGACCCAAATGTTTGCATAAAGGTTATAGTTTATGATAACTTTTACTTTCTGGAACCTTTATGCTGGATGATTAAATTAATATGACAATTTAGTACAGGTCACTACATTTACAAGTTTACAGATGGTATTTGTTTTTTGGTGGATATTGATTATATCTCACCGAGAAGTGATACAATTTTAATATTTTCAGGAGTGCCTAGCAATTTAAATCATAACCACCCAAAATAAACAGAGTTTCTTTTTTATTTTATGGTAACTGATGACACACGTGGGTGAATCCAAAAAAAACAGGGGGGTGGGGGGATGAAACGAAGGGAGGGAACTTTGAAAATATTGGATTGCCACATATTCTCCTTAATTATCTCCCTTTATTAGCGAGAAGGTGGGTCATTAATAGAACACACTTGTTCATCAGTAAGCATAAAATAAAATCGGTACATTCATTTTTACATGGTTTGTATTAAATATGTAAATTTGTTTTGTCATTCTCGGGAAGAAAGATAAAGCTGACATTGTTTTCACGTTACATATTGTGTATTTCATGCATGACGGAAATTCGGTCCAACTTTTTAGCTTTTAAGCAGAAAGAGGGGATCTAATGTGAGTCCGTTAATCATATTTAATTTATCTTTTTATAAGAAAATTTCGAAAATGGTGTATATAAAACTTACTTGAGTGACTTCAGATGAAGTTTTAAGTATTTTTCTTCAAGTACAAAAAACATGCATGAATTTGCATGCCATTGGTTGGGCCAAAATATTGAAAAACATATAATCCTCACTTAAGACAATCCTGTTAGGAACGTTTGTTCCGTGAAATAAAATACTCGCTGGTATAAATTTTTCACTGGTACTTATCTTCTCTGGCATCATTTTATGACAAATTTCGCAGATTTTATATTGTAAATATATAAGAGGGCACAAAAATATTTTTGCGGATTCGTAATGTCTTTTAATCATTATTTTGCATTAGACCATTTCCCTCCGAAATGAGACGTAAACCTACGTAAATCAACGAGCATATCCCGAACACCGAATTTACATGCTTGTGAAAAATTCTACATATTATTCAATGGGAAATAAATACACATGATATTGTCCCCAGTCACTGATTGGTCAGTTTAAACCTGCGAATTATACCGAGTATTGCCTAACTGGATGGCAGCTTTTGCGTTTGAAAATAATGTTAAAAGAAGATAAACTTTATGAAAATTGGTCTGAGGAAGTTAAATCGAAATTCAAAGTTCAAGATAATAGTGTTATTTGTTGTTGTTGTGATCGATTAAAATTGAATATAGTCTTATTTGATCTGCGCATGCGCGTCTTATGTAACTAAAGGCAGTGGCTAAAGGTCCAGTATCAGGCATACAGACAGCTGAGGTCCGGAATCGAAATTATAAAGATGTTTGTTATGACAGATCAAATATTTTTATGCTGATTTTCAAAGAAGAAATATCAAGAAATCGCTTTAATATTGTCAGCGATATATAAAATGAATATCTATTATCATAACTTGTGCTCGCTTTTTGCCGTGTTACGATACTCGTCATATGATTTATTTTATTTTATTTTTTTTTTTACTTTTTATGAATCTTTGTAAAGCTTCTTTTCTTTCGAACCTTATTTTGTCAATCAAAGCAAAATTCAATATTAATGTAGTAAGCCGAAGGAAATGACGAGCATATGTAATTTTTTAAATATTATCGTTTTAATAGAAGAGGAAGACCTAGCAGGAAAAACGCATTGTTTGTCTTTACAGATATCGGATTACGCTGTATGTATTTTGGTAATTCAAATTTCGCTCATGTAAGTATATCCATTTAATGTACCTTCTTACACATGTATGCCTTTTTCCCGTGGTGTCACTTTAATCGAACTGAAATACCGTCGGTGGTACGTTAAACCCAACAAAAAAAAAACTATAATCGAGACCGAAACCGGACTGCTAGCCTCCGTTCTGATGATTACTTCTTGGTAAATCTGATATGTTTTAGAAATGATAAACAATTTATTGTTACCAGCCACGTGCATTTCTTTCAGTATCTGTGGTAATATATGTCATATGCACACTATATATTTATATTATATTAGCATATTTTACAGATCTTAAAATGCCGCTCAGTTATATTTGATATCATAAATTATTACCAAATGTTTAAAGTTCATCAACACGGTGCTTTTATTCCAAGTGGTAAAGCGTTACTGTATCATTTGCATGGGTTTCAATAAAGGCCAAATGACCTATATCAGTATAGAAATGGCCTTACAAATACAGAAATACACTTACACGGGTAACTGTTATAATAAAGAGTTTATTATTTTACCTTTATCTTCATGTTAAATCCACTGAAAAACGCCACATCTCATTTTTAACGATTTTCTCGTTCTTGAAACTAGCCACTTAACAGTTGCCCTTACAACAGTGTGGTTCTGCGCGTATTTTGAATGTGTCAACAGTAGACGAGTGGTTAGAGTCACTCAACTACAGTCACCTGACCCTTCATTGCTGTGGTGTCGATCCCCGCTCTGTGCAGACCCCGTGTCTTCGAAAATAAAAATGGTACTTAAGTATGATTTTCATACTTATACTCAAACTATGCCCATCAATTTCAATAGGGATTTGAGTATAATTCTCAAATTTGAGCCTGAGATCGTACTTAAATATTTCAAGAACACGGAAGCCTGCTGATCAGTTAGATCATTCATACGTGGAGGTCGTTTATTTGTCAATTTTATACTTCTGTTGATATATGGAAGTTTTTCATTGACATCTTGTATTGCATTTTGTTCATTATCATACTGTCCTCCCGCTCCTACCTCTTACGGTGTTTGTCAGTTATCCATATGTACCAAGCATCAAACAAAGCGGGTTTTGTTAATCCAGCAACCTCAGCGTGGGAATAAATAAGAACATGAATATAACGTTACTCATGTGTTTGATATAGAGATCCAAGTGCTTGAAAATAATTATACCGACCGGATAGAGAGGAAGCCGGATTTCAAAGATCGGATAGTGAGACAACCGGATTAATGGGGAAAAGAATTAAAAAACGAGAGAGAAATGGATTAACGGAATTCAGGGTTTGCATGAACTGGATTAATGGTGGAGGAAGTTTGTTACGGAGTAAAGGTTTAATATAGTCGATGCTTCTTCTGGTCTAACTGGTCTTTCATCATAAGCATTGTGATATCTGGTGTATTTGTGCTGGTCTTTTTTTGTAACAATTGTTTTATGTTCATTTTGTAGCAGTTAGGTTCTCTCTTATTTAGCATATTCTAATACATTACAGTTTTACAGATATTTTTATCGTTAGAATTTGATTCGTTTTTTGTTTATCACATTTTATATTAGAGTAGCACATGTCGAAGTGAGTGAATCTATTTTTAGAATAGAAAAACAATACAGTTTAACCTGTACGAGCGACCACCTGTATTAAGCGGTCAACATGCATGTATCGGTCAATTTCAATATTTAAAAAACTAGCATTTTGTTATCTTTTTAGCATTCATTTAGTGGCCACCTCTGTTAAATGGTCACTTTCTCTTGTTTTCCTTAACTGTCCGCTTAAGGCAGGTTAAACTTTATGTGGAAAATATCGATACAACATTATATTAATTATGACTATGGTATCATAAATGTATAAGCTTATCATTTTGTTTTTTTTTCGGAAAAAATGAACAGATAAGTTAATTATTTGTGTGTTCGTTGCCATCATGTATTATTTGAATTATTAAACATAATGGTACCCTGGTTGTATTTCTCGATAATAGGTTCTAAATCACATAATATGAGTTAAGCTAATGAATTATTCTTATGTTACATGTATTTTATTGATTTGGAATCGCGAATTGACTTCAGATATCAAACTCCAATGTATAGGAAAGATGTGTATTCTTTTGATAAAATTTATATTGTAGTTAAGAGTTACTTCTAATGTTACATGTTTTATTTTCTTTTGTACGCCAGTTATGTGTTAACCTTTTATAAGTTGATGGTTCAGTGTTGAATAAAAATGTCAATTCTCTTATGCTTTTTTTTCATTTCTTTTGCCGTGGACCGGGTTCTTTGTACATAGAATCCGAGTTCGAAAGTTTCGGGTACGAACTTATATTGGGCGATTTATTTCAAATTGTCCGCGTGGTCCAGTACATGGACGGAAACCGGAGTGTCCGCAGAAAGCACACGTGTCCGAGTGGTGGCCAACTTTTTTTTTTTTTTATCAAACTCCGACGCAGTAGTTACCTCCCCTTACAGCTGTCGATAACCACTGCCACCACAAGTACATTCGGCTGATATAGGACGGATTTAATTTTATCACTTTTGCCTTTAGTTTTGAATATATCATATCAGTTTCGTTATATTTCACGAAAATAACATTCAATATTATGAGAAATAAATAATAATAATAATAAAAAAAAAAACATTAATATATATAATTATGAGTGTTGGTCACATGGTTTTAACTATTATCACGTGACTTGTGTGGTGGCAGTGATTAAAGTAGCGTAGCGTGACGTAACCGGTGCGCGGAGTTTGCCTTTTTATACACATTTTGAGCTAGCCAGGATCGAACCCGAGTTTAATTGGTGAAAAGCCACGACGCTATTCGGACACCCATGAATGTCCTTATATGAAATCTCCTGGTTCCATACGTATTGCTAAGTAATACTTAAATACTTAGGGACCAAATTCATCCATCGTGTTTCTCTTAAACTTACGTAAGTATTTTATTTCTCGAGATCTTTGTAAAGCTAATAGTTTATAAATGTCAATTTAGACATGTACTTGAATATGTACAGAATGGCGGAATGCTTTTCTACCTATATTATTACATGTTAGCGCTATATTTTGCTAGAATCCAATTCACCCTAAATTGAGAGGTCGTGGGTTCGATCCCCGACCGTGACATACCAAAGTCCTAAAAAAAGGTACTGTTATAGCTCCTTTCCTTGGTGCTAAGCTTATAAGGATAGTTCCAGGACTTGTTGACCCTGTGTCAGGATAATGTGACTGGGTGTGGCAGCAATATATCTTTCTCAAGTAGACATCGTCTCAAAATGGCTGAAATACTGTCGGTGGGACGTTAAACCTCAA
>CM037787.1:21085819-21135819 GCA_021229015.1 Solen grandis | reverse complement strand
GTAGAAAATCATGTCACATGAACTGTATTTAGATAAATGAAGGTAACTGGATTTTATTAATGACATTTTATGTCGTTCTTCTTATCACCAAGTTAAATGTGCCTATATTATTTGCTAAAACAATAAAATGTTATTTTTAAATTCAAACTCAAGTAAAAACATTATTTTCGAAATCTTTAAACAAGAATCATTTTTAAAGTTATATTAGGTAATTTTGCCCGGCTGTTTCATTCATTCATCAATAACTAAGCTTATAGAATAAATGCATGGAGCATGGCACGTTAAACTTTAAATTTTATATAAAAAGGTGATTACAATATGAAGCAAGAGAGTGTAACAAACCCGACCCGGCCCAGGATCGATCCTGGTTCGCCAGCGTTCAAGTCCAATGCTCTAACCACTGAGCCAAAGAGTCGACTCCCTGACGCAGTTGTCAGAGATTGTATTTATACCTGTGATGACGCATCGTCACAATAGGTACTCGAAACGGAGACCCTTCGCTTACAGGTTGAATGCTTTACTGACAGAAGTTCGAGACATCATATACAAAATGTTACGTATAGGCCGTTATGATGATTAGTATGCCAATGGTGATTAGAAGATACTTTTGTTCAAGACATGTTTCAATTAGCTACCCGCTCTGCATTTACTTAACATCTCCATTTTTGAGATTCGATTATTTCAAACTCTACTGTATCCCTTCACCGCTGTGGGTTCGAATCCTGGCATGGTCACTCGGATATATTATATATATCAGGTGATGAAGCCGCCATCCTGCTGGCTTACGGTAGGTCGGTGGTTCTACCTGGTTCTTCTATGCACTCGGGGTCCCCTTGTAATTGTATACCTGACCAACACAACTGTAACTTTTATTGATGAAATTCTAAATTCTGAAATTATATATTAGCCTGTTTAATTAGGTTTGACGGTTATCAAATCTTTTGCGATTTTTTTTCTATATAAGATAGATATGGTGCTATCTCATTGCGGTACCAATGTTAGAAGTATTACGTATAAGCATAGCTGGTTACTAAGATGTATGCATCAAAATGAATTACAGGCAAAACTTTTACTAAAACTTCTATGTTAAGAAATACCACATTTTACAAAAAAAAAGGTCAAGTATTATCTAACCTGATGGTCTGATGCCCCTGTCAATTCCATAACTGATTGCTGAGATATCAGCACGATAATGTGTTGCACGAAAAACCTTAACCAGGAATTTTCTAACTACGCAAAGGAGGATTGTTCAGAAAAATCCCATGCTAGCGTTATGGTTCTTACCTACAATTATGATCCAAAAACATTTTTTAAGTCTCAAGTGAATATCTTCAGTGGTTTGGGAGATAAAAATACACGTAAAACCTTATCCAGAAAAATACATGCTAAAGTTATGGGTCTTGGTCAGTGACCTTCAGTTATAATCCTGAAGACATACATGAAGTTTCAAGTAAAGATCTATAATAGTTTATGAGAAATGAATTGCACGCAAAACTCTTAAGACAATTGTGACGTTTCTTTTATCAGACAGGTAAATTTTGCACTATCACTGTTGATGCAAAATAAATTTTCATTTGAAGAAAACCTCTGGGTGATGGTAAAGTCATGATCGAAAACGGGCTCTATGTTAAATTTCAACTGCTAAGTTGTCAAAACTGCTACCAACCGAAAATATGAATTCCCGTTTGTAGTCTCCTGAGCTGTACATATTGATCGCTGCGACTGTCGATACGTATGATTAAAACAATTAAAAGAAACAAAACCCGCCGTGCATACGCTCTTTTGCTGTGTGAAATATACCTGGTTTTTCGGTAGTAGGTGTAGAGGCCTATGAATATTAATATAAATAAGTATTCATCTACGCCGCCTAAGTCAGATTTCTCTACTTACATACTAAAAATATATTTTCGTAAAAAATAAGCCTGGTGAGTTATTGTTAACATTTATCATATAGATTAGTACCTAAATAGCATGATTCACACCCTTAGTTACCCGAGATCTAAATTTAACACACCTTATATATGGTATCAGCAAATGAAGTTTATTGTTTGAAACCTTTAAAGCTGTCTCAAATCATTCCTTTTTGTAAACCGCTTGAATTATCTCATGATAAGTTTCGAGATCCGAGCATATCTCTGCAAGAGTCTGCACTTCTAACAAATAAACCATACGGCGTTGTTTACCCTATATTTTAAACCAACTAAATCGGATTATGATATGATGGTGTTTTTCCAGTATCTATAGGTTGGACCAGTACTTTGCGCCTTTTGTATTCATAATGGTCTAGAAATAAAAAAAATCGAACCGACATGCTTTGCATCCATAGTCCATAACGGGAGAATAGTTCATGCTAATGGCTGTTTTGGATTTGATAAATGCACTAGTGTTATCTAAATTATCAGTACATCAACATACACGAAATAAACGCTACCACTACTTAAGATCACATTGCATACCGACCGGTGTTTTTTAGATAATAATAATATCTATCATTTTATAATGTATTATTACTTTTAATTGGCAGTGATAGTAGCAGATATGATCATATCGATGTGTAAATGTTTAAAATATCTAAAAAATGTTTGAGGTAGTAACTCAGTTCACTTTGCATCAAAATACATTTTTGCGTATAACTCAATATTCTGTTGTCCGATTTAAGGGCACTTTTTGCATTCTTTATCTTGTTGGCTCTCCTTTAAAACATGATGTAACTAAAGTTCGGGAATTGTTTTCGCTAGAAGAGGTTTATAGTTCGAACCTTGCAAAAAAGCATGCAAGTAAATAAACAAATATATATTTATGCATTTTTGAATGAGATAAGATAAGATAAAATATATAGAGAACTTAAGGTCATGTACGGCGTGTCCTCTATAATCGGCCATACTTCACCAAAAAATTGAAAATTTCAAATTTTCGAAAATATGCTTTTACAGGTTTTTCGAAGCTCCTGATTTTATATTTTGTTAAATTTTTCATTAAATCTTCACAGATTATGTCGTTCTAGGCTTCAAAGAGACCGACAGGTAAACGTTTGAAAATGTGCAAGGGTCAAGGTCATATTTGATTTTTCTTTTATCTTAAAGAACTCGAAAACAAAACCATTTTATCGAGAGAATATGTCTGTGCCCCATCGGTGTTTTAACAGTACAGAAATGGCGGGAAAACCAACATATTGGTACCCTTATTGTATTTAATTGGCTGTATTTTGAAAAGTATTGATTTTAAGAAATGTATTAAGAATAAGAAACGATTGTAGCGAATCCTGGCCGTTTAAATGTCATTAATGGTATGTAAATTTTGACGATTTGATCATGCATTACAATGTAATAGGGAGAAAACGAAATGAAATGTTACATTCTTTATCCTGTTTTGCCTTTTAAAAAGGTTTATGATTCAATACTTTGACAACTTTTCAAAATAAGTGGATACATAAAGTGTATGAAATGTTCTTAAATGCTTTCCAACCGTACTAAGTAAATCGTTACTTCGTATAAGAAAGTTATGTACATAATGTGGAAATACCTGAACTCCACTTCTGTTAGGCTTTCGCCACTAAGCAGGGCATAACATATAATTTAGTGTAAGTCTAATAAAAACTGTTCTGATTGTTGCAAATGTTTTGCAAGACAATATGCAAGAAAATATTATAGATGTAAACTACACCAAATAATCGGAAAATCAATATTAAAAACATAAAAATATGAATATTGCTTATAACTTCAAACAGTTCAAGTCCGATTTAAATGCGATTTTTAATGTTTATTTTTTTCTTGTTGTTTATTGTGCCTTAATGATTTAAAGTTTTCTAGCTGATCACCTTTAATATTTTTCTTCTAAATGCTAAGTTTTATTACCCATCGCTAGATATCATTTCTGAATATTCACTATTTTTTTCAATCTGAAATCGAATGATTTACGTGTATTTTATGTAGCATATGGAAATAAGAACAATAATTAAAATATTTGAATATTTGAAAACTATTTTAGTAGTATCTCACTGATTAGCGCCAATTAATATATCTATAACAGTACAATTTAAAGAATTTAGTGTGTCCGTGACCAGGGCAAAGGCATGATTACCATCTGCAGTTTTTTTGCATTGCATAGTCACCAAATGCCTGTGTGAGTGGGGGCCTCCGTGACCGATCGAGTAAAGTCGCTGATTTAACATCACTCAGACCCTCGCCGCTGTGAGTTCTAATTCCGGAATCTCTGACTTTTTCAGATAACGAAGCCTTTCTGCTGGCTTGCTGTAAGTCGGTGGTTCTGTTTTATTCAGAGGCTTCCTCAACGTGAAGTTAACCCTCAAATTAGTTGCAGCAGACCAACAATAACAATGCTTGTGCGAAGGATATTATTGAATGAGGCAAATGCACAGAATGACCAGAACCCTAATTTATCAATATCCTGAGCCTATATATTAGACTGATGATTCTGGAATTTTAGTCTTTTATTATAAATTAATACATATATTAAATTCAATTTACACCAAATAGTTAGGCCCTTTATATTGCAGAAATACATAAAAAGCTAAATCAAAAAATGTTTATAGATTTAGTAAATTTGAAAAATTGGACTTCTTGAATCTGAGTCTAAAATATAAACTCAAGAGATTGTGGATAATGCTATGCTTGTGACAGAACGATATTTGCTAATTTTTCCTCTGTGATACAGCATAAAACCATAGTTTGCTTTATATCTATGCCAACAAAATGATTGACAGATGACGTCGACAGAGAAAGTTTCGTTATCGAGTCAAACCTAATAGAATCACTAAAATTATTCACGTAAGTACTTGCGGTAAATCTGAGGACCTCCATATATGTAATAAGATACAAGTTCCTATATATGACATGTTCACAGCTACAGCGATGGTACTCTTGTTTTCTTCATAATGTAATACTTAAAACAAGATGTGTTCTTAAAATCTTATGTCTCCTCCCCCCGTCCGGGACTAACTCCTCTGGGACCAATCTCAGGAGTCAGATACAAAATAAATGATGTCAAATGAAAGCGCATCCCTAGTGCAAATGTCAAATATTAAACATATTATCACATGATCTTTGCTTCATTCATAACGTCTAGATACTTGCAAATTAATTCCCGCAATAGGGCGCTTTGCATGCAGTTGCTTTATTGCTTCTAACTCAAGAATGTTAAGTCCTATTTCAATACGTTTATATTATTTTATTATGTTTTTTTTAAATTATTTTCCTTGCTGATAATTGTGCCTAGGATGAAATAAAGTGTTCAAACTGATCAGATTTAAAGCAAAGCGAAAAACGAGATGCCGCTTTGCGGTTCTTGTAATATAGTTATATTTTGTTGTAACTTATTTTTTAGAAACCAGTGTTTTGAGCTAAATTAAGACTATGGAAATTTTGCATACTACAGTATAAAACATAAAACCTTTCATTCTTATATAATGAACTTTAAGAGACTAAGCTCTGTTGGCATAAACATTTTTAAGTACTGTCTATGCTAGAATGTGATCAGAATGGAAGACGAATGACATTCACTGATATTCAGGTGAGCTTAGAATCAATGTTTTATTTTTGTTCCTAAAAGCATAACTACATTTAGAAAAAAGAAAGACAAGTATGTCACAAATAAAATACAACTTATACTATATTTCAGTAAATATGACATCAAAATGACTCGCATGAAAATGTGACCCTTTCATTAATGTATAAAACATCCACTTGTCTGGTTATCTTAGCATTTTAAATAAATTTCGGTCGCGTTTATATATCTTAAGTTCCCAATTATATCAATATACAAAGCGGTTATTCATAAGCAATTAATATAACATAAAGTATACAAGTAAAAGGAATATAATATACAAATTCAAAAATGTTGTGTATGGTAAAAACTATATTGTACACGATAGTCAAAGTGATAAACTGCTGATTACAGTCTAGCTAAATATGTGTTATTTTGAGGAGGTCTTGAAGTTATGAAGTCCGTTTAATACAAAAATAAAAATATTTGTCACAGACCATTTCTCATTAAAATTATACAGATAAGTCAGAACAGTTCTTTTTTTTACAAATATCTATATTCATTACATAACCTAGCTTGTTCACGAGTTAATACAACAATGTAATATTTTTATCTCACACATGTGTAATGTCTTCAAAAATACTGCGCGCCGCAAGTCGACTGTATTCTTACGCACAATTATAAATATAGATATGATTGATCCATTTCCTATCGGAATTTAGCCAATGATGGTTTCAGTAAATTGTACTCGTTTTGCTATTGAAAGAATAGTGTGTTCTGTTTACATACCAATAAAAATATCAAAGACTTGAGCGGAACGCTTTATTTACTCGCTTCAAATATGCTAAAAGTGTAAATTGGTCGGGGGCTCTCACCGCAAAATCAAAAACAGACACAGATAACAAGCAAATGTGCGATTTGGGGTTTATGTGATAAAAAATATTAACCTCGAATTTATTTGATATAAAAATAAAAAAAAATCGTTATACGATTTATTAAGTTTAGATATCAAATAAATACTTGTGTAAGATCCTCAATATTTACAGTGTACACACTCCCATTTTCTGATTACAGAAATGTCTGTCTAAAAATGACAATTAGTCTGAAAGGAGATTATTTACGTAAACATCATGTGTATTACTATTCACTTAGCATTGTCAAAAGGTATGTTAGCTATTGCTGTAAACCTACTTGTCCATACCTTGCAGGAATTCACAGACACACAGGTAGCAAAACTTGTATTGATGCTGTAAAATAAAGATAATCTGACAAACAGTTTTAAACAACATATTTTAAATAAAGTCATTTAAAATTTGAATAAAATGTTACAACAAACCAAGTATATACTATATACCAAACTGGAATATGTGACATTCAGGTTCCTTTTGGCTTAAGTAAAAGACAAGACAGATTCATAATGACACTTACCTTATTTTGTATAGCCAGAGACCGCCTGACCTTGACCTTTCTCAGAACGCTGACCACGCTGACCTCGTGTTCCATCTCCATCTTCTGTACCAGCATAGACACAGCACATAACAAACCACTCTTCATGGCGCCCGTTCTAATGAAGAAAAAATACTGATAACATCCACGATTTATCAAGTCTAAATATAACTTAAAATACGTATTAATGCACTAAAAAGCTAAATAAAGTAATACTTTAGTTTTATACTTTATTAATAATATATTTTGATAAATGAATTTAAAAAAGACGCATTTTGTCTAGTCTGAAATTATCATTATACTTCTTAAATTGCACTGGGCAAATAAAACAATTCAAAACTTGCGCAATTTATTCAAAAATTATATCTAAATGAATATGAACTTAGACGTGGCAACAAGAACTAGTAAAATATAAACTGCATTATTGTAAACATTATCAGCTAGGTATTTATTAATTAGAGATTACAATAAAGAGAAATGACAGCGGTGTATATAAGTAAATCATATAAAGGCAATGTATGATAATCGGCATGGTTCCTGTCCTTTTGTCGGCTTCCTATATTACGTGCAGGAACTGTGTTGGAGACTTCGGAATCGGGTCATCGTCTGGCCAATGGTTACATCGGAAGTAGTGGACCTCGCGAGTTATCTCATCTTGTAGCTATTAGAATATTTGAAATAATAAGTAAAATATATTTGAAATAATAAGTAAAATATATGCATTGTGCTATTATTTCAATATGAATACCAAGTGGAATTCACGTGCACATGAAATAGAGATGGCTGATTTATTTTACTTGATTTAATATACAAAATAGTTTTACCTCCGAATTGACTGTGATTAGTAATCTCACGTGACCAAGACTGTTCTCTCTATAAACCTTCATGATTTCCACTGTGAAGGCTCCAAACGTTTCGACTCGTTCTTTATTCGGTAGATACACCTCCCAAGACTTGCCATTGATGATAAATATTAAAAAGAACATTTATTATTTGTAAGATATACGCTTGTATTTACAGTGACAAAATAATATCGAATCTATTCAAAGAGATTTGAAAGAACACCATCCATGTTCTTTCAAGATCAAAATACATCTTTATGATTTAGTTTAACTAAAATAAATCCAATAAAAGACATTTCTAGTGGTACACTTTTCAATCATTTCATCAAAAAGAACAAAAGGCATATGTACCTTGTTCTCATCCATTGAGACAATACAAGACATATTCTCTTGGATGATCATAACAAGGAAGTCTTCTACCGTGTAATCCATCGGAGTTTGGGTGACTATGTATTTGTTCTTGTCTTTAAAACTCTACCGAAAGGATTGAGAATATATTACAATCTTGATATACTTTCATCATAAATTCTATATAAACGGGTACTCAAGAAATGCTAAAAGATAAAACTTAACTTCCAAATTACAAGCATAATGTATGTTAATATGTTTGTATTACTTTTTGACAGTAAATGTTATGAAAACACTTTAAAATTCGAAATCGATTTCTCTCTGCCAACATTAGACACTTTTTAAATTATTTATTTAGTAAATAATTGTCGTATATGATATGTGACATTCGGTTAAAAAATATATGTAATAATTATCTCATTATTGTTTACATTGAGATACGTATCATTGATATAGTCGTCCCTTCCGTCTCGGAAAAGTCTCACTCGATAGCGATTCCCTACAAAATCATAATAAATATCACCAACAGAAAATATATGTTTCAAAGTTAACTACAGTTATTAAAGAGATGAACGTTAATTTTATTTGTTCATGACCTTTGGATCAAGTGAATATTTATCCTTTAAACCATCATTAAAGTTAAAAAATGTTGCCCTAAACAGAATACACCCTGAATAAATCGGACGTTTAGTATTTCCTTAATAACATTTCATAAAAATGTTTTGAATCATAATGGTAACAAATTACCTGGTACATCGGCGCCAATTCTTTTGACTCCTTTTTGTTCTTGTTTCTCACGATAGCTTCCACTTCATCATTCGACAGTTTTTCACCCATATTCTGATGTTGCTGAAATACGCAATGTTATTCTTGCCATATTTGATTATTTCAAATATTCCTCAAATGATGACGATTGTGAAATGTTATAAATCCGTCTTGTTTTTTTTAAATACTTTAAAAAAGAAAACACGTACAAATTCTAATTCATTGTGTTAAGCTGTTAAAGTGCAAACAGGAAGGAAAAAAAACATTTAAAGTAAGAATAAGATATGAATATTTGACAAACGTAAAAGCATAACACGCTTATTTTTCTTTTCTTTTTCTAACATACCCTGACATTTCTTTTTCTAACATACTTGGAATTTGTTTTCCATTAACGAATCGCTAGATGAGGACACGTATTCCTCGAATTCCTCAGCAGTGAGGGCCTCACATCCGAACGTCAATAAGTGGTCCACGGCATAGTGTAGGTACTCGTATTGTTCCTGTTTCATCGGTTTTTTAATCAAATCTCAGCAAAATGTCAGTATTCTGAATTTTGGAGTTAGATTTACAGACATTCGGTCAAAATTTCAATTTTTAGAATCAAATGTTTTTTATCGGATAACAAATACAAGTGTGTGTGAATGAATATGCAATATATTGTCTTATCTGCTTAAGGATTTGTTTGAATGGAGCTTGCGACTCACCCAAGTCTGCACCATGCTAGTCCTCTGTTGCCTCAGGTTGCAAACGCAGCCAAACACATCCACAGCATGTTCTTACTCCCCTTCTCTGGTTAGGAGGTCAAGAGCGATATACGTCCCTGTCCGGCCTACACCAGCACTGCCAAGTACAAAGAATTGATAAAACTTCTAATTGTGCATGTTGTTTAACATCAATTTTCATATCAAGCTTTGTCATAAGAACGAAAATCCTAAAAATGTGTTATATGTTGTCGTCTGTTTAATGTTTCTAATGTTATTGTTTTCATTAGTACACTCTGTTCGCAAAGCAGCTGTTTTTGAGTTATCCATACTCATCATTTGCCCGAATCAAAGAAAATAGGTAACGATAAAATAAGAAATATGTATGTTTCAACTTATGACAACTTTATCGTAAATGCTAATTATAAACAGAAACACTGCTTAAACTTTAACTTTTCATTATTATTATCATTATTATTATTATTATTATTATTATTAAACGTCTAACTGTATAAAGTGTACTGCTCCAAATTAAGGTGAATATTTGTTTATTTATCTGGTGGTGTTGTTGATTTCATAAGTCTTCAAATTCTCATTCGATCACGTCAAAACTATCTGCAGTGTACAATTGTTTGCCCGCTGATTTTTGCATTAATGGCCTTGACCTTCCGTCGAAACTCTATAAGGTTTGTGACGTCATCAGGTACTCCTTTGTCAGGCCAGGCATTGAAGTGGACATGGTGGACAAGTCTTTGGTCTGTGTCCTGAATGGAAATAGCAGAAAAAGGAAATTACAGATAAGATACGTCCTTCACTTCATATAAATATCTATTTTTAACTCAAAATAAATAACTGTGAAAGAAATTGTATGTGCATTTCTAGCGTTATCTTTGTAAAGCTATATATTACTTGACCTTGAAAAAAAACAACATTAAGAATATAAATGATTGTTAGAAAAACCCAGTTTATACCTCATTTTGAAACTTGGAACAATCGAATTGTATATTCTGCAAACGATGACTCCTGCAGACACGTTATTTGGATTTCATCATAGCACAAAGAGTTGCCAATTTCTGGCCAGTACTTTTCACATTTCATCACCTGTTCAACACGATCTTATTCCAGTTTAATTTTCTTCATAAAAAAGAAATCAAGGGAAAGCAAAAAAAACAAAAACAAAACACATTGAAAGATGTTATTAATTATTGTCTTCCAATTGAAATACAGATGAGTTGAACAGCAAATAAGATATAAAAATAAATATACTTGAAATTTCATTTAGCTGTGAGAATGCAACTCACTCAGTTGAGATGACATCAGGATAGCATATATTTTTGTCAGACCTGCCGAACACTCTTAATGGTCATAGTCTCAAAGTTTAGGTCATAGTGATTAAACGCAAAACAGTTGTTTCTTGAAATTCCAAATGCATTACTAATCTCATAATTATAGTTTAAAAACATATACACACTCTATCATCGAATGAATATTTCTTGTATAAAAACCTTTTACCCGGTTTTTCATCAGGTTTGTTACAATCACAATTTTATGTATATTTTCTTGCCAAACCATTCGCCAGAATGTGTAAAATTGTCCATACTTTTCATGGTGGGACCTAGAAATTGTATGTGATATGTTGAACTCAAGATATACTTTTCAAAGACGTACAGTTATTAATTTTTATTTGCATTAACTTTGATGCTAACTTTGTTTTTTCAATATGTACATTCCAAAGTAGTCTATCATTATCATATAGCAGTAGAAACTTACAAGTATCTTAGATTTACTGTTTAAAATAATACTGGTAATTGGTTTGAATATTCATACCTAATGATGCAATGTATTCACCCTTCCGTTTGTATATCCCTGAAACAATAATAATTAAATGTTACTAACGGTAGATATTACGGAATAATTCTGCAATTAGATTTCATAAATTAAAAGACGATCCCCTTCGTTTTTATCTGATAATAGGGTATCAAAGGCTATTGGTAATATTCTAACGTAACTTAACATAATTCTATTATCAGATTCATCACAAGCAAATTTCTTATATCTAGTCAAATATCTAATAAATAATTTTGCTTTATATCATACACAGAGAAATGCTTACTTAAACCAAAGTGTTATGTTTTTGTAAAATCCAGAGTTATGGCAAATATGCACCAGGCAGTGTTTTGTTAGTGGTGGTAGTGTGTGTCTGTAGTTTTGCGCGTGTATTGTTGCAATTATTGTTAATATTATTTATTAAATCGTCATCGAGAATACACTATGAAATATTTTTTGTTTAATGTGTATGTGTAGATGTGATAGTTTTTATCTACTTTTAACAATTTATAATTGCCATCCGTGTATGCAAGTATATATAATAAATATATTTCTTAGTCGGTTGCTATGTGTGATCTTTCCTGTGTACCATACATCGTTTCCTGATCTGTGCACGTTTTTGCGCAGTACACTTGCGTATGTTGTACAAAGAAACCTGCTAAATCGACACATTCCGTGGTACTCGTCGATCATCGGTCATCTGTTAAGTTCGGATTTGAATACGGAACTTTTAAACCTAAAAATACTAACTTAAAATCTTAACGGGAGAGGGGGGGAGGGGTAAAATAATTAAGACGATTCGTGTAATGTCTTCTGACATACCCTTAAGAAGTTTTGTTCAAATCGATACCTTGAACCTTTTAATTGAGATTATATACAATACTGATCAATTCGTAAGCTAACCAGTTCGCAACATTTTTAGCCAATTTGTAAAAGTTTCCGGGTCAATTCTTAACCTTGGCCGTTAATTTCCCCCCCCCCCCCCCCTCGCCATGGTTGGAAATGC
Organism: Solen grandis; assembly: GCA_021229015.1. Lineage (NCBI taxonomy): Eukaryota > Metazoa > Mollusca > Bivalvia > Adapedonta > Solenidae > Solen > Solen grandis. Next base: position 21,123,382 of record CM037787.1, on the reverse strand, counting down.
ATAATTCCTTTGGGCGTTGTATATCAAACAATAAGAAATTCAGGAAAAATTATAGAGAAATGTTAATGGTTTAAAGTCCATCTGAATGACAAAAAAAAATGAAATCACTTTAAAAGAACATAAAAAATCAGTGAAGAATTAGACAATTAACATGAAGATTAAGGAAGTTTACATGTTTACATGTTACATGTATGTTTGAGTTAACATCCTACCGACAGTAGTTCAGTCATTTGTAGACGATGTCTACTGGAGACAGATATACTGTTGCCATACGTAAGTTTCATGAGAAACATATTTTTATGTATATGTTTTTATTTTAACTGTAAATGTTCTTGTTAAATCACATATATTAGAAAATGTAAGGAAATATTATATACGATGCCGTTGAAATTCTTCATTTTCCTTCTTTAAATAATATGTAAAGCTTTAAAGGAACTCTGTAAGTAAGAAATTGAAGAAAAACACACAAATTAAAATGTCATCATTCTACATTATGTTAATTATTTTGTTTCTGTTTTTAGCTCACCTGAGCATTATGTGCTCAATGTGAGTTTTTGTGTCGTCCGTCGTCAACAATTTGCTTAAACGATATTTCATCTGAAACCGCTGGACAGAATGTGAATAAACTTGGCAGGGATGATCCTTGGGTGAACCTTCATAAAAGTTGCTAAAATAAAATAAACTTGACCCATGTAGAACTCTGATTGCCATGGCAACGGGAAAACACGAAAACACGAAAACTAAAAATCATCTCCTTCAAAACTACTTGCCAGATTTCAAAATGTTTTAGTACAGATGTTCCTTGGGTAAACCTCTACCAAGATTGCTAAAATTATTCAAATCCATAAAAAACGTGGCCGCCAGGGCGGGGCTAATTTGCCTTAAAAGTATATAGTGAAAACTTTAAATCACATTCCTCTGAAATCGCTGGACATAATTTGATTTAACTTGGCAGGGATGATCCTTGGGTGAACTTTCACAAAAGTTGTTAAAATAAACTTGATCCATGTAGTACTCTGGTTGCCATGGCAACGGAAATAAATAAATGAGAACTTTAAAAATCATATCCTTCAAAATTACTGGCCAGATTCCAAAATGTTTCAGTACAGATCTTCCTTGGATAACTCAGACGAGCGATCCAGGGCCTCTATGACCCTCTTTTTTTTCTTTTTTTTGTTGTTGTTGTTGTTTTCTTCCCAGAGTTATCATTGGATTTCTATATTGCTGTGTTTTTAGCTGACTAAAATTTGAACGTCTGCTATAACAGGGTACTGATAAATAATAATAATGTGAAAAGAGTATAAACGATTATTTCAATAAAACCGGGAATATTTAAATTACTTGCTATGCATTTTTCCATCAGTGAGTAACCTACAGATAAAGTAAACCAAACTTACATCAATGTAACAGGCGTTGATAAAGTCAGGCCCAGTACCATACAGTTTCACTCTTGTTTCGTCGTCTAGGAATATACCAATGTATAAAATATTCAAGTAAGATGATCAAATCAAAATAAGTTACAGAAACAGTTACTTAAATATAAGTACACAATTAAGGTACGTTATTGTATATTTTTCTGATATGATAGATAAAAAAATACAGAGTGGAAACTTAAATTAAGATATGAACATATTTTTATGAAAAGTATCTTACATGGGTAAACTGCGTTATATCGGTTTCTGATATTTTCTGGTTTTATTGCTTCAAGACATGGTTTCAAAAGGCCTCTTGGAAGTTTCTGTGAAGGTATTATGTAAATAAAATTAAGGTTAATATTACAATGTACTTGAATGTATTATTTCAATAACATTTCTTTTGTAAAGCTATCAGAGCTCGTGAAAGGAATTCAGTTTCTATATAAGACCTATCAATATCATTATTTTAGGTTTATTGAACAAACTGAACTACATAAAACGGATCTACGAACCTGAAACTCAGATATGAAAAGGGCTCTGATTTTCCTTCAATATATTCGAGCAGATTCTTCAACTTAACTTTCCTTGATGTGCCAATTGATAATTTTCTATTTGTTTGGCACGTGTAACTGATGGTTGTCCATCGATATAATCAATTTTGTTTATTTTGTAAGAGTTCATGTCCATTGTCCTTATGGCAAATTCATTAATTTCATTTATAGATGCCGTTACATTTACTCGCTCACCATAATTAGGCATTTCATATAGGTTAACACGTGTATTCATTTACAGGTTTTCTGAAAGGAAAGATATATTAAATTAACAGGGTCAGAAAAACATCAATTAAAGTTAATCCTAGTGATATGTGTAGTATTTTCCTTCCTCTTTCCTCATATGTAATTTGGAAATATGAAATAATTAGCGCTTAAGTATTCAGTCATAATTAATATCACATCAGTAAACCCTGATGGGGAAATTAATCAAGCGCTAAACTAAGAGCAAAACAACTTTCTACGAGTACGTGAAATGGTTTATGCTAAATTTTTCGTGAAGATATTTCCTTACGAAAAAAAAAAATAAGTAAAATGATTGTCTTTAATAAAGCTTAAACGAACCATTTTCTGGTTCGTTATCGCAGATCTTTTCATTTGTCTTGAAGAAACAATGTAGCCAATGTGATTTCCTGAAATGAAACGATCAATTATCATTTCGTTCCCTGAAGATTTTATCAATCAATGCATGTGGTGAAACATGATAATCTTCGATTCAGTTAAATTCTATGTTCATATTAAAGTAAATCCTTGGTTTATATATATAATGGAAGAAATCAAAATATTTAGCAGTAAATGAAATCTTCTATACATTTTTTTCAAAAATACATAACGATATCTAAAGTATTACCTCTTTTATACGGGAAGAATGTGACCAAGACTACCAAAGTAACGACAACAACTCCAGCAACGGAACCAGTTATGGCAACGATTTGGCTATTCCCTGGGCCTCCTTTGTGCATTTCTGTAACCGGACTGGTTTCATTACATAACAATCCTTCGTATGGTACCTGGCACTTGAGGCAGGTTCCATTTTCTTTAATGGCATTTATTGTCCAAGCACTTAAATTGACAATCATCACCATACATGCCAACAACACATTCCAGGCATATATCATTGGTTGAGCATTTGAGACAATTGCCGTGGTTGGCACAACACTTATCGCCAGAATAACCTGATTTACAACCATTGATACACAACCCTGTCTCTAGATGACATTCTGAATTATAGCAGTTCACTGGGCAGTATTTCTCACAAAATGACCCATATCTATCAGGAACGCATGAAGAACAAGTGCCATCTATTCGATTGCATATTCCACCACGACAATTCTTTGAACAAGTTTGAGAACATCCTTGTCCATAAAACCCATTCTTACAAGTATCACATCTTAGCCCACTGAAATTGTCAGCACACCCTTCACAGTTACCAGTAGACCGGTTACAAATGTTGTTAATACAGTTATCCGGACAGGCCGAATTGCATGTTGGTCCGTATTTACCCGCAATACATTTACTGCATTCTTTACCAGTGAAATCTTCTTTGCATTTGACACAATCTCCACTTAGTTGTATAGAGCAAATGTTATTGCAATATGTCCCGTAATGTCTTTGCATTTGTCGCATTGACTACCGTCAAAATTTCCAGCACAGCCTACACAATCACCCGTATACCTTTCACAAATTGTGTTTAGACAGTCACTTGAACAAACCTCGGTACATGCTAGTCCATACTTCCCAGCTTTACACATGTCACAAGTATTATTGTTCTCGAAATATTCGGACACACAGCCATTTGTACAGCTCCCTGTTTCCTTGTCACACACTGCTTCTTTACATCCCAAACTACAAGTATTATTACATATAATTCCAAAGTATCTCAAACTGCAAGCCGTGCAGCTCTCAGCAGATGCACATGTTCTACAATTTGTAGGACACTTATCACACCTTCCAGTATTACCTGACAGTAATACCAAGTGATAACCATCCTTACACGTTTTACAGTTTTCTGCTGGATTCACATATGAAACGCATTCTTTGCAGCCATCTGAACAAGACGTCTGGCACTGGAAATACTCCGTCGTAGAATAATATCCATCACTACAGTATGTACAACTTGCATATTCCGGGTATGTCAGTATATCAGGATGATCTGCACATGTCGGACATTTGTCTGGGCATAGTGAAGAACATCTTCCCATGATATCCGTTCCTACAATTCGGACAGGAACCTGAGACTGTATTTTTGGTACAGCATGTACAATCATGGCAGCATTCCATGTCCTTTACAGATGAATAATTTATCTGGCCAGTAGCTCAACAAAAAGAATAAATGGTAATATATCTCTTTATCAGTTATTATGTAGGCAAAATGTTTTCGAAGATAATTTAAATGCATGTCTTAATACTAAATCAGAAATTTTCATTTTTAGAGATTTGATTTTTTACAAAAGGTTATGTTTTACTAAGCAAAGCTTTTCAATTGTATGTGTACACTTTTAATTCGATAATTTATATTAAATTCGAATGCATTCAAAAAGCTAAAATATCTTAACTGGTTTTAATATGTAACTCTTATTGCGTGAAATTATTATGTATGCATGAGTTTGTTACCCACACATTTAGTTGTCATTAGCTAACTGTCACAACATGCCAACAGATGCACTGATACTTTAATTTCGAAAAAGGCCGGCTATAGGAAAATAGAAGTAAAATAGGAGTTAAAGGAGGAGCCAAGTTATTGACTACAATATGTAACTGAAAAAAACGTTACCGAAGGCATGGCAATACACTAATATGTTCAGTAAAGTCAAGATCACATTTAACCTGAAAAAGTCACTTTTCAAAAACATGTCGGCAAATTGTAATTATTTAACAGATTAGCATTGTGGTAAACATTTTTGGTATTAAAATGACAATATTGTTGATAGATCCATGTATATAGATATCTAGAACTAAACGGATCTGAAATATAATTGGGAGACGCCCAATATCTCTGTCAGTCCTGAGAGAAGATAATGTCCTTTTATAAATAGGGCAATAAAAAGGCATGAATGGCTGTTACAAATATATATATCTAGTTGTTAATACTTCTTTGCCCCGAACCGCAGTCGGTTCGAGTCCCGGAAGAATCACTCGAATTCTTTTTTATGTGAGGACGCCTTTCAACTGTTTCGCGATAGGTCGACGGTTCTGTATACTAGGGGTCTTCATCCACCTATAATTGACAGGACTGGTATAAAGTCACTGCGAAGATTTGAACAAGAGCGCAACCGTAAAACACAAGGAGCTGTCTGACAGCCCATGCGTTCAAAGGTTATCAAGGGAAAAACCAGAATAAAACTATAAATAAATTGAATAAGCAAATGAATAACATTTAATTAGCCATGCAATAAAACAGTTATACCCTTTCTAGTGGGTTACCTTGAGGTACCAGCTTATGGGGAAAACTTATGGGTTGAGGTAAACAGTAAACAATTGCTCCGCGGCTCAATTGTTTACATACCCCTATGCGCTGATAGCACAGGAAAATGAACTAAAATCATTCCACAGTATTTAAAAACTTCACATACCTGTATCATATATGCAAAACAGGAAAACATAAACCAGCTGTGCATATTCCAACCTGTAAAAGTCGTCATAAATATACATTTTCCATAGCTCGCATGTGGAGAAATCGAAAGAAAGGGAAACATAGTGCAATGTATAATCTTAAACTTTAATTTCAGATTTTATATGAATACATCGTTTATTTAAGATGCTCTATCAAATTTGGCATACATGTTTTATATATGAACGTTTTGTGCTAAGGTTGTATAATAAGAAACGTTAACGTCATCATAACTATAAATATCAAATTAAGTAATTCACTACCGTTCAATGTAATACAAAATGGTGTAGAACTCAGACAAGTTTCCTATCTTCAATCCAAGCAGTCTTGCGATATATTCACATCCGGTTCAGGAAGTTTTATAATGAATAATCTTGAATATAATCTAAACATTGTATATTGAATTGAATAGGATTTCTACCCGTAATGCAAAAGTCTCTTAAGCTTTATGTTAAACAACTTTTCTAACTGTACACTCAGAATTTTGCGAATTTCTGATAAAGTAAGGACTCAAAGTCATTTTGGCTAATGTCTCATTTGAAGACTCATAGAGAAAGGATGCCAATATGTAAATATTTTTATTTATAGGAAGAGAATACTAGCGTATTGTCAAGGACAATCTCTATTTCGAAAGTAACAAAGTTCACTCTTGATAAACTATATTTTATTATCTTTTTATAAAACATTTTGCATCCATTTTGTGCGTATAATAATGTAACCAGTATAGAAATATCCTTTTTTTTAAACAGCCCTATATGTGGCTCAAAGTGTCGATGCGTTTCCGATAAGTGGGTAGAAAGGTTTCTTAGTGCAAATTTTATGGTTCCTGAAAAACTATAAAAGAGTGTTATGTAACTTTTAATGCGCATGGTATATATTATTGCATAACAATAGATGTACTTAAAAAATAAAATTCTCAAGCTAGACTAAGCAAGAGAATAGAAGGCTTAATTTTGTTTTGTACTCCAAAACTTCGTAGGGGTTGTTTAAGTATCACAGCAATATACAGTCAAACCTGTCTTAAGCGGTTAGTCAGTGGAACAATAGAAAGTGACCGCTCAACAGAGATGACCGCTAAATGACGGTTAAACATATACCAAAATGCTGGTTCAGTAATATTTAAATTGACCGCCAAATGCAGGTTGACCGCTTAGTATAGGTGACCGCTAATACAGGTTCAATTGTACATCTATAAATATCTATTAATCTGAAAACGCTTAGAGCTATGACATTTTACATTCCGACTTTTAGGAATCATTATAAAAATGTATTGTTTAATATAAAGTGTGTAATACACAATCACTATTTGGTAATGTTTTCAAATCAAGTATAACAAGAAGGTCAACTCAGATAAGAGTTACTGGCATGACAGCGAACAGTAATTGTTTTCATAAATCAAACAGCAAACAACCAAAATCAGTCTTGAAATTCCTTTTCATCCCTATACTAGCTATCAAAATACCATGATTATTTTCAAAATAGAAGTTACTTTATATGGTATGAGATATTCCTCTAGGTACGGTGCCTATGATTATTTGAATATATATTTCTTTGCTTATATGTTTCTTTCGTGTGCTATTCTATTTAAAAGAAAAAATATACCGACAGGGAAGTACAAAAAAAATCATTTTTAACAACTCTAAAAACAAATATTTTATCATAGAACAACATGTGAATATAAATGTAGAGCTCCATGCAGACACTTATAATGATTATATCTAAACACAGTTTGCAAAAGTGAATTTCCATCTGGATTTTCATCTTTCTTATCTGTGTTTACAAAACAGTAGCAGAAGGAAAGGCATTTCCTTAAGGTAGTGTACTACATGTTTTACCATTTACATTTAAACCTGTTCATATGATTGTTTTCTATCATAACTTTCTTATTGTTTACCCGACTTTACAGTCTATACACGTATCAATTCTTAGATGCTTATAGTTTAAGTTTTGCAATATCGACAAAAGACTTAGAACAACAAAACAAAATGTATGTCATGAACATTTTTATTGCTTCCTCGCTATAATTTTGTAATATTATCCGATCTCTTTAAAAGATGCATATTGTTAGAGAAGGCAGAAATAAGCCCATCGCTCCAGTCATTTTGTTTCAGATATATTTCAAGGTGGTTGAATGATTGTATTAAGTTTTCCTCCAAAATAGTTTGGTTAAACCAGACCTTAAAAATTGTAACTTGCCATGTATTTTCAAGCGCTAAACTTTTGTTATAACTATAAAACCATACATGCTATATATCTTTTATTAAAGTGAAAGACAAACATTTCGAAGTACAAAGGCATCATATTTACAGCTTACAACTTTACATTATAAGTTATATAACAAATAAACTACTCGAGCCTTGTTGCTGGTTTGGCAATTGTAACAAAAATGTTTTGTGGTGCAGGATTCTTTTATATTTCTATTATATGTCAAAACAAATATTTATTTCAGAAAAAAAAACAGTTATAATGCAAACCCCATTAAATGTTCATGTGCACACTTTTAATGTAAACAGTTTCTGGCCAGCTCTACGTATGAGATGCTTTTAAATCAGTCAGTCCACACAGGAACTCATATAATGTCATACGATGTACGTTCCACAAAGGATACCAAAAACCAGCTCCACTTAGGACACAATAGACATGACGTATGACATGACGTCTCTCATATATATAACTCGTTATCTTCACAAAAACGAGGCTCCACAAAGGACTGCCACAAATGACGCTCCACAAAGGACAACAGCATAAGACGTTCCACACAGGACAATGACATAAGACGTATGACGTTCCATGTAGAACTATATCGTAAGACATTCCACACAGGACTGCATCGTACGACTTTCCACACAGGACTACCCGACTAAACTGTCCGTCTATGACATCTGGCAAATAAATTGATTTAAGACATTTGCTTTCAAGATAATTATATAGAATATAGTAACCCATGCTTACTTTAGACGTATATTGCATTATGTATATAAACTGTTCACCAAAGTGAATTATCATCAATAAATGCATCATATTCTTAAATTCATATCTCAAATATCAGTTATGCAGAGTACACATCTATTTCAGAGTACATACATGATATTTAATTAATACCATATAAGAAATGTACTACTTAAGCTTAACATACATGATTTTAATAAAGCACAATAGCTTTATCTGTGCTCAGAATAACATGAAATAAAATAGGTTTGGCATAAATAACTCAAAAAGTAAAGTCTTTCACCCACATAGCTCAATTCTGTCCTCTCTCTAGCACTGTCCAGTCCAAACTGACCACTCTTACTCACAGGTATACAAGTAAAACACAACTCATGTACAGTGTAGGCAAGATACCTGTGTTTGCACAGGGAAATACAGGTAAATTTAAAGTGACACTCACTCACTCTTACATTGGTTATAGAAACAAACATTGATACACAATATACAGAAACAAAACATGAACTTACATCATTTTTGTGACATATCTCCAATCTCAAGATGAAAATTAATTTTTCACCATGTAAATAAAACTGTTCTAAAATATCAATGAATGACATGACTAAATAAACCGGCTGAGAAAATCTGCCGCAACATTTTCGGATCCCTTGATTGAAACAATTTGAAACCTATACATCTAAAGTTTCAACGCCCACCTCATCAACCGGGCATTGGCAACCTTTGACCTGTTCAAATACACCAATGGCTGGTGGTCTGTCTCAAGTACAAACTCACGACCATACAAGAAATCCTGAAATTTCTGAATTCCCCAAACAACAGCCAAGCATTCCTTTTCTATGACGGAGTATGCTCTTTCTCTAGGCAACAGCTTTCTGCTGGCATAAGAAACTGGAAACTTAATTCCATCATGATCTTGCAAGAGAACCGCACCAAGGCCCATGTCAGATGCATCGGTCCGCAATGTGAACTGTCTGTCATAATCTGGTAAACAAAGGATTGGGTGTCTTTGACAAGGAATTTAACAACCCTCTGAATGCTCTTTCTGCTTCTAGAGACCAAACTATATTGTTCGGTGCCCCTTTCTTTGTGAGGTCTGTCAATGGAGCAGCAATAGTACTAAAATTCGGGATGAACTTTCTATAGTATCCTATCAGACCAAGAAATGATCTAACCTGCTTTTTCGTGTCGGGTTTACTACAATTTCTTATTGTTGCTAGTTTGTCAGCAGTAGCTCTCAAGTGACCCTGACCTACAAGATGTCCAAGAAACTCCAACTGAAAATATCCAAATATGCATTTTGATGGTCTCACGGTCAACGAAGCTTCCCTAAGTCTTTCAAACAATTTTCGCAAAGCCAACAAATGCTCTTCCCAGGTTTCTGAGTGTGAAAGTATGTCATCAACAAAATTCTCAATATTACTCATTCCCTGTAAGAGTTTCCTCATCATTTTACAAAATGTTGAACCAGCATTCACCAAACCGAATGGCATTTTCTTAAATGCAAACAGACCTTCAGACGAAATGAAAGCTGTATATTATTGACAATCTTTCTTGACAGGAATTTGCCAATATCCCTTCGTAAGATCTAATTTTGTGAGAAACTTACCCTTTGACAACTTTGCAAAGATGTCATCAGGATTCCCAATAGGTTCTGCGTCAAACACTGTGATTTTATTTAACTTTCGAAAGTCTATACAAAACCTGTTAGATCCATCTGGCTTTTTGACGATCACAATAGGTGAGGCAACTCAACTCTGTAAATAATGTCCATATCTAACATCTTCTGAATCTCATCTTGTATTACCTGTCTCATAGCATGTGGGACCGGGTATGGTTTCGATCTCACAGGTGCACTTGTGACCTACTTTATATCATGTTCATAAAGAGAAGCATTGCCTGGAATATCAGTTAAAACATCAGAAAACTCTCTGAGAAACTGCATTAACTCACCTCTCTGGTCTTCAGTCAAGTCTGGGTTAATATTAACATCATTAATCGTCTCCTTTGGTTCTAAAGGCGACAAATCAACTCTCAACTGTCTTCTACAATATTATTCTGAATCTATTCCTTTACCCGTGTCATCATCGATTTCATCTTGACCATTCTCCTCTATGACTGAAACACACACCTTATCAACGATGCAACTGTTGACATCTGTAAACTCACCACTTACCTCTGTCTCTGATTTTGTTCCACTGTTGTCTCTTCTTGGTTTACCAACGAACTTTGAAACGTCTGTTTCGTTTCCTGAACATCTGTCGAAATACTTCCTCAACAAATTGATATGGTAAATTTTCTCTATACCACCAACTGAAACTTTATAGTCAAAGTCATTTACTCTTTCTGTCACAACAAACGGCCCTTTAAGCTGCATTAAGAGCTTATTTCTATCTGTTGGAAGTAAAACCAAAACTCTCTCACCTTTCTTAAAGCTTCGCGGTTTCCTCCCCCTATCTGCATACTGTTTATACCTCTTCTGGTTCTTTGATAACTCGACCTGAGCTAATTTCACCGTTTCCTCTAGCCTGTTTCTAACGTCAAACACATATTCATAAGTGTTTTTTATCTCATCTGATCTATCTTCATTTGTCCAAAGCTCTTTCGAAATCATCATAGGACCTCTCACTCTACGTCCATAAAGTAGTTCAAAAGAGGAAAACCCTGTACTTTCTTGGGGAGCCTCACGGTATGCGAAAAGCAAGGCGGGTATATATCTGTCCCATTGTTTTGGTTGTTCAGAACACATTTTCCTTAACATTGATTTGAGGGTGCCATTGAACTTTTCCACTAGGCCATTGCAAGATGAATTATAAACTGTGGTTGTTATTTGTTTAATGGACAATAACCTACCAACTTCTTTCATCATGTCAGATGTGAATTGCTTGCCATTGTCACTTAGTATTTCTTTTGGAAAACCTACCCTACTGAACATTTCAACCAAAGCTTCAGCAACACTTTCCGAAATATGGACTTTAAAGCAACTGCCTCAGGGTAACGTGTTGAGTAATCAACCATTGTTAAAATGAAACGATTACCTTTGTCGGTTGGTGGGTGGATTGGTCCAACTATATCCACTGCCACACGTTCAAAAGGCGTATCTATGAGTGGAAGACTCCCTATCGGCACTTTTGGTATTCTACCTCGGGCAAACGTCTTCTGGAACAAGTCACATGATCTACAATAGTGACCTACAGTTATAACACACCCTGTCCTTAACATTTAATTGTGGAGTCAAATCTGTTTTAGGCGGATTATTATTGTCTACAGTCACATTTGTTCGTCGATAAGACGTCTGAGTCTCAGCTAACTTGTGTGCCTCTTGGTACTGCTGAGCCAAGTCAGTCATTTCAAGGATTGAGGATATTTTATGTTCTTTAAGAAAGACCTGTAAACTCTTGCTGGATACCTGCAAAAACTGTTCTCTGAGAAAGAGATCTTTTAACCCATCAAAACTTTCTGGAACTTTTGCTAATTCCATTCACCTGAGCAAATACTCTTCGAGTCTGACAACAAATTGATGAGGGGTTTCACCAACCTCTGGCTTACTATTTCTGAATTTTGACCTAAACCCCTCTTCTGTAAGCTGAAACCTTTGCAATAAAGTTTCCTTTAAGCTATCATACTTCAATGCATCTGTGACCGACAATCTCGAATAAACATCAAGAGCCTTGCCCTGTAAAAGAGCGCTCAAATGAGATGTCCAGTGACCTTTCTCCCAACCAGCGTTTACTGCAAATCGTTCGAACCGCTTATGGTAAGCATCCATACAGTCTTGTTTATCGTTAAAGGATGGAAGTTTTGGTAACTTTACTGAAAATTCAGTTTTTGTCACGCTTGGTATAATTTTCTTTGTCTTTTCTAATTCTATCTCCTTTTCTAAAACAGACAATTGCATCTCTTTCTCAATTCGCATTTTCTCTAGTTCCATCTTTTTCATATCTCTCTCCATTAATCTTTCTTCTCTCTCTTGCTTATCTCTTTCTCTTTTTTCATTCTCATATTTCTCCTCTCTCTGTTGAACATAACTTACAGGCTCACTTCCTTCTAACCCTAATTTCTTTCCTATTTCAATGTACTCATTTACCTTCTCCATCCTTAACAATGAGGTACCTTTATCTAAAACAATTAAAATGTATTATGCATTTTTCAAACATGTAAAATCACATCTTAAAATTGAAAGAGTAAAGTAATTGATATATAATAGTACTATGACACCAAAATTATATTATGATGAAATAGTCCTGCCGAGATCGCCAAATGTTACAAAAATGTTTTGTGGTGCAGGATTCTTTTATATTTCTATTATATATCAAAACAATACACGAACATATGCAAATCAAATATTTATTTCAGAAAAAAAAAACAGTTATAATTTAAATCCCCATTAAATGTTCATGTGCACACTTATAATGTAAACAGTTTCTGGCCAGCTCTACGAATGAGATGCTTTTAAATCAGTCAGTCCACACAGGAACTCATATAATGTCATACGATGTACGTTCCACAAAGGATACCAAAAATCAGCTCCACTTAGGACACAATAGACAGACGTCTCTCACATATATATTTAACTAGTTATCTTCGGCCAAAGGCCAAACCAAAGGAACTCACAACCACACAGAAAAACTGCCCGTCGACGTATGACGTTCCATGTAGGACTACATCGTAAGACATTCCACACAGGACTGCATCGTACGACTTTCCACACAAGACTACCCGACATAAACTGCCCGTCTATGACATCTGGCAAATAAGTTGATTTAAGACATTTGCTTTCAAGATAATTATATAGAATATATAATTACATAGTAACCCATTTAGACGTATATTGTATTATGTATAAAATATCAGTTATGCAGAGTACACATCTATTTCAGAGTACATGCATGATATTTAATTAATACCATATAAGAAATGTACTACTGAAGCTTAACATACATGATTTTAATAAAGCACAATAGCTTTATCTGTGCTCAGAATAATATGAAATAAAATAGGTTTGGCATAAATAACTCAAAAAGTAAAGTCTTTCACCCACACAGCTCAATTCTGTTCCCTCTCCAGCACTGTCCAGTCCAAACTGACCACTCTTACTCACAGGTATACAAGTAAAACACAACAACTCATGTACAGTGTAGGCAAGATACCTGTGTTTGCACAGGGAAATACAGGTAAATTTAAAGTGACACTCACTCACTCTTACATTGGTTATAGAAACAAACATTGATACACAATATACAGAAATAAAACATGAACTTACATCATTTTTGTGACAGCAATAAAAGCACACAATTAGTGATTTGTGCTTTTGTTGCTGCTCTGCTATGTTTGTTTTTGTTTGATTTTGTTGTTGTTGTTGTTGTCTTACAAAATCGAAATGTTTCTGCTCATGAGTTGCAATCTTTCTTTTTATCTTTGTTGTAAAACATGCCATGAATTTTCAGTAAATTATTGTTAGTTATAGTTATTGGTTATACAAAGTTACTAATTGCAAATGATAAAACATAAAAAGAAAATTAATAAAAAGTGAATGAAATATGAAGTTTTGTTTCAGTTTTGTGAATATCATGTCTTAAAATGTGTCATATTAAATTTGCCGATCTCATCTTAATTAATATGAAAGACGCAGTATCTACTGTCATGATTCTTACTTTTGAGATGACTTTTTTATTATCATGAATTCGTCGTTTATAAATAATGCTGGAAAAATACTAACATTCGTAAATAGTTCTTATAATATTTGACTTATTCATAAACAGATGCGCAATTGATATTCTATTACATTGACGATAACATGAAACTCATTGATTTACCTCTTAGTTTGCATTTGTTTAGAGCATTGTTTGAATAGGATCTTTTAAAATGTACCCAGAATTGTCAAGTCTACAGTGATTGTTTTCTTATTTCAATTTTATATGATAAAAAATGAAACATTTTAATGATATGGTCTGCATTGAATAACTTCAATATCAAGATATATATATATTAGATTGTTTTTTTTTTTCAGAATTGTATCTGGGTTACTCGAGTCTGATAAGGAAATGCAACAGAAAGTAGATATACAACAAAAATTATTGAGTATGTATACAATCACAAAAAAACTGCAGAATTAATAAATCGTAAATACATGTATAATAAGAAAACTATAAAATAAAAACGACAAATGAATCGCGTACTACAATATTCAGTGCATATAATCAAAACTTCCTTGCTCAATTAGATAGGCTACAAGTGTTCACTACTTCTTTTGAATTGCACTGATTTACTACAAAGCATACATAGGGGCGAATTGCTTCTCATTATTTAATCGCACGTCACAAAAATACCATTCTACATTTTTGTGTAAATAACATTTTTAACTTCATTCCAAGACATCTTAAACGCATAAATGGTTTGTGTTACAAGCTAATATTTATAGAGAAGATAAAAGTTCCTACATGTACTAAAATACTAAAATCTTCAAGCTTATTTATCATATTTTAGTTACATTCTTTACAAATAAATGTTATACATGTAACAAGAAGATTGAAATTAAATGAAATAGGCCATTTCCTTGGCTTCAAATATGTGACGAAATATATAATGGTGTTTTAATTTTAAAAAACAATTAGATAAAAATCATATATCGTTATCTGTAAACTATACATTTCTCCTGTAAGCTTCTAAGTTGATAACGACATATTTGTTTGATGGTAAATATGAGTTTATATATATTTGGAAACGTTATAAATAATGTTAGTACAATGTCGATTTTATTTAAGTCAGATTAAGGCATGAATTGATTTGTTTATTGCCAAAATTTCTCATTTTGGGTTGCATATGTTTAACATTTACCGGGATTTAGAATTATCAAGTTAAGAAGATAGATATAATGCATCATGTCATAAAATAAAAAGCAAACGATATTTAGACGTGTAAGGTTGTATATTGATTTTCTGCATGCCCACTAACAGCCAATCCTTCATAAATTATGTTTTGTCCTCTTCCATCTGAAATAAAATGATCAAACGAATTTAAATGCAATAAAGCAAGATTCTGACCAAAAATGTGTTTGTGATGAATAAAAACTATGACATGGAAATCGTATAAAAACGCAAGTAAAGGTTTAAACATTTAAAAAAAAACATACCCATAATTTTAAACAAACTTTGGAAATCAGTGTGTATATTTTAGATACTTAATTTAAATCATTTACTTACGATTCCTGGTGTCAATGGCGTTTGTTCTTTTGTTTCCTGCCTCTACATCTCCCTTTGTTCTGTCAGTCATCTGATTCCTTTTATCTTGCAGTGCTCTTGTTGTACTGATGTTTAGGTTTACATACCTTTGAGAATCTGTTAAATCACATTATGAAATAGAATGCATAACAGTCAATGGAATCAAGTACATTTCAATATTCAAAAGGTAAAACAGCATACAAGTATACATAAAAATATCTTACGGGTAAAATTCTGATTTTCGTAGAAAACCTCTGTCCCATTTTGATCTCCGCTTGTTCCAGATAAACGCACTTGCAATCTGAATAATAATAATAATAATAATAATACCAAAAGATTAACCGCTGTTAAATGACATCTTGCAACAGAGTTTTACTTAATTCAAACTTAAGTAGAAGAAATGGCCATTTATTATATAGATGTTCATTACCGTAATTACTCTAAGTATTGGGACAAAAAAATAAAAAAATAGAGTCGTTAAAGTTGAAATACTCTAATGCCGATCACGTATACATCATCCGATGTCGGTATTTTCCGTCTTTAATCTGTTGTACGGAAAAAAACCGATCGACATCGCAGATATTCTTAGCATTCTGTTCAAATCGGAGTGTTTTTTTTTGTTTTGTTTTTTTCATAACTTAATTTTTTATTCAATTTCCGCGTATAAGAAGATCTTAACATATTTCTTATGTCCGTAAATAAGGGATATATTAGAGAAAAAAAAGAATCAAAGGAAATGTCAATAAATATCACTTCCGATTTAATGTCAACATTGATTCCCGTCGTCATGGAAAGTCAGAAATCGGAAAATATACCTGTTCAATCGTAATTCATCGCTGATTTAATCAGCGGGCTGATTTGCTAACTGAAAGGCATTACTGAAACGCACACAGGAAGTCGGTCTCAGAACCCTAATTCGTCTACTATAAATCGGACCTTTTTGTCATAGGTAATCATCCGGTTATTGTTCTTGGTGACCTATTCATGACAGATCTAGGAATATACAGTACACATCCTTTCCTCCTCTTGCCCCATTCCGTCCCCCGAGATGCAATGTTGTTTTTTATAAGCGACACTGTATCATGGGCGGGGTTTTAAGAGAGACAAGCAGAATGGAATGGGGTTTGAAGACAAACAAAGAATTTATCTGGTTTATTAATTGCCTAAATAAATTATATTTCGACTGCTTATAAGTAAATATCACTGTAAAGTAAATTTCATGCTCTGGCTTCTAAAATGCAATACGAAATTGCGTAATAGTATAAAGAATACACTTCCGGGTAAGTGGTTATTATGGAAGAAAATTATGACCCAGTAGTCAGTAAAAAGATATCAGATTAAAAGTGCCCCAAAATTTAGAGGCACGAAAAAATATTTTCTCAAAAGTCAAGGATTTCTCAAAACTTAGAGTGCCCATAAACTAATAGCAATATGGAATTTAAAGAAAACATAGCTCAAGTTCGACATTTTAAACACTATATTATACATTTTTTTCTTTCGAAAGTATTCGCGTTAATTTGAAACTTATACTATCAGAAACGTAAAAACTATTTGAAACAGCGGCAATTAATGCATATCGTTCTTTGAAAATCAAAAGGGCTCATCAGCCTTCTATTGATATCGGCTGATGAACCCCTTCTAGTTTTTAATGGACGATATAATTATATACGTATGTTTCAATATAATGTTAATTACCTTTTGCGAAAAAAGACCAAGGTGACCATCAACAATGAAATGAAGAAAGCAACTCCAACAACGGTACCTGTGATGACACCAACTTGGCCATTATCTGTGCCCCCTTTGTGCATATCTGTAACCTTACTTGTTTCATTACAAAACAAACCCGCGTATGGTATCTGGCACTTGAGGCAGGTTCCATTATCTTTAAAACATTTGTTGTCCAAACAGTTTAAATGACACGACGCATTACAAGCATCACCATACATGCCAAGAACACATTTCAGACAAAGATCATTGGTTGAACATTTGAGACAATTGCCATGGTTGGCACAACACTTATCGCCAGAATAACCTGATTTACAACCATTGATACACAACCCTGTCTCTAGATGACATTCTGAATTATAGCAGTTCACTGGGCAGTATTTCTCACAAAATGACCCATATCTATCAGGAACGCATGAAGAACAAGTGCCATCTATTCGATTGCATATTCCACCACGACAATTCTTTGAACAAGTTTGAGAACATCCTTGTCCATAAAACCCATTCTTACAAGTATCACATCTTAGCCCACTGAAATTGTCAGCACACTCTACACAGTTACCAGTAGACCGGTTACAAATGTTGTTAATACAGTTATCCGGACAGGCCGAATTGCATGTTGGTCCGTATTTACCCGCAATACATTTACTGCATTCTTTACCAGTGAAATATTCTTTGCATCTGACACAATCTCCACTTAGTTCTTCGCATAGACCACCCTCACAGTGTATAGAGCAAGTTTTATTGCAATATGTCCCATAATGTCCGTCTTTGCATTTGTCGCATTGACTACCGTCAAAATTTCCAGCACAGCCTACACAATCACCCGTATACCTTTCACAAATTGTGTTTAGACAGTCACTTGAACAAACCTCGGTACATGCTAGTCCATACTTCCCAGCTTTACACATGTCACAAGTATTATTGTTCTCGAAATATTCGGACACACAACCACTTGTACAGCTCCCTGTTTCCTTGTCACACACTGCTTCTTTACATCCCAAACTACAACTACTATTACATATAATTCCAAAGTATCCCAAACTGCAAGCCGTGCAGCTCTCAGCGGATGCACATGTTCTACAATATGTAGGACACTTATCACACCTTCCAGTATTAACTGACAGTAATACCAAGTGATAACCATCCTTACACGTTTTACAGTTTTCTGCTGGATTCACAAATGAAACGCATTCTTTGCAGCCATCTGAACAAGACGTCTGGCACTGGAAAGACTCCGTCGTAGAATAATATCCATCACTACAGTATGTACAATTTGCATATTCCAGGTATGTCAGTATATCAGGATGATCTGTACATGTCGGACATTTGTATGGGCATAGTGAGGAACATCTTTTCCCATGATATCCGTTCTTACAATTTGGACAGGAACCTGAGACTGTATTTTTGGTACAGCATGTACAATCATGGCAGCATTCCACGTCCCTTACAGATGCATAATTTAATTGGCCAGTAGCTAGATCAAATGAATAAATGACAATGAACCTTTTTTTGTTATCATTTTGCATTGTGGTTTCAATATTTTTCATTTGCTTGATAAAATATACTAAATTAGCAATTTTAACTTGCGAAAACCATTTGCTTCTTTAAAAGAGTTAAAATTTTCAATCCGTTTTGTTTATTTGTGAGACATAGAGGTTTGTACAAACTTAACGTACCTGTATCATATATGCAAAACAGGAAAATATAAACAAGCTGGGGCATATTCCAACCTGAAATAATGGTCATTTATATACACATTTTAAATTTTACAAATAAAGGAAACAATTATATCAGACAAATGTCTTGACAGGCTGACACGGAAAGAGATACAGAAAGGATATCCATTATTTCTTTTTGTATTAAGTGAACCAAATTTTCATTTATCATAATGATATTTTTCAACCGAGAAAACTATTCACGTATATGAACGCAATACCCTTGCGATAAAACTGTCCAGAAAATATCTTATTGACATGAACTGACAACTTACAGCACAGTTTTATGCATCAAATATGATTATGATTTATCAATCAACGTCTTCAGATCTGCAAACATTTGCTTTTTTGCGAGACTCTTCCGTTTGAAATATTTTAACATTGAGAAGTGAGGCGTAAATCTGTCGGTGCTTTATAACCTGATAAGAAATAATTTGTAAAAAATCATATCTAATACATGCGCATAGTTTCCATCTTGGTAAACATTTTCAAATTAAGAACCTACTATATTATAAACTCCTAAATAGTGTTGATGAGGACAATTGTGATATAAATTTATTTACAAGCAGACTAATATTGAATGTTTAGAGGAACTATCAAAAATGAACCTACCGCTTAATTTAATATTGTTTATCTTTATCTTATATCCATAAATACGTTTGATGCCATTATAAGTCAAATTCTATATAATGATTACTTCCCTTGTGGTACAACATTCACAAGGATCGATAAATTGATAAATCTTAATAATGACATTGTGTTATATGGTTAATTATAGAAAATATAGACATCATATATAGATAATTTATCAAAGAAGTCAGAAGCATATATGTGAACATAGTCTACATACTAGCAATATACATACTATTAACATAGTTGGATGCCGACACACTTGAATTATTGCACTGGTAATTTTGAGTGAAGGGATGAAATGCTTTTGTAAAAGACGGTCATGTTCTATTCGATTATGACTTCTTCATTTTTAAGCAATTAATCATCTATAAAAAGTATTGAGCTACTTATTATGAGCAGGCTTAATCTTCATTTAAGCAGTAATCTCGAAACCCTAAACCTGACCTCAGACTTAGAATCTTGTTTTTATACATTCAAAACTGTATCTGAAACACTTCTAAACCTCTGCAGGAATTGATGTACACCATAACGCAATAACGCTGAATGTACCCAACATCCACGCTTTCTTATATATACTATTTAAAGAACAGTGTTCATCTTAGCTAAACACAGCAAATGAGCTGCTTTAATATAGTTTCTCATGGTCACGATGCAGATATTTGCTGGTGTATTCTTTAATGAGCGTCCCTGATCTTATACAAATGAACCGAATTAAAGTATTAACAAACAAGAAAAGATCGCCCAAAGTTCTTAAAAAATCTTCAAGTAATGTTTATATTTAAAATCTTAAGATTAATTACAACATTGTTTGAAAAAACAACGAGCAATCACTCCCACTCTCTTTTCTTTTTTCCTTCCATCGTCTGCATATCTAGAAAAATAAGATATCCAGTAATCTTGCTTTCAAAACTTTGTGGATAATGTATTACCATTAAGATCCAGAAGCAACAATTTTAATTCCTACCTGTCTTTACTCGAAATTTAATCTTGCAAAACATTCACTTCCCGGTCCAGGGTGGTTTGCATTGAAGGTCATCTTAAACATTAGGTAAACATTTATTGTATATAGTATTATATTATCTAGGATCGCTGCCCTTAAAAGCGATAATATCTTAACGCGTATATCATTTGAATTGTAAAGTCACTTTTTTGTATTTTTTTTGTATTCTGATATATATGATTTACATGTAATATCTTAATGTCAACATGATTTCATCATGCGATACTATAGTGTTTTTAGTTCAGGTATATCCCAGTGTACACAGTCTGTCAAGACTTAAAGTGTTCAGGAGTTTGCGATAAGTAATCAAATGGAATCAAGATAGTCATAATGGCCCCTGCTCTAAAGGAGTAATCTTTGAAGAGGTTTACCCTAGTAGAACATCTGTTCCAAGACATTTTAAAATCTTGCGAGTAGTTTTGTGCAGAAGTCTTTTGAAGTTTTCACTATATACATTAAGGCAAACTAGCCCAGACCTTGGCGGCCATGTTTTTTAACGGATCGGAATAATTTTAAAAATCTTGGTAAAGGGTTACCCAAGGTACATCTGTACTAAAACATTTTGAAATCTAGCCAGTAGTTTTGAAGGAGATGATTTTTAAATTTTCTTTACTTTGTTTCTTTTTGTTGCCATGGCAACCAGAGTTTTATATAGATCAAGTTTATTTTAGCTACATTTGTGAAGGTTCATCAAACGACCATCACTAATAAGTTTATTCGAATTCTGTCCGGTGGTTTCAGACGAGTTGTCGTTTAAAGTTTTTACTATGTACAATTTAGAGACAAATTAGTCCCGCCTCTGGCGGCCATGTTTGTTTACGGATAGGGATAATTTTAGTCATCCTACCCAAGGAACATCGGAACCAAAACATTTGAAATCTGGACAGTAATTTTGAAGGAGGTGATTTTTAAAGTTTTCTTTTTCCGTTGCCATAGCAACCAGAGTTCTACATGGATCGAGTTTATTATAGCAACCTTTGTGAAGGTTCACCCTAGGATCATCCCTGCCAAGTTTAATCAAATTCTGTCCAGCAGTTTCAGAGGAGATGTTGTTTAAAGCAAATTGTTGACGACGCACGACACACGACGTACGACGGACGCAAGGTGATCATTACAAAACAGATTTGTCATATTCCTAGTACAATGTATATCTGTTTGTCCGTACTACAACTGTCAAATGTATGTATTTCTGTGTGTATGTCAAGTGGAAAAGTACTTCTACAATCAACAACAGTAAGTCTAATCATACTTGAGTTTAACATTTCGTATGACTAAATTGCTTTTCATCAGGAATTCATATGCGCATCTTTTTATTCATGTAAGTTATTAAAAATATTTAGTTTACGTACGCTAATTGAGAAGCAGGTTCTAAAGTATTCTTATTCCTCTCTTAGTTCCTGTGTTGGAAGAGAACTTGAAAAAAAAAATGAAACATGAAAACATGCGCCCCAACTAGATTCTAACCTACAACCCTCGGATCTGCACCAATATTTACCAACGGACTCCGGCGACAAAACTATACAGAATGTATTTTGTAAATTCAAATATTTAGGTTAAAGCGAATAATGATCAAAGACTTATAGATGTGTATATTTTGAGTCATTGTGTTATGTTTATTGTCTGTCAATGAAGGTGACTGATGCAGTTTAGAACTGGCCATTTTTTAGCCACACGATTGTACGGGATATGCGTGTAATGCCATATTATATATCAGAATCTTATAAATGCACAATTAAGCTTACCTCAATAATAGTATTACTAAATAATTATGTTTCAAATATTTCTTATTCAATTGTTTGATTTTAGGTCATACAAACCAAATATATACAGATTTAAAACAAAATGCTGTTTAATCGGGTATAATCACCAATACTACATTTAAGTGCATATTTATTTTATACAGAGTATAGGACAAATGATATTGCACATGTTCTAATAATGCCCGATTTGTTATTTACCGCACTGACTGCCGTAAAAAAATATCCAACACATGCACCCACGTATCTTTCACAAAGCAGTTGAACAAGCATCTATACACTACTATTACTCAGCTGAGGAAATCGGTTTAAACAATTTGTATACATATGTTTACTACTTAAAAGATATAAAATTTCAATTTACACATTCAACATGTTCGTTTCGTTTACAGGGTTAAAACTTTTAAATCATTTTGATTATAGGTGACGCAATATGTTCTTAAATAACATGCAGAAGCCTGTAACATAAAGCAAGCAATATTGCGCGTATTCCAAACATGAAATATTGGTAATAAATATTCAAGTCTATTGTTCGCGTGTATATAGGAAACGGCTATGTCAGTTTGATATTTTGGAAGACTAACCGTTTGATTTTGTACTGTGTACACATTTGAAAATTCTATGCAGCTGCACACTAATCACCAAGTTTTTGTTGTTTTTTCAGTGTATATTATTAAGATATAAAATGTCAGTCTATTAAGTCCATTTAAATAAGGGATTTCAACATTATGAACAAAATCAAATAGTAATCCTGATATAAGAATAATTTCAGCATACGCCCCACATTTACACGGACACTAAATATATGCAACAAACAGAATACTGTAGTACATTAATGATCTGCTGTAATTTGCTAGATAATTTAGTGTATGTGTAATTTTGTATTTTGATAATTTCAAGCATGTCAATCGTAGGTTACACAATAGTGTTCCTTGGAACAAATGTGTCACTGCTGAAGCATGATGGAAAAGGTGTGAAAGACAAACAGGAAAAGGTAATAACTAAAAAGATACATTGATACCAGATTTTTGGACATTGTGCAAGACGATTTCTCATGTCAAGCTCTATCCATCAATAATATTTCATTTCAATAGCTTGAGAAGAGCAGGAGATATTGCAGAATGATTAAATTTGTATTATGAGATCTGTTTAGCATTGGCATCTTTATCAATTTATAACTGCGGGTTTACATATTTAAATAAGCTTATCAAATTGAAATTATTCATAACACAATAACTCTTAATAACAGAAGAAAGCATTACAAAAATCCCCCCTTACCTTGAGTAAACAACTGTTTACAATCCGACTAACCTATTGCAACGAACTGTAAAACTGAACTCTACTTCCTGATCAGTATAAACCTAAACAGCGTAGAATGAAGAAGGAAGTTGTGAGGAGAAGGTAGTTGTGTTGTAGGGGTCATCTTGAACGTTTAGTAGATGCAAGTATTGTATTCCAAGGATAAATGATCAAAAAGCCATAATCTTTCGCTCAATATACCATTTCAGTGCTACATTTAAGGGATCCAAGTAAGTGTTGTATATATTGTTTGAAAAAGGTAATAGCTCAAAAGAAATATTGATGCCAGATTAATTGACATTGTGCAATACGATTTCTTATGTCAAGCTCTGTCCATCAATGAATCAATTTGATTTAAAAAGCTTGAGTAGAGCAGTGGGTGTTATTGCAGAATAAAGGAAATGAAAAAAGGGGAAACAACTAAAAACATCTTGATGTTAATGTTATAAATCTTGTGCATGGCAATTCCTCTTGTCAAGCTCTGTCCATAAATTAAATTTCATTTTAAAAGCATGAGCTGAGCAAGAGTTATTGCAGAACAAAGAAGTGTGAATGAAAAGGGAAATAACTAAAACAAATGATACCAGAGTTATAGGTCTAGTGCATGACAATACCCAGTGCCAAGCTCTGTCCATAAATAAAATATCATTTCAATAGCTTGAATAGAGCAAGAGTTTTAGAAAATAAAGGAATGTAACGGAAAAGAGTGTGACAGACAGCTAGACGAACGAAAGGACAGACATATGACGGAAAAGTGATCCCTATGTGTCACCTCTGCTTACAGCAGGTGACATTAAAAAAAGGAAATCGATGACCGAACATGTAACTAAATATTTGAATTAAAAAGGACATGCGTATGAATTCGCAAAAAGTAATCCCCCTGGTCAAGATTTTAGCTACACGGTTTCTCGGTTATATCTGTCGGTAATTTAAGCATATCAATCACAGGTTAAACATTTTGTCAAATTGAATTATTAACAAATCAGTGAACATACTTTACAGTTCAATATCAAACAATGAATGATATATAAGAAATTGATGAAAGAAGATTATTATTTGAATTAAAAAGGATATGGGTTTGCTCTATAATAAGTATTCACGAAAAGTAATCCTCATCTAGTTAACTTTATAGCTATTCGATAATAATTACAAAGTTTATATCATGATATCTGTTTGAGTGTTGCATATTAAGAATATTTTTAGCATTGAAATCTTTATCAATTTGTAACTACATGTATGTATATTTGAAATAAGCTTATCAAATTGTTGTATAACACAATATCGTTTAGTAACAGAAGAAAGCATAACAAAATTACTTTACTATGAGTCAACAACTACTTTACTATGAGTCAACAACTGTTTAAAATCCGACTAACCAATCGCAATGAAACGTAAGAATGAGCTTTACTTCCTGATCAATGTAAACCTAAACGGCGTAGAATGAAGAAGAAGGAAGTTGCGGGAGAAAGAAGTTGTGTTGCGTGGGTCATCTTAAACACTTAGTAGATGCATGTATTGTAATTTCGAGGCTTCAGTTAAGTTTTGTATATTGTTTTCAAAGTAGTATGTATTTTATTTGGTCCGTTTTCATGGGGAGCTAGTCATTAAAGATTGTACACAGCTTTGCAAAAGGCATTCTGCATATTTAATCAGGGACAAAAGAAGGGTTTTCAAGTTACAGATAAAGATTTAAGAATGGATAACGTGCCTGCATATCTCATACTTAAAAGCGCTCAACGGCCATAAATAAAATTTGTTGTTGTATACGGACTTGTTAAAATCAACATTAAACTGATATATAAAATGCAAATTACTCCCGAGAGATAGCGTTAAACCTGATTAATGTTTATCGAAAGAAGCGTGTAGAATTGCCCCGGGTTCACAATGAACCCGGAAAATAAGAGATAATATAATATAAAATGACCCATAAACAAGCCAATTGGATTCATACATCCGCCAAGGGTGGCAATTTACATGAAATAAAGTTACCTAGTTGCAAAATATACCTATCCAGACTTTCCGTATGACTCCAGAAAGTTGGAATACTGTGAAAATGTGTGGGCATGTATCAATCCACTGTCCATATACATACAGTCATGTTGAGGGTCAAGACAAGAAACTAGAGCATAGAGATGTCCCCCCTTCAAGCCTTTGTAACATAATCAAGGGTCATATTATTCATAAAGTTTTTTAGGTATAGTCTACGTTACATAGCTACTTTTCAAGTAATTCATAACTCGATAGTGTTGGTTGAAACAACAACAAATTCCGAAAAGGCATTTTTTTTTAGCATATTAAGGAACGTTCCTGTAAAAATTATGTGAGTCTGCCTAATATTTGAGATTTGCGTACTGTTCACAGCTATTCTTTGAATTTATTAAAATGACATAGGTAATCAACAATCGAAACCCCGGGTATCCAACCTTCATTCTGTTGAACTTCATATGAAGTTCTGTGATCTTGGTTATTAAATTTTTGAGAAGGGTTCCAGACTACAAAAAAAATGTGTCGGCCGGACGGATTAAACAATACCTCCCTCCCGAATCTTCTGTTTCACGGCGGATACTGACTGTGGTGTTTCTGTAAGAAGTGTACAGGTACCATTTAAAATCGAATGGTTGATACCACGACGGTACGATAAGATATAAACATAGGAGATAACGACATAACGATACGAGATCACAATAGTGCGACAAGGAAGAGGATCAAGGGATTCCGTAGGATTTCGTGTTATACCGTGTCGTTATGTCGTATCATCCAGTTTCGTGCGTCGTATCGTGTCGTCGCGATTTCGTTTCGTACTGTCGCAAGGTCGATTTGTTTAATAATAAAATAAGTTGCCATATTCAAAGTGGTCCTAACATTGACGACTTAGGATATTAAATGAAAACATATGCATTATACACCATTCACAATCACGTGCAGGCTGAATGCTAGTTAAGATAACACCTATAGAAATTTAATACTTAATTGCATAAACCGTCAATTGTGTATTCATTACCATATGCATGTACGTGCATAAGGAAAATATAAACATTGTGCAATTATATCAAGTAGATGTCGCAGGCCAATTTCGTAAGATAGGAAAATATTCTATGTACTATGATATAATTATGTTGACTATAAACGTATTGACATATGAAGGTCATGTCAATTTTTTGTTCTTTATAATCTCCAATACATTTATTTTCTTCAAAAGCATCGTTGCTCAACAAGCAGTTGGTGTTGCACGCAACACATGTGTCCCCTACCGGTGTGGTGCATATTTCATTACCCTAACAACCAGAGAAAAAAACAACAAACCGACGTGCAGAATCTCCATATTGCCATCTATTCATATGCCAAGTTTTAAAATTTTATCTTAAATGGTCTTAAAGTTATCAGATTTTCGGACATCCGGACGGACGGACGGACCGAGGGATAGACAGACAGACAGACAGACAGACGGAGTGCAAACCTTTAATCCCCTCCGGTGTAAACACCGGAAGGGGACAAAAAACAACAGTTTTCAGAGTTTAAAAAAATCTGCCTGACTTAATTTGTTATCAAAGGTGCATATAGTACACAACCTGTATATGGCCATGTTGTTTCTTGTATAATTCTATTTAGTTACATCTTAAAACAAGAAACCATTAGACACGGATTATGATACCCTAACTGCACTTGTGCAATGTATGTGAATGTTGCATTCCGAGTAGATAAGAGTTTGTTAGCATGCTATCTGAGAAATGTCACATATACTTAAAAGGTATTGTCATGAAATTGTATGGGTGGATTGATCTTATTAGGTGAGGAACTGTACTTCTACATTTCTAACTTAACCTATGTTAAACCCAACAGACAAACAAACTTAGCCTATAAGGTTTCAAACTTATATGTCTTGACATTGTATATAAATTAAATCTGAAATATATCAAAGGGCAATAACTCCAAAGATTTTTAAGAGTAGTGTAATGGTTTATGTGCTCTGCATCTTTCCTCAATAAAATATTTCCATCGATCAAGTTTCATGCCGATATATTTTTTTCCTGTAGGAGTTATGCTCCAGACAATAATTAATAAGTATGAAGTTAAACAAAGGGCAATAACTCCAAAAATATGATTTGCAGAGTTATGGTTCTTGTGCATTGCTTATTTTTACCATGAGGTCTATTTACCTATGATGTTTCAAGGTATATGTCTCATAGTTTATGAGTTATGCTCCAGAAAAAAAACAAGTATGAAATTTACCAAATGCCAAATATGTGAAGTGCAGAATAATGATTATATGCTTGGCACTTTTTAGCAGTGAAAACTATCCAGCTATGAAGTTTCATGCAAATTTCTTTAATATATTGCAGGACAAACATTTATGAAATTAAGCGAAGGGTAATTACTCCAAAAACATGATGTGGTGAGTTATGGTTCTTGTGTACTGCACTTGTTATCCATGAGGTCTATCTACCTATGAAGTTTCAAGGGTATATGTTTCACAGTATATGAGTTATGCTCCGGACAAAAATGAAATTTAACAAAGGGCCATTACTCCAGAATCATGATGTGCAGTTATTGTTCACTACACTTCTCCTCCACGACATCTACCAATATATGAAATTTAAAGTTAATAACTTTCATATATTTTTAATATTTTATGCTCTAGACAAATAGTGAAAAGGACAGACAGACGGACAAAGCGGTAACTACACTGTACATGCTAACCTTTAATGGAGCAAAAAAATAAGAAATGTTCCTTGAAACATGTGTCACCTGCTGAAAGAAGCATGACAGAAAAAGTGTGACGGACAAAGTGTCTACAACAGGCGACACAAAGTAGTTATATTCTGTAATAAAAGCCTGTTTGTGTATCTAGGTATACATTGAGACATATGTTTGAACAATGTAATGTGCTCTTCAAGTGGAACAACTCATTTGAAAATGCTCATTAATTCCTTTAAACTGCAGGCAAGGGATTTTGTAAACTCCTATACAATGACCTCACCCACTCCTTGCATACTGGCTTTGCAAATTATCTTGACTGGTTACCATTGTATAGTTGTGTATAACCCTGAGTGACTCTCTTTTACATAAGATAAAACTTGGACTGTTGTCAGTGGTACACATTTTGAGAATAATAAACAGTCACGGTTGACTGGTTCCTAATAAACTTTTATACTGTTACAGTAATTCTATGTAGAAGTTGTGTAAACATAGCTTTATAAACCTTAAAAACATCATGATGAACAATGTAGAATTCATACCTCGAGGAAAAAGGATTTCCAAACAAAATTAGAATATGCAACTGGCTGAAACGATTATTTTTTTCAGTTGTGAGATTAAAGTTTGTAAAATTTTCTGCCGACTTTTCTGGATATGAAAACATTTTTTCTAAGTTGCAAGTTACAGTTGAACTCTCTAACCACTCAGGCACTTATACCCGTCTGCCTTTGTTTCTGTCCAACTTTTTATTGATTTTGCATACCTCTCATAAATGATACAAGAGAAAAAATATCAGATACATAAATAAAGTTTATTCCAAGAAAAATACCCACAAGTAAAACAAGCAGATTTGCCCTCCAGTGATTAAATAGGGAGAGTATCATTGATTATCATTACATGTTATTGCAACCTTCAATTCTAAATTTGTCTCCTATAGACGATACATTATGTACTGGTAAATTAACAAAATATACGGATATAAGTAATTAAAGGTGTTTCAGCGAGTAATTTCTATAAACATTTTTTTCTTCTGAAATTGTGTACTTTGGAATATAAATAAGAATACATGAATTGAGAACGAGAGGTCCCAAATACTGTTATATTGAAAAAAATCATATGATAGTTTATTACAATTTGTGATAGGATAAAAATGTAAAATGAAAAATACAAAACAAATAAGCTTTGGAATTCTCCACCACCTCCCTTGTATCCAATCACTATCTCTTCCCATTTTGTCTCTTCAGCAAAAACAGGATCCACATGAGGATAATCCTTGACTGCAAGATCTAAAGTACGGCCATAATAATCAGAAAATTATTATAATTAAGAATAATTATGTCCAGTGTGTACAAACCAAATGTGTACGAAAAATTACTCCCTAAACTATGAAAGTCATATATACTTTAATTTATAATAATAGGAAATAGAAATGTCATTGAAGAAAATAAATATCCTAAAACATAGCCTTCGCCGTATCGACTGGATATATATATATATATATATATATATATATATATATATATATATATATATATTAGCAAATTCTAGGTCAATAGGAGTCATAACTGTGTCAAAAATGTACAGAATTTGCCCATAGTCAAACTTGGCCTTCAGTTAATTTAATTAAAAATGTATACCAACCATTATCTACCATAAATCATTTGATCCTATGATGACTTATCAATCGAACAAGGTCCTTTGGGCAAATTCTTATTGAAAAGGGGCCATATCTGTTTAAAAAATAAACAGATTATGACCATGGTCAAACCTGGCCTTCATTTTAATGAGATTAGCATATGTACAAAACATTATCTATATATGTCATCCTGTTCATGAGTTATTGATCTAACAAAGACAACAGATTGACTGACTGACAAGATCACTCTAATACAAACTCCCAATAAAAAAGGTATCTAAAAATGCGAAAAAAAAATGCCTTTGCTTTTTTGTATCTAATTCTACATTCTATTTCAACTTCTTTGCTAAAGTAACATAGGAAAATGCTACATTGTGAGTTTTGTGACCTTCATAATTTGACCAAAATTAATGTTTTTCATACATGAATATCAAAATTGTGACTGTACGTCTATAAACATCCTTTGAAATATGAGTCTAAAAAGTACCATCCTTCATCTGAAACGTTTGTCAGCTTATTTTGTTAAGTGAATCATAATAAAACAAAATGAGTCATATTTGCATTATATACAGACAACAGCTGATAACCATTTATTACATTTTTGATAATTAAAAATGAAGAGATGCATTTCGCATTCAGTAACTCGTCAAAATAACAACAGTAGAAGAAGTGCAGTAAAATGATCAGTTGGATACCTGCTGAAACATCATTAAATATCCAATAGGATGGGTATTATTGCAAAATACTCATCTTTTTTTCAATTAATTAGTAAAATAAGCCAAACCCACCATATTTCCTCACAAATGGACATTCCATGTTGCATCATTATACTCACGCAATTACAATTGATAAATATCTCAATACATTTTACTTTTATGACATTTTAAAGCAGAAAATGTTTACATAAAACTGTTGATTTATAATGATGGTGATACAAATACTTCTAAAATATTTCATTTGGCAGGATTTGTGCAGATCATGTTATGTACGTTTCGTTATATATATCGCTACTGATCAGAGATCAAAATTTCATTTTTAACAAGGTTAGTGCATTTGATCCACTCCCTATTTGTGAATGTGAAAGGAAATATTCTCTATTAGATACAATGATAGGTTGTCTTGGAACAAATGGAACAAACACACGTACATAAAACCATAAAGACTCCTAAGTTATATATCCGCTAATTAAAGGCAATTACGAAACTTAAATGTTTGGGACCATATGTTTCTTTTTGTTGATTCGTCAGAATTGTCAACTACAGGCTTTTGTCATCAATAAAATGTCGAGCATTACAGCTTAATTCAATACTAATATTATTTATGTATACATGACAAAAATAACTGTGGGCACGTCCGCTTCTTCCTTAAGAGTTAAACATACACCATTAACAATAACTATCTGGTAAGATTTTGAACCATTTAAGGAAGTTTCCAGTAATTTCTATACTATGTCCTTGACTTAATAATTAAACCCATGCCATACTTTATCAAAGCTCTAAGTCATATCACAAAACATCTATGGAAATTCCCTTTCTTTAATCAATAGTTTCACAGAAGGTATGATAAAAGTAAGTCTATTGATTGATAATTGAGTTACAAGGTATACAAATGGACAGATAATCAGAATATTGTTATCAGAAAAGTGATGGAAACGTGTTACATACGCCTTGGATTATAACCAAAAGTCAAATGGGTCTATAATTTGAAAAGTAGAGTGTTATCGTCAATTTTTTTTACTGAGCATGTGTAAGCTCATTTCCAAACTGAATGAAAATGCCATTGAAAAGGACTTATTACATGTTTGACAAAGACGGTTTGATAATTCAACTGATAGTTCCATTAAGATATTATTATTGGTATTGCCATGTCCAACAGCTGTAAGTGACCTTAATAGAGTCATATTGAGGCATTCTAATTTGTAATTTCATATATTAAGCATTTTTTATACAAAAATGATCAAAGAAATTCCTTTACTAACAATATTTCGGTTTCATGATTTCAATGTAGGTTTCAATGACAATTTAGAGGCCCTTTCTCACTAATTCAACTGAAAGAATTCCGCCCTCCATGAATTAAATATTGCAGAGTAGTCTCCCTTTGACTTAATGTATTTCACACCTGGTATCAACTTTTTTCTCAAAGGAAATAGAGAAAAGGTCACATGAATTTATATAAGGTGGATAAGGAGGATGTAAAATAACGATAATTTTTAAAAATTTTACATTACAGTTACAAATACCTTATTTTTATAACATTTACTTCGGACGGGTCCACATTAGAATTGATGGAAAAAACTTCTTAATATTTCTGGTCTTGATTGATGATTGATTTTTACAATTACTGTTTGTTATTCATGCGTTTAGACTACATCATAGCAGAAAAGCCATGGATACGAGACGATTCACAATTTACTGATATCAATACTTAAAACATAACTGAAACGCATCACTTATGATTTTGTGTGTGTTTGTCAAAGTTTATCATAATCAATATTTCTTTTTAACTTAGTGATAAAAAGACTCTATGTATTGTTATTTTTAGCGCTGAATTATATCCTTTACCCGTGCCACGGTAACAACAGAATTAATACCTTCCTTTCAGCAGACATCTTTGTCAAAGAAATTAGGAATATTATAAAAATGCCCTCTTACAATTGCTAAAACATATTTTTATCTGAATTGCTCAGATTTAAATTTGTCACCAACAAAGAAAGAAAAAATGACGAGATTACCTCACCTTGACGTAATCCAGTGACATACCACACTAAAAAAATCGGGTATGACTTACATGATCTTGTTTGTGATTTTGTTGTCGTTTAATGGGGGTTTGATTGTTTCTGTTGCTGTTTTTTTCTGTTTCAGTTCCTGTGTGTGTGTGTTGTATTTGTTTTGTTTGTTTGTTGCTACTTTTCATCAAACGAATGGTTTATTTCAACAATTTAATTAATATATCTCCATTTTCTTTCAATTAAACTGTTTTCATGTTAAAAAGAGGGGTGGGGGGGACCCAAGGGAGATAATTCAATCGATCTCAGTACAAGTCATAATCTATTTACGGCCCGTCTATCATTCGTCTGTTTCAATATGCGATATAAAGATCGTAAATGAAAAACTAATACGTAAATCTATTTAAATGAATTTATTCAACAAGATAGTTTCCATTTAATGACGTTGTACATTTAATTGAGACTTTGAATTTTCGACATAATATATGTATTTATGCAGGTGTGTTTGTATAAGATCAACGTCCGATCAACAGCTTTTCAGTTACTTTATTTTACACGAGACAGATACAGCCTTGCCACCCACACTGCAGCATCACACCGTAGACATGTGGCATGATACCACACCAAGTCACATTATCCTGACACCAGGCCAACCAGTCCTGCAACTATCAATATATGTCGTGCAACAAATTGAGGAGATATACCTGTACTGTTTATCTGACAGGTGATACTATGTAACTCTTCCACAGGAACATAACATGCCCTTGTGAGGAAATAAAGTTTGAAGCTTGCGAATGGCGGTAAAAGGTAAAGAATGGCTCTAAATCCAAACACCAATAGCCCTCGAAGTTTTATTATATAAGGATGAAAAAAGCTACTGTACACATGGTTTCGATGACATCTGAAAGTTCGGGAAAGTAGCGAAAATGACCTTAACATATTTCATTATTTTGATCAATCAACCATTAAGGAATTTTATCAGAAAGATTGGAAAAAATCTATTGAATGATTTTCTGTAAAAATTCAAAAAAATTTGAAAATGAAATGAAGCAATTATTTCTCTCCCTTTTCCAAAGATTCCACGGGTTTTTGTCCAATTCTCTAAAAATGAAGAACTTTAACCATTTATTTAGATATATTGAACTATCATAAAGTAACTATTAGCATCTGTGTCTTCTATTTGTAGATTTATTTCTTCTTCTTCACCCCCCCCCCCCCCCAGTATGGTGACTTGTAGTTAACACAATTTTATTCCTCGAAAAACGTATAAATACATCACATACAATATGCTACATACCGGTACTTTACAAAAGTTTCTTTGAATTACGAAAATGACAATTAATTAAGGAGTTATTTTAATTACTTAATGAAATTACGAATTTGACATAGCATCACTTTAAGATATTATCAAGTGACACTATATCAATTTATTTGAAACATCTAATACAGCAACGAGATCAAACATTTGTGTTTTGCAGTGTTGAAGTCACAGTTGAACTAATTTCTGATGGAAAAAAATCTCTCTCCAAATATATGAATAAACAATAAAAAGACTGAGAATCCCATCACAATTGTTCGGGTGGGGATAAGGAGCAAAACGTCGGAAGCAAAACGCGGAAGAAATATATTTGCTGTTTTTGCATGGCGGAGTGTCGAGACTTTAAAGTATCTTAAAGTTTACGAAGACCCCGAGTGCACAATGGAGTTTCGGGTGAACGAACGACCTGCAGACCTTCTTCATATGACCAGACAGGGTTCCGTGTCCTCGTAAAAGCATAAATATGATCTTGGGATTATTCTCAAATATCTGCTCAATTTTGATTTTAAGCCTAGGTATGATATTTGAGCAGTGTCATTGAAGAATATATTCTCACTAAACCTCTTGCCAAAGCTTCAGTTTGGACTTAGCTGAGAATAAGCTTTACAGACATTGTGAACACCACTAAATAATCAAACATAGTTGAGCATGAAAGTCATACTCAAGTCTGAGATCTATATTTTTGAGAAGTCGGACCGGGACTTGAACCCATGGTGGTGAGGATCAAAGTGATAAAAGGTCAGTGAATAAAATCCCTCGGTCGCGGAAGTCCCTCTGAAAATTTTAGAACTTTATTGTTGTGTACTGTTGATCATCAGAACACTCTGGGGCAAGGGTTTCATAATGTGTCCCGTGGCTACTGCCGAGTGCTGAAAAATAGACAAAGCGTGTAAGCATAATGAATTTATTTAAGCATAAGTTTTCTTATATGTACGCCTCACAAGGTTACCGCAAAGTTAATTGACAGTCACAGTAGTGGTTCTTAGATAAGCTGATTGTTATATCAAGGTTAACAAAATAGTTGTTCTTTAGAAACATGTAATAATCTACATATCAGACCTGGGGTAATTGTAAACGCATTTCTAGATTTCTGTAATGATTGCAGCGTTTTCATGTAATAGGGTGTACTTGTAATACAATCAGAATTGCGATTACATTAAGATTACATCAAGATTACAATTAATGACATATACTCGTACGGCAGTTTGGCTAATTTTACATAATTTTTCAGTCTTGGAGCAATATACACAGTAGGGGGCAGGGAAAAATTCTGGCCCAATGAACAGGAAAGTGGTATATTTGGTCAGGTTTCCAATCAATGAGATAATCAAAAGAATGACACAGGTGACTGCTCCCAATACACTGAGATTAGATAACCAGTTCTGGGGTTGCTAAGGTAGTGTTTCGGGACTCTGTAATACCCCTAAATATATTACTAATGCCATATGCATTATAATTGCATTGAATACCGGTAATTATACCTTGGTGTATTCAATTTAATTTTCAATGGTGTATAAATGTCACCCCAAACCAAAGTAAGAAAGGCAGCATAATTGAATTTGCTAACATTGATTTAGGTACTTAACCATGAATGAATTAATAACCGTGACCGAATCTTAAACGTGGAGGATACCGTAGTGGTGACGCACTTCGCTTCTCCCCATTGAGCACCGGGTTCGATTCCTGGTCACGTACGTGAGAGGGTACAGTAGTCGCCCATCCAGGCTCGTGGGTTTTCTCCGGGTTCTCCGGTTTCCTCTTATAATATTGGCCACATACCCCGCCATCAGAGCCATCGAGAGTTATATAAATTGTGAGAACTTGTTTCGTAATCGATGTAAATAAATAAATTTTAAACTTATCTTTACACTACCAGTATTCATGTATAACTTTCATGATTTGACAATAACTATTTTTTTCCAAGTTATTGTAAGTCAATGATTACAGCTTTCAAATTGTTACTTAATCATTACTTTTAAAACAATCTTCGCAGGTCTGCTACATATGTTATAAGAACACTATATTTCAACACTTACGAATATCGGTATCGCCGCTTGATAATATATCTTCAATAGATTGTTGTTGTCTTGTTGTAATCTCAAGGTTCACATACTCAGCTCCACCTAAATAAATAAAGAAGTTTATGAACGAATGATTTATATAAAAAAACATACTATCAATGTCACATTGTACCTGCTGGAATTTGAATTTTGTGAAAAGCTTTAATTTTTCCTGGAAGAACGTTCGAGCCACCCAACTGTATTGCTTTTCTGGATTTAAAATATGATGGCTTCATTATGTTTATAGACTACTTATGCTAATTATATTTGCATATATTAATTGATATATTATTTTGTATATTTAATTTATGTACAATATCTAAATTCAAAGTGATTTATATTTTTATTTTGAACTGTAAATCTATAGTAGTATTTCAAACAAGCATTAATTTTTGAAGTGAAGTTTCCTCATTAACATTCACAATAATGTTTTTCTTTTGGTCAACATAAAGTTTAGATTAAAAAATAAGTGTTTCCTTTGCAAAGGATAAAACAACCAGAAAGAAAGTTTCAATATTAAATCACCACGTTTAACTTATAATTTAATTATCTGCCAACTGACATTATCACAATGCAAGTAAATGATACTTGCTAGCAATTAATAGCGTAAAGTCATTTTTGCAAATAACAATTGAATTTATTCAAATAAATACCATTATCTTTCTCATATAATTTCTCTTCGGCGTTGAAACAAATGAGTATACGAAATACCGTCGCCTTGCTTCCAGAGCGTCTGAAAAATAATTGCCTATAAATATTAAAGCAACATTCCTAGCAAACTTAAAGTTAGTTCTTTATTCGTAAGTTCAATTTGTGTAAGTTTTTTCAATGAAATGTTATCACGCGTTTTCAAAAGTACTTATGTAAAATGCAAGAAAACTTTTTATTGCGATATAAGTAAATGAGGTGAATTATTATTTTCTATTCTAAGATCTTACCTTCTTTGATATACAAAAAGTGCGACAACCAAAATTGCAAGTATGATTGAAGTACCGACTACAGACCCTGCAATAACACCAATTTGATTTTGGCCCTTACTTCCTACTGATATACCACCTAGCGTTTTTTCACACGGCCATCCTCGATACAATATCTCGCAACCCTTGCACGTTCCGTTTTCCTTGTAGCAAATGTTGTTAAAACAATTATATTGACATGGCCTATCACAAACATCGCCATACATCCCATTATTGCATTCAATACAAATACCATCACTCGAACATTTGGAACATTGACTGAAGCTGGCACAACACTTGTC
>CM037787.1:21035719-21085719 GCA_021229015.1 Solen grandis | reverse complement strand
TTTGACTTTGACCTTGAAGCTAGCAACTTGGTTCTTGTTAACATTACATCATATCCTAGGGATCTTTTTTCCCCAAGTTGAAAAGTTTCAAGGGAGATCGTTTCATTGCTTTTTCTTAAAAAAAAAACAGCTGAAAATACTGAACATTTTTGTAAGAGTGACTTTTACTGAAGAAAGACAATCTATCGCAAAGAACTGTAGCATTGTCGTACATATAGCATTACTAGATTAAAGACAAACATTTGTGCTATAAACAGTATGATGATAACTAAATCTAGTGATGGGAGCACATGTCATTTGGGGAAATTAGGTGGATATCCTCATGCAAAAGACATTTAACAAAGGATTAGCTTTATTTAGTTTCTTACCTCATTACACTTATTGTCCTCTCTTCCTTTCATGTTGCAATTACAGTCATGCTGACATACCGTGTCCACATTATCTGTGCTAGCACGGTAGTAACCGGAAGTGCATCTGTCACAGTGTGTCCCGGATGTATGACTGTTGGTCTCACAGGAACATGTGTAACTTCCGTTTACGATGGCACAGTCGACGTCATTATTAAGACAGTGACATCTAGAAATGAACAATGATTTAAATAATCCACTGCCAACAGAAACACTTAAGTTGCAAAATCTCCCAAAAATTCCTGTCCTAGAAAAATAAAAAAAATAGTACCAACATAGAAAATATACTATACTCGTAGTCTCTTGATTTACATTAGAAACAATGGTTATACAAGCTTGGTTTTATACAAGCGTAAAATGGCTGCCGAAACAAATGTAACCAGCAAATTGCTGCATTTATATCACCAACCAAAGAGTACCACATACAGGACTAGAAAAAGCCGACGGGGTTATCTAAGCTTACTAAAAATGTTTGATTACATGTGACTGTGATAAAATGTAGTTTTCTATATTCAAATTTATGTGTACTTTTATAATCATTCATTAAGCCTAAAACATCATGATCTTTTATTTATATTTATGTATACAAGCTTGAGTTTGAAAATAAAGCTTTGAAACATCGGTTATACCACGAAGCTACATAGGTAATTCAAATCTCTAGTTATACTGTTAATTGTGTTCATTCGTGATAAATGAATAACCCTTTCCCTCATAGAGGATACCATGAAAAGACCTATGCAAACAACATAAAACCAGATCAGCTTGTGAGTAACTCGCAGGTTGATCAGGTTTTATGCTGTTTGCTGCTCCTCAGTGGTCTGGAAATGAGGACTTTATAATTAAATTTGGTAAGGTTTAACTGTGGTTTTCTGCAGATCAGGCTTTATGTGGTACCTATTGAGTGCGTCAAAATGAGTCTATATGAGGGAAAGGGTTAAGTAAAACGCGTCTGTAAAAAGATATTTGACAAACCTTCTAATTATCTTTTCCTCCCCCATTCATGAATTATAAAAAATGTTCTATTCCACACATTATTTGACAATCCATTTAATTATCATTATCGTGTCGGTCAAATGTTTATTTTCCAGGATTGACATTGGATAAATGAAATAACATATTATATTTTTGATATGGGGCATCGAATGATAAATTTATTGTCTATAAAAGCATATTTATTTAATGCTTTTCGAAGGATTGCCTAGAAATAACAGAACTTGAACCCGACCCTACGTTATAAACTGATCGGAGAGTCAATTGGGCTTGGTTTTGCGCAAGAAATGACATCATAAATAATGTCACGCACGCGAGGTTATCCCACCAATTTTGACGCCTTTTATGAATAAAACAGCTAATTTCTGGCCTTTAAATCATTAAATAAAAAGAGCTGTCAGGGAGACAGTGCACTCGACTATTCTCAGTGCTTTATAGTATAAAAATGTTATGTTGAATCTTTCAATGGTCATATATCTGCCAAATACATAATTGTGTTTACTCTTTTCTATTCATTGCATTTATGTTGCTGAACAAGTATACAAAGTATCAAAGCAATAACATGACTTTGAAATTTTTATGGGTGTATTTTTATATGGTCATAAAGTAGAATAATTCCATTAAAATAAATGCTAGAGTTATGGGTCTTGGTGAGCTACAATTATGACCCCAAATACATTTGTAAAGTTCTAAGTGAATACCTTTGATGGTTATGGAGATTGAATTTACACGCATAATCTTAACCAGGAATTTCTAAGTTCACACAGGGGAATGATTCAGTAAGAATCCATGCTAGAGTCATGGGTCTTGGTCAGTGAGCTACAATTATGATCCAAAATACATTTGTAAAGTTTCAAGTAAAATCCTTAAGTGGTCGTGGAGATATAAGAAGATAGAAAAACTTGCACCAAAACCTTAACCTTAGCCGATGCCAGGGTGAGTAGGTTAGCTGTCACTTTTATTCGAATAGTCAAGCTAAAAAGAAAAAAAAATGCTTGTTTTGCTAAAAGGTCGGTGTATAATTCCAATCGTGAACATAAAAAGATGCAGAAAATTAGTTTCAAATACACACATTTTAAGTTAATATTTCTTTTCGACAACATGCTATAAAATGTCTATACAAGTGATCTATAAAATGCAGAAACATGATTATTGAAAGAACGCAGTACGCATAAGCCATTATACTGGGCTGCCGAAGACAGCCGAATGAGAAAATGAGAAAAAAATAATAAAAAATAAATAAATAAATAAATAAATAAAAGCCACCTCCCTTTACTGGAGCACTATGGAGGATTTCAACTGTCAAATATTTATTTTAAAAAAGTGACCTAAATGTGAAATATCAAAATGAAGTTATCGACAAAATACGGTTTCTTTTATAAGGAGGAAATGAAAACAAAAACATGTACAAGGGAAATGATAATTCAATATGATAAAAAAATAAACGAATATGTTTAGTACCTGGCCTCCACCTCAATTTCATTGATGGTAAACACCTGGTTCCCGTTCACTGCCTCAAATGTCAGCTCAAGTGTATCTGCTTTCAGTTTCTCCAGCTCATCGCGCTTTGTAGGATTATTGTATTCAAACGGAAACCGAAATGTACCAGAGCTAAAACGTAAACATGGAAAATAAACTTTCGTATTTCAATGTTTTGTTATTGTGATGAATCTAACTGCCACAAGAAGATGAATAAAAACTGCTTGACATGAATTATATTATTACTTTTATGAAAATGAATGTTTTTACTTTTCCTGAAATCAAATGAGCAATTTATCATGTCTGCATATACTGGTCTCAGTTTACGAGTGGTGTTAGCATCCGCCCTGGAATCGGGAAGCCATGGCCTCGGTCTGCGGCCGAGACTATATACCAAAGTCGTAAAGAATGGCTTTGGTATGCCCCCACCTGTACTTGGCACATAAGGGTGTTTACATGAACAGTAGGCCCAGTCACAGGATAATGTGACTGGGTGTGGTTTCATGCCGCTTGTCTATGGCGGGATATCGCAGTGATGCAAACTATGTGTGGGGAGCAATGGCAAGACACGGCTGCAAATCGGGATAGAGAGGTCCCGGGTTCGAGTTTCATCAGGTTCCTAGCAATGTTTCACTTTACTTAGGTGTCAATGGGTTCCTGAGAGGGCGAAATAATTTTGTTGCGCCATAGTGTGGACTGCTATAATCAGAGTGAAATACTCCCGAGGGAGACTAGTAGCCAGATGACCAGGAGTAAAAGCTGTTAAGTCGTGAACGTGCTCATGGCATGAAACTTTTTGACTATAAAACACCTTACATTTTCTATATCTGGCTCATGTAGATAAAAGTCCCCAAATGACTAAAATACTGTCAGCAAGACGTTAAACACAAGCTTTCAAAGAAAAATAAACTACAGGTCTATACGTTTAATTTCTAATTCTGCTTAATGACGCATACCTCATTTTATTGGATAAATATTACGGTCTACATTGTACATGTGACCACCTGTATTAAACAACTTTTTTTATTAAGCGACCGTCATAAATCCCCCTCGAACGTTTTTTTTATATGAATTTATCCCATTCAATGAATTTTTATTATGCGACCAGCAACCACCTAAACCAAGGCCCTGCGCAAAATCAACTTTTTTGAGCGACCGGGTTTGATTCCCTTCTGACATTTTTGCACGTTGCTAATTATCGACTACGCTGGAACATGTGTATTATTCATCTTTAACACATCCGAATAATCAAACAATTATCCCAATCATAAGTGTTCACCTGAAAGCAATATGTTTTGACCACGCATGACTGCACCGTGTGCAACTAAATTCTAAATTGCTATTGGTTAATATAGTTCCTGGTTCCCGTTTCAGCAGGTACTAAGCATAACAACGGTGAAATCTTCACTTCAAATGCCGTATTCTTCAACATTTTAGAATGGCAAACTACAAGGAGCGTCTTACTAAAAATAAAGTGGCTCAATCAGATCATTACCGGTGATGCACCTATGACTTGGCAGTGTATTGGTAACTTCGGCTTCTCCGATTTCATGATCTAACATGACTAACACAACACTAAGTACCATCGAAAGTGCTTTATACAAGAAGTAATATTTGTAAAATTTAAGTTGTGTGTGAAAAAGTTTGAGTTCACATGTTAGGACTTACGGTCACCCAAAACGACACTCAATAGCATCAAAATAAAAATAATATAAAGAATTACCTGAAGTATGTGTCGAAACAGAATATTTCTTTGCCACAAGATTGTTGTTCTTGGAATACAAATCTACCAGACTGTGCTGCGCCAGTCTTAAGGTCAAAAGTCAATCTCCTTACACGATGAAAGCCGTGCAAGACTAGCTCTTTAATCTGTAATACATGCGTTATCAAGCGACCTGATGAAAGATCATTAATAAAACAACAAAACACGGAGTCTCAATATAGACTCCAGATCGCTTACCTGATTACAATTTGCTTTAAACAAACATGCTTTAAGGAGCCATATAATTTGAACACTATTGGTTGAGACTCGGCGAATGAATATCTTTCCAAAACATCAAAAACATCTGTTTATAAGTAAAGTTTTAACTATATACACATATATAAGGCAATGTGGTCCCGACCCAAGTAGCGGCCATGCTCTATCATGGATGAGAATATTTTGAACAATCTTGGTAGGGGGTTACCATGAAACAGCTGTGCCACTATGCGTACTTAAGATACTAGTATGGCCCCCCTCGCTTGGTAAGTCATGTTTACAGCATGATGCTGAAGTGTGGCAACACTATATAATGAAACAGCCGTGTCAAAATGCATATTTTGATATTTGGTTACATGTAGTGGTTATGAAGGAGAGAATTTATTCAAATTAATATAAACTATAACTATCACTGAAGGTGATTCATACCCCCACCCCCATCTTTGACACAGGATGTATTTACATGACACATAAAACGAATGTTCACACATAGGATTTGGGCTTATAAGCATACCAAAAAAAAA
This sequence comes from Solen grandis, assembly GCA_021229015.1. Lineage (NCBI taxonomy): Eukaryota > Metazoa > Mollusca > Bivalvia > Adapedonta > Solenidae > Solen > Solen grandis. The sequence continues at coordinate 21,080,341 of CM037787.1, read as the reverse complement.
TATTATCACTAAAGGTGATCAATACCCACACCGGAAGTCTGTCATGTGTAGGAATACAGTTTCAAAAGTTTGCGTGAGTGAAAGACTACATGTATGTAAGGTTTAAAGTTAGTGTGAGCAATGGTTCAAAAGTTTTGGACAATACTAAAAAGTTTTGACAGACAGACAGATAGACAGAGAGACACACATACAGACACACAGAAGAAAACAATTTGCCCCCAAGATCTGTAGCTGAGGAGCTGTTTGCAAAAACCTGTCTTTAAGAATTTACATTGTGGTTTTCTTATGCACTGCACTTCCTCTCATCAAGATCAATCTACATATGAAGTTTCATCAACCTAGCTACTTTAGTATTGGAGTTATGCTCCGGACAAAATCAAAAGATTAAAAATGACAAAGGGCAATAACTCCTTTCAAAATACATGCAGAGTTATGGTTCTTGTGCACTGCACTTCCTCTCATCAAGATCAATCTACATATGAAGTTTCATCAACCTAGCTACTTTAGTATTGGAGTTATGGTCCGGACAAAATCAAAAGATTAAAAATGACAAAGGGCAATAACTCCTTTCAAAATACATGCAGAGTTATGGTTCTTAGGCACTGCACTTCCTCTCATGAAGGTCTATCTACATATGAGGTCTATCTACATATGAAGTTTGATCAACATAAGTACAGTAGTATTGGAGTTATGCTCCGGACAAAATCAAAAGATTAAAAATGACAAAGGGCAATAACTCCTTTCAAAATACATGCAGAGTTATGGTTCTTATGCACTGCACTTCCTCTCATGAAGGTCTATCTACCTATGAAGTTTCATCAACATAGGTACAGTAGTTTTGGAGAAATGCTCCGGACAAATATTTGTAGACCAACCGCCGGACCGACCGACCGACCGACCGACAGGGTGACTCCCATATACCCCCCCAAATTTCATTTGTTTGGGTATAATTAATTATTCTTGGACTATTTGACTATTTGAGTTTACCGTCGCTTCAACAGAATTTCAATCATATAGCGACGTCCAGCTAATTACAGGTGGAAGAAGACCCGAATGCACGGGTAGAACCACCGACCTACCGCAAGGCAGCTGGAAGGCTTCCTCACATGAAAATCCGAATGACCATGCCGGAGTTTGAACCCACGCGGTGAGGGGCTGAGTGAGTGTTATAGTCTGTTTTTATTTTTTTATTTTTTTTTTTTTTTTTTTTTTTTTTTTTTTTTTTGCAAACACGGCTATATGCCATAGAGTGACCTGACCTATACAGAGGTATTCTTGTCCACTGACTATAAAATGCTGCTGACAAATAAATTCGCCTATTTTTTTCATAGATAATCGATGATGGCATAAGAGTTGGATAAAGAAGGATATACCTGGAAAGTACTGCTAAGTTTGACAGTGACCGTGGCAGTGCCGTACAATCCCGATTTCCAGGCAGTCGTGTTGTCTCCGTCATTGATGTTGGCAATGTAGCCTGCCCCTTTGTTTAACCGGTAAGTCCTGTCGCTACCGTCGCTACAGAAGTAACTGTAACCCTGACGTTTGCTAGGCAACAACTTTGGGTGTGTTTCCGGGCACCTGAAATAAGTCGTTGCGAACTTTTGGTCATTATTAATAAATGGTGTATGATATTGTTTACGTTAACCTTAAGAAGTGAATAGACAAACTGGCAGCTGAAGAAAACCTTTTTTAATGTTGGTAAAGAAAAGAATCAATCCAACGGGTCATCCTTAAGCCTATAATGATTTCAACTCAAGATTATAATCAACAATAGTGCTTCATTATATTTTTAAAAGGAAAAAGAACAAAATTACCAGTAAAATATTCGCATATACAAACATTATAATTGTTTGGAGACACGTGTGTTTGAAAACTATTGGATAAATATGTTAATGCCTGTACAGGTATCTCTTAACAATGATGAACAAAGTAGAAGGAAAATAAACACCTGCCTTTAATTTCAGTCGCCATCTTATTTATGGGTAGAAAATGTCATTTTGTATCAAGAATATAATCCTTTAACTTAGTCTTTAATCACAGGATTGCTTTCATTTATCAAAGGCCACTATATCATGACCCGCCGTTATATGCAGGGGAAAGTTTTAATTATTTTACATCAATTATGAAACAAGTTATCACAACTTATATTAATCACTCTCGATGGCTCTGGTGGTGGCGTATGTGGTCATTATTGTGGGAGGAAACCGGAAAGCCTGGAGGAAACCCACGTGTCTGGATGGGCGACCACTGTACCCTCTCAAGTATGTGTTCAGGAATTGAACCCCAGACACATTGGTGAGAAGCGAGGCGCGTTACCACTACGTTATCCAAACAACCACAACGCAGGGGAAATTATCAAACTATGTCATTACCTGCATTGAGACAGTGGAGAAATTGTTTGGAATGACCCGTTCCTTACTTCTGCGATCTCCCTGAAATATACCCATGCGAGAAAATTGAGGAATATCAATTAGAAGTAATACTATTAACAAACACTCAGAAAAAATATAAAGGTTGAAAAAACGCAGTCTAAACTATAAAACGGTCATTCAAGAAAGCACGAGCAAGTGTCTGTTTAACCCTTTCCCTCATAGAGGAAACCATGAAAAGACCTATGCGAATAGCATAAAACCAGATCAGCCTGCGAGTAACTCGCAGGCTGATCAGGTTTTATGTTGTTCGCTGCTCCTCAGTGGTCTGGAAATGAGAACTTTATAATTATATTTGGTAAGGTTTAACTGTGGTTTTCTGCAGATCAGGCTTTATGTGGTAACTATTGAGTGCGTCAAAATGAGTCTATATGAGGGAAAGGGTTAAACCAGGTATTTGACATGGATATTTGTACACCAACACGTGTGAACGCTTACATTTGTGTCTGCTAATACAGGTGCCCGCTAATACAGGTGGTTGCTAAGACAAGTATGACTGTATACATAAACGGGTTATATACAAGTTTACATTCTTATTAAAAAAGCAACACTTATTGAAGGAATTCTCATTTGAAAGAAAAATACACATACATGAAATGGTTAATAAATAAAACTCGATGTTTTATTCCACAGGTATCTTGTTATAAAAATTAAAATCATCGATTGAAATGTGTAGAGGACTTTCAGACCACTAACCTGTCAGTAAGAGCAGCGCTAAACCATCGGACATCGGCAAAAGAAAGTTCATCATTGGACCTCAAGCCTAGATTAGACAGTAATGCATATCAATTAATGAATTTTTCTAGAGGCATTGAATACGTTTGACAAACCGAGTAAATTTCCATTGCGCTTAGATTGTCCAAAATCAGATACGTGTGCACTTAAAAACGCTCATGACGAAAAGAATATAAAGGCGGTCAAGAGAGACAGAATATACATGAAAAACATATAGTTCTATACCATGCATTTCAGCAGGGTTGAACTCGTTAGAGGCAAAGGTCATATGGCGCCAAATATTTCCACACATTTTCCTACAACATTAGTTAGTAGAAGTCAGGGGTTCATGATGACTCCGCCGGCAGTCTCTAAGTGCTTTGGATGTTTTGATCTGTTTAATAATGAGGGTCAGGGAAACGCAGCGTCAATTACAAGACCATGACCCAAGGCGGCCATGACTTTGCACTAGTGAATCGCACTTCATCATCCATACGCTACTGAGAATATATCCTTATATATTTAATGTAATAGATCTACATGAAAAGTTACGTTGACAGCTTGGAATTAGCAAAATTTGCTAATTTGCTCATACACATAGATGAATATTTAATATTCATCTATGTGTATGATTGCAACATACATGATCCCGCCAAATGATGCGGTATAATTAGATCCAGCTGATTTTCGTTCTAAGTTCAGTTAGAGTGACTCATGAACTAAAACATGTTGTTTATTACAGTCCAAAGGACAATAAAAATAGCTGCGTTGCAGGTGGCCCAACCATACTTTTTGTTCTCTGATAGTAATTTCTTTGAAAATATTTTTTTCTTGGGTTTGGAATACAGATTACTAAATAATTTGGACAAATAGATATGACAATTAAAAAATGATTTCATATTTGCAGCAAATACTACCAAAATGATTTCATATTTGCAGCAAGAACTACCTGAACATGGACACGAGTCTACCCTTGACCCTGTATTTTGTTTCCTTGCTGTATTACTTAAAGTAATGGCATTATATATATGATGCATTATTGATAACAAGTATGCTAGTTTTGGCTTGTACTTACAATAGACTGTGGAGAACAAGTACCTGATCGACAGTATTACTTGTAAAAGTTAGAGTGCATTTTTGTTTTCCTAAAGTTATATTTTCTGCATTTATTTATTTCTCTTTTGTTACTAGATTAAGAAATAGATGCATCTGTGTGCGGACAAATCCAAAGAGTTTTGAAAAATTGTATAACTTGTATAAGATGATGTCAAACATACCAGCTCCACCAAAAGTAACAGTTTTTGCTGGACCATTTGTTGTCGGATTGGGTATAAGTTTCCATTCCAAAGAACCATGAAAAATAGCCATTATACTGAAACAAACAAAACACCTCAAGTCATAAATGCAATTAAAATACATGTACCAGTTAACTATTCTTTGAACAGCACACCAAGAGTTGTCATGATATGAACAAGCGCACCGCATTCGGGTGCCAACGCTCGTCTGTTTTTGCCAACTTTACACATTTTTGTCAAACACTTAAAAAAAGTTGATCTTGAAAATCACAACTGAAACTGTAAGCCTCTAAATGCAAAGTTTAAGTACCATACCCTTTAAATTTGACCTTTGACCTTGAAGGATGACCTTGACCTATGCATGGAATAGAATGTATACAACTCAAAGATGTAAAATATGTAAGCAAATAATCACAATTGCTTATCCATTGAGTTTTTGATAATCATCACAAAACTGTAAAATTTGAAGACATTAAAAAAAAAAAGTTCCAAAAACTAAAACCAGTCTACAAAATTTTTAAAAAAATAATATATATATATATATATATATTGAAAAATGACAAAATGAAATATCGATTTTAAAACTTGTCCAAAGTTATGGTAAAATAAGGTCAAAGGTCAAGGTCGATACATAAAATATTGAGGTTATCTGAAAAATCATTGTCATGATGAATATAAATATAAAAGATGTATGTCAAATAGTAAAAAGTTGTGGCCAATGTTTTTTTGTTAAACATTTCAAAAATATGTAAAAGTTCAAAGGTCAAGGTCAAAGTCCAAAAGTGTAACATTGATGGCCAAAGGAATTCACATTGAAATATCAGTGCCCTGTTGGTAACGGTTCTGAAATGACAGGCATTTTAAAGTTTTCAAAAGATACAGCAAAAATAGGTCAAAGGTCAAGGTCAATAGATGAAATATTAAGGTATATCTGAATAGCTCTTGCAAAGATGAATATGCATACCAAAAATAAAAGTTGTATGTCAAATAGTAAAGAAATTATGGCCAACGTTAAAGTTTTTTGTTAAATATTTCAAAAGTAGGTCATAGATCAATGGTCAACATTGAAACTCCAAAAGTGTTACATTGATGGAAAGGTCTTGCCACAAGGAATTCACATGTGAAATATAAGTGCCGTGTTGGTAACGGCTCTGAAATGACAGGCATTTTAAAGTTTTCAAAAAATGCAGCAAAAATAGGTCAAAGGTCAAGGTCGATAGATGAAATGTTGAGATATATCTGAATAGCCCTTGCAAAAATGAATAGGCATACCAAAAATAAAAGTTGTATGTTAAATAGTAAAGAAATTACGACCAATGTTAAAGTTTTTTATTAAATATTTCAAAAATAGGTCAAAGATCAAAGTTCAAGATCAAAACTCCAAAAGTGTAACATTGATGGAAAGGTCTTGCCACAAGGAATTCACATGTGAAATATCAGTGCCCTGTTGGTAACGGTTTTGAAATGACAGGCATTTTAAAGTTTTCAAAAAATACAGGAAGGCCTTGTCCTGATAAAAATGCATACCAAAAATTAATGTTGTATATGGAATAGTAGAGAAGTTATGGCCAGACGATTCCGGACGACGACAACAACGCGGACGCTGGAGTTACGACAAAAGCTCGTATTTTTTTTTTTTGAAAAACAGACGAGCTAAAAACTGCATTCAGAAGCTCAAGAAAGAACGAAGATGGTTGGTATTGTGTTTAATACGACATGTCACATTCCAGAACTGAAAGCTGCCTGCTTATACAGGTTGCTGCTTAGCGCAGGTGGCTGCAAGCACGTGAAAATATATCCGGTTTCATTATATTTGTTAAAACATAAGCAGCGGAAGATATTTTCAGATTATTACAGAATGTCATGGCTTCGGATCGGGGAATCTCTATAATGAGAAGATATAGGTTGAAACTGACTTCAAAGGATAGCAAAGAATGCATCGCGTTTAGACTATCAATACAGATGGTTTCAAATGATTGTAATAGACTGATATTTTTTATATAAGTAAAAATATAAAATTATGTATAATGAATGAGTATTGAGGATGCCAAAACTTTTCAAAATATTCAAATGAATGAAACAGTTTTACGCATAAATATGTTCATGTGAGAGAGAGAGAGAGAGTAATATTAGATATATGTTACATATTAAACATAATGTTACTCACTCTGATGGCAATAAATTTCCAGTCGTCTCCGATCGTGTATGCTTTCCTTAGAAAACGTAGTTGGCTCACAACGAATTCCACGTTGTTACCATCTATATGTAACACATCACTGGAGAACGAATCAATGTATTTTTTGTTTAAGTCCCTGTTCCTCATAACAGTAAAATGTTCGACAAGTGTCTGATCTTGAAATTATGATATTTTGTTTTAATTTACTCAACGTTTATTTAATGTAACTTCCACGCCAACAATGAAATTGAAATAATTCGATAGATGCCACACTACGAAAGCCTATTGAGCTCATTTTGGTTGGAAAAAATTTTTTTCGCGAATAAACGCGAAACTTTCGCGAATTAACGCGATATTTTCGCGAATTATCGCGAAACGTTCGCGAATAAACGCGATAATTTCGCGAATAAACGCGATATTTTCGTGATATAACGCGAAACCTTCGCGAAATAACGCGATACTTTCGCGAATAAACGCGATAATTTCGCGAATAAACGCGATATTTTCGCGATATAACGCGAAACCTTCGCGAATTAACGCGATACTTTCGCGAATAAACGCGAAACTTTCGCGAATTATCGCGAAACGTTCGCGAATAAACGCGATAATTTCGCGAATAAACGCGATAGTTTCGCGAATAAACGCGTAACTTTCGCGAATAAACGCGAAAATTTCAGGTGTGTGAAGTTAGCGCGTAGATCGTAGATCAACCATTGAAATAAACCAATATAGTTGGTTGAGCTGGATCGTAGATCGTAGCTCAACCATTGAAAATGTTGATGGAATGGTTGAGCTGGATCGTAGATCGTAGCTCGACCATTGAAAACTTTCATAGAATGGTTGAGCTGGGTCGTAGATCGTAGCTCAACCATTCAAATAAACCATTATAAATGGTTGAGCTGGGTCGTAGATCGTAGCTCAACCATTCAAATAAACCAAAATAAATGGTTGAGCTGGATCGTAGATCGTAGCTTAACCATTGAAAATGTTGATGGAATGGTTAAGCTGGATCGTAGATCGTAGCTCAACCATTGAAATAAACCAAAATAAATGGTTGACCTGGATCGTAGATCGTAGCTAGACCATTGAAAATGTTGATGGAATGGTTGAGCTGGATCGTAGATCGTAGCTCGACCATTGAAATTAACCAAAGTAAATGGTTGACCTGGTCCGTAGATCGTAGCTCAAGCATTGAAAATGTTGATGGAATGGTTTAGCTGGGTCGTAGATCGTAGCTCGACCATTGAAAATGTTCATGGAATGGTTGAGCTGGGTCGTAGATCGTAGCTCACCCATTGAAAAAAACCAAGATTAATGGTTGTGGTACTTTTTAGTCGTCGGTTTTCTGGAAAAATGAATTTCGGGAAAAATTATCTTTTTTAGTATTAGTCGTAAACTAGTTATATATTTGTCTTTTTTGTCGGGATTATTGTACTTTTCGGAAAATTGCATTAGTCAGGAAAAAGTCGCACGATCAACCAATATTACATTTGTCGGGAAACTTTTTTTCTTCGGGAAACATGTTCTCGTCGGGAAAATTGCATTTGTCGGAAAAAAAATGTTTTCGCCGGGAAAAGAGTTTCCGTCGAAAATCTTTGTACTTGTCGGTAATATCTCATTCGTCGGAAAAGTTTCCGTCGGGAAATTTTCTGTTCGTCGGGAAAAAATATATGTCGGGAATTTAGTATTAGTTGTTAAAATTGTATTTTGTTAATATTTTAAGGGAATACGCTCGGCTGAAATGAAAATTTAACCATCAACAAACCTTTAAGTGTAGATCACTTTGACATGACTTTCATTTTTATACACGCTATATTTGTGAAGATATAGCTGTTTAAAGTTTGTGATTTCGATCGGCTATGGCCGCCGCCATCTTTGTTCATGTTTACCTTTCTGTGACGTCACAAATACCCATTGAACCATATCCCGATCGATGAGTGCGATTAATAGGGGTTGTGATAAAAGCATTAAAGGAATACGCTCGGCTGATTACAAATAGGTTTCAATTGAAAGATATTGATGTAAATAAACCAATTAAATTTCTCATTTCATTGAATCAATCGTAATAAGAAAGAAATTGTAAGTTAAAGACGTCTATTTAAACCAATTTGCTCCGCGATATTTTTTATTTATATAATACATCTTTGTCATTTTTAACGTGAAATGCTTGCAACTGCAGTTATTGAAAATTTGTGTGGTGTTAAACTGATTGGATAAGATATTACTGGCAAGTCTTTGTAACAGACTAAGCGTCATATAAAATCGCACCTCAGGGCCATAAAACACGGCCATAAAACGAAGCGTGCGACCAAGTCACCATGTCAACAGACAATTGATGCGCACATTTTACTGAAACGGACATGTAGAGTATAATCATCACCACAAACATACTAAATGCATTATATAAATATGAAAGAAAAGTGTTGAATCCACGTTTTATATTATAATAATCTATATTATGCTATTTTACGGAAAAAGTCTGTTTAAATAAATATATATAAGTAAAAGTATCGTATCGCAATGAGCTCATGTTAGTGTGATATACAGAAAGTAGTTAGCATAATTTACATTATTTTGCTAAATTGCGAGCTATTAGGTGTGTTAATCATAATTACAACACGGTGTCCCTTTGATTCGTCTCTATAGTATTTCACAGTTACCGTCATTGCAATTAGATTTCTACTTACATGATACCTCCCCTTTTATATATTTATATGTTTGATTAAAAAACTGTTTAAAAATTGTTGATAATTGCTGTAATGATTTGCGCAATTAAAATAGCGATGTTTGTGAGAATGTGCATAAATGATTGCGTGACAAGGGGTATTGACTTTAGTTATGGTTCGATCACTATAGCAGGAAGTTTAATAAAGTTTTTGAGATATTTCTTAAAATGGAGTGTATAGTTCCTTACGACTTTGAGCCCGAATATACTGAGGAATAGCTGCAACTGCTTCAAGATAATGACGTACGGGAGGAGGAATATTTATGTGCTGAGGACTTTTGTCTGTGTGATAACTGTGTTATGATGCCATCCAATATGAAAAATGTATGTTGCAAATCGAGTGACTTGGTTGTTGGAAATTTAGATGAACTTACGTGCATTACGGACCATACGGACTTTCACACCTTAGTTCTGAATGATTCTGTTTTAGAAGTTGCATTCATTACCATTCTGGCATACAAAGGTCATAGGACGAGGGCTCCAGACTCTCTCACTCACGAGTAAGAAAACAATAAAATGATCATAGTTTAATCTTTTAATGATATATTTTCATCATATTCAAATAAAATATACACTTAAAATGTCCTTTAAGTAATTATAATTACTTTTTGCCTTCCTGGTTCTTTTTGGGGGTAAATCTTCTCCACAACACACGTAATTCCCTTCTATATTTCAATGTATGTACGCAACCGGAAGTGTGTCTGTGACGTCACGATTGTTGTAAAAAAAAAAAGTCTCGCGAGACCACGAGACGTAAACAATGTCTGCGCCCATGTCTCGGAGCAAATTGGTGTAAATAGATGTCTTTAACTTGCAATTTCTTTCTTATTACAATTGATTCAATGAAATGAGTAATTAAATTGGTTTATTTACATCAATATCTTTCAATTAAAACCTAGTTTTTATCAGCCGAGCGTATTCCTTTAATCTTCGTCGGGATTATTGTACTCGTCGGGAAAATTGCATTTGTCGGAAAAAAATGATTTCGTCGGGAAAAGAGTTTCCTTCGAAAATCTTTGTACTTGTCGGGAATCTCATTCGTCGGAAAATTTTTGTTCGCGGGATCTACGACCCAGCTCAACCATTCCATGAACATTTTCAGTGGTCGAGCTACGATCTACGATCCAGCTCAACCATTTATTTTGGTTTATTTCGATGGTTGAGCTACGATCTACGATCCAGCTCAACCATTCCATGAAAATTTTCAATGGTCGAGCTACGATCTACGATCCAGCTCAACCATTTATTTTGTTTATTTCAATGGTTGAGCTACGATCTACGACCCAGCTCAACCATTCCATAAATTTTCAATGGTGAGCTACGATCTACGACCAGCTCAACCATTTATAATGGTTTATTTCAATGGTTGAGCTACGATCTACGACCCAGTCAATTTTTTTATGGTTGAGCTACGATCTACGACCCAGGTCGACAAAGAAAATTAGTTATAGTGTTGATTTACTATCTACGATTCACACACCTCTTTTTCCTGACTAATGCACTTTTCCGAAAAATACAATAATCCCGAAAGAAACAAAAAATTTTTCCAATAAAGATCCCATTACCGACGGCGACTACAAATTTCAGACAACTATAATTTTCATGACAAATACTATCAACAACCCAGCTCGACCATTCTATGAACATTTTCAATGGTCGAGCTACGATCTACGATCCAGGTCAACCATTCAATTTGGTTTTTTAATACGATCTACGACCAAGCTCAACCATTCTATGTACATTTTCAATGGTTGAGTACGATCTACGACCTAGTCAACCATTTATTTTGGTTTTTCAACCATTTATTTTGGTTTATTTGAATGGTTGAGCTACGATCTACGACCCAGCTCAACCATTTATTTTGGTTTATTTGAATGGTTGATTCTGACACTTATTGGTTTTTAGTAAAAAAAATTTTTTTTTATCGCGTTATAACGCGAAAATATCGCGTTTATTCGCGAAAGTTTCGCGTTAATTCGCGAAAATATCGCGTTAATTCGCGAAAGTTTCACGTTATAACGCGAAAATATCGCGTTAATTCGCGAAAGTTTCACGTTATAACGCGAAAAAATCGCGTTATTTCGCGAAAGTTTCGCGTTATAACGCGAAAATATCGCGTTTATTCGCGAAAAAAAATTTTTTTTCCAACCAAAATGAGCTCAATAGGCTTTCGTACCACACTGTACTGTTTCATGTGAAATATAATTATGAAACAACACACCAGTCTACTGACCGTGTTATCATATTACTTGACACACCAGTCTACTGACCGTGTTATCATATTACTTGTATACGGAGTGACATGCTATATATTTGTCTCAGAGCGGAAGAATACTTACTTGTGGAACTAGTTCTAATAACTTACGAATATATTGATTGAAATTTAAGAAATTTGTTGAAATGTTATTGAGTGAAGTAATTTTGAAACATAAAAACAATTCTGAATGAGCGCGGGTTGTATACTTACAATACTGAGAAACCTTTCACTTTAATCCAAGCAGATAGAGTGAAGTACTGGCTTGATGGAGGAGTGTAAGATATAGATGGACAGCCATCACTCACACTGGATCCGTTAAACATCACGTGACCATTTTTAGTATCTCCCCCAACCCCTCCTACTTCCGCATCGTTGCATTGCGATGTCTTGTTATCCAATGGCGTTTGGTAACTAGGAGTTGATTCTCGTGTTGGGCACGTGGTATTGCACGTGACTTCACCTTGCGTTCCCGAACACTCAGCTGCGGGGACCACGCTTATATTAGCATACTGTGCAACACGTGCAGATGGCGGACGATTCGAGTTTTGAGATTGAACGGAAACACTACATACCAGAAAACAAAACACTGTTATGGAATAAAGTCTTGATAGAGAGTTTATCTCCGTCATTATTCTGGTTTTATTGCAACCACAGTCTTTTTTATTGTGGGTTTTACAATTGGTATTGTCAAGTCATATCCGGGATGCTGAAAAAAATAAGGAAATAATATATCACCGACATGATATAATCTATATTGTATTATAGCATTTTAAGTTTCTTTTATATACTCATTTATGGGAGGGGGTATCCGCGAGTTAATTTCTTTCTCTTGTTTTCATAATGCATCATGCAATTTGCATTTTCAAAACTTTTATTACTTTTTACAAAATGCTTATTGCATTTTCATAATTGTATTACATTTGCAAAATGCTAATTGCACTGTTACTTAAAAATATACTTTTAACGATCGAGCTCCACGTATAAAGTTTATGTTCCTATGTTACAAATTCTTAAATGTTCTACTTTGTAATTTTAAGAGCTTATTTTTTACTTTTGATTTACATTTAAGGCTCTGGAACTGTAATGGTGACCTTCCAAAATCCTAAAAATGATATTATTTCCTGAATCTATACTATAAAACACATTGTATGGTGAATTTTTATTTATATTTACCGTTTATAACTAAAGTTATTGACATTTTTTTTTTTCAAGATATAGAGTTTTATATACATATACTCACATGCAAATTTTCCAGTTTTTCTGCCATGTTTAAAAACTTCAACTATCTTTAAAGCTAAATATCTCAAGTATGGATTAAGTTTAAGACATGAAACAACTTTTAAAATTTTCTGCAATAATAACTCTTCATAATATGAGATTCAATAGAAGTTTTACCGTTCCAAAATAAAATAATAGCAAGTTTTTTAAGGTGACTATAATGAAACTCCAAGGGAAAAATGACGTCAAAATAGTCAATATTAATTAAATAGTAAATCTTTAAATCAAAAAATCATCTATATATGATACAAAAATGAGTTTTAAACTTCAAAAACACAAATATATCACAGAATACATGGTTAACCTTGTTCTTTTGAACAATATATGAATGCAACGGAGCTGAACATTCAGTATATACATGTAATATCATAAACTCTGCCTGCAGGTCCAATGGTCCAAGATGTGTCTGTTAATAACATACATGAATATCACATTTACTACAAATGGTGTAAAGGGCCATGTGAAGGCTTTCTTAAGTCTCCATATGTGTCATCTCAGTTTAATTTGTATTTATTATTAACTTCCTTTAAAGGTACATTTGTGTCTGCTCCAGAGTTTTTTGTTGTTGTTTTTTTGCATTACTCTCATTATTTTGTTACTTTGACATTTCCATTCATACCTACATCAACTGTTTATGAAGTGTTGCTTACAGATAGCACATGTCCTTCTGTTGATAGTTTGTTAACCATTACTGATTTTAATCAGTTTTTCTGAAGGAAACCTCTGGTTATAAATATGGGGATTACCCAACTACGTATCGGAAAACCCCACGAAATGATAGGAAATTACTAAAAATAGAATAAACCGAAAATCGACGATAATTAACGATTACGGATCATTCGGCAAACACGGACATTTCCGAGTGTCGGTGTTTGCCGAAGTTCATTACAGTTCCAGAGCCTTAAGACTGAAAACGATCGTTATTATTGATAAGTGCTGCCTATTATCATTTTTAAAGAAGAGACAAAGATATGCGAAAATAGAACAGAGAAAACAATGCAAACAAGAATGTTGCTGGCGGATATTCCGCACATCGTATTTTACAGATAGAGGGCGCTGCTACAGAACGGTTGTCGGAGCTATTTTTAAACAACGGGGTGAGGTGTCACGGTGCTGAAGTTTGCGAATGCACAATATCCAGAAGCCCGTCTATAAGCGGTCTGAGAATTCCATCCGGGCTCAGATTTCTAACATGTACTATATATGCATAATTTCACAAGCATATGGACAAGTCCCAGTGGCCGTGTGATTAGAGCGTCCGACCCGAATCGGGGGGTCGTAGGTTCGACCCACGGCTGCGTCACACCAGTGTCGTGAAAAGGAGATACATGTACTGGTTAAACTCCCTTACCTTATTTGGCGCTAAGCTTATAATGGTAGTTCCAGAACTGATTGACCCTATATCAGAATAATGTGAATGAGTGATATCATGCCACATATCTATGGAGTGGCAGTATGGCAGCACTATATCTGTCTCAAGCATATAAAGTAATGATGTTTAACCCATCAAAACAAACAAACAGGCCCGATGGAAACATAATTCCGTCTAATAGTAGTCCGGGATTTCGACCCGGGCTCAGACTTCCAACATGAAGTAATATCTTAGGAATACATGGTAGAGGTGGAAAGATCATCAGTCCGTCTATGAGTGGGCTGAGATTTCTACACGGACTCATATTGGCAACCAAAGTGTATGAGTAATATTTGAAGTATATATGGTAGAGATGGAAAGATTGTCAGCCCGTGTACAAGTGATGATTAATGTCACATGTACATAATTATGGCAAAGATGGAAAAACTGGTTCGATGGAAACATCAGCCCGTCTATAAGAAGGCTTAGATCTCCACCCAGGCTCAGGTTTCCATCCTGAAGTTTATGAATAATATCAGTCATTTAAATTTTTTTGAAGTCAAAAACGACCTTATGTCTACCGTCTATATAGAACCTCAGCCCTGCTGTTTAAAAATAGGACTGACACCTGTTCTGTATCAGCGCCCTCTATCAGTAAAACACGACTTGCGGAATATCCATTAGTATCAGCCTTGTTTGCATTATGACAAGTCTATCTTTCGTTGTTGTATTTGAAGAATGGTTTTCTTAGCTTAATTTCCAAGCGTCTTATTTTCTTAAAAAAAAAAAAAATAATAAAGAATAACATTACTTCCTACCTTACGACTAAAACGTACGTTTTCAATCTTCAATGTTAATCTAAAGTAAAAATAAATAAGCAAGTGAAAATTACAATCTAGACTCGCTCAATTTAAGAATTTGTAATATACGAACATAAACTCCAAACTTGAACTTTTAACGTAAATATGGCAAGTAACAATTTCAAGATTGTAATATCTTTACATTTTGTAAATATAATAAGCGTGGTAAAATTGTAATAAGCATTATGAAACCTCAATTATGAAAAGAAATGAACTGGCGGATATCCCTTCCCACACTACTTTGCCAGAGTCGATGAATGTGTGCATGTGTGTGTGTGTTTGTGTGCTTTTGTATATACAATGTTTTACCTTGTGAGGTAGAAATCGTGAATTTCAGTGTTTTGGTCAAGGTGGGGGTTAAGATTACTGTTTATGTTGAGTTTATCTTTTTCAATGTTGAATTACATACCTCGGTATATTTTGGAAAAATATACCTCGCTATGAGAACATTTTACCTATAGATCGATGTAAAACCCGTAATCAGAGTGAGGTATCAGTCACGCTAAGATAGTAACGCAAACCCCTCTCTCTGTGCCGGGAATGCCATCTTTGAGTGAATATATCACTAGATATTGTGGATACTAAAAAGGACGAATAAAACATAAATTATCAAACCTAACGTATAAATGTATAAATACATGTGTGATGCCCAGGCTGCAGAGTGACATAAATACATAAATAAAAAAGAGGGCCATAATGGCCCTGGATCGCTCACCTGATATCATTAGGCTATGTAAAATCAAGTGACCCCTGGGGCAGAGCCAATTTTGACCCCAGGGTCATGAATTGAACAAACTGGGTAGAGGTCTATTAGCCCATGTTACATACCAAATATCTAAACTCCAGACCTTGTGGTTTTTGAGAAGAAATTTTTCTAGCTTTTTTCCAAAATAAGTCTATGTAAAATCAAGTGATCCCTGGGGCGGGGCCAATTTTCACCAAATATCTAAACGCCAGGCCATGTGTTTTCTAGTTTCCTAAAAAGAAGAATTTTCAAGTTATTTCTATATTAGCCTATGTATAATCAGGTGACCCCAATGGCGGGGCCAAATTTGACCCCAGGACCATGATTTGAACAAACTAAATATAGATCCACTAGACAATGCATGATTCATGATTTGAATAAACTTGGTAGAGGTCTATTAGCCCATGT
Source organism: Solen grandis (assembly GCA_021229015.1). NCBI lineage: Eukaryota > Metazoa > Mollusca > Bivalvia > Adapedonta > Solenidae > Solen > Solen grandis. Next base: position 21,064,103 of record CM037787.1, on the reverse strand, counting down.
CACATACCAAATATCTAAACTCCAGGCTTTGTGATTTCTGAGAAGAAGATTTTTCAGGTTTCTCCTATATTAGTCTATGTTAAATCAAGTGACCCCTAGGGTGGGGCCAATTTTGACCCCAGGGTCATGATTTGAACAAACTTGGTAGATATCCACCAGACAATGCTACACACCAAATATCTTAACTCTCTGCCTTGTGGTTTCTGAGAAGAAGATTTTTCAACTTTTTTCCCTATATTAGCCTTTGTTAAATCAAGTGACCCCTGGGGCGGGGCCAATTTTGACCCGAGGGTCATAATTTTTACAATCTTGGTAGAGAGTCATAAGATCATGCTACATACCAAATATCTAAACTCCAGGCCTTGTGGTTTTTGAGAAGAATATTTTTCAAGTTCTTTTCTATATTAGCCTATGTAAAATCAGGTGACCCTTTGGCGGGGCCAAATTTGACCCCAGGGCCATGATTTGAACAAACTTGGTAGTGATCTACTAGACAATGCTGAACACCAAATATCTAAACCCCAGGCCTTGTGGTTTCGGAGAAGAAGATTTTTTCAAGTTTTTCCTATATTAGCCTATGTTAAATCAAGTGACCCCTGGGGCGGGGCCAATTTTGACCCCAGGGTCATAATTTGAACAATCTTGGTAGAGAGTCATAAGATCATGCTACATACCAAATATCTAAACCCTAGGCCTTGTGGTTTCTGAGAAGAAGATTTTTTCAAGTTTTTCCTATATTAGCCTATGTTAAATCAAGTGACCCCAATGGCGGGGCCAAATTTGACCCCAGGGCCATGATTTGAACAAACTAAATATAGATCCACTAGACAATGCATGATTCATGATTTGAATAAACTTGGTAGAGGTCTATTAGCCCATGTCACATACCAAATATCTAAACTCCAGGCTTTGTGATTTCTGAGAAGAAGATTTTTCAGGTTTCTCCTATATTAGTCTATGTTAAATCAAGTGACCCCTGGGGTGGGGCCAATTTTGAACCCAGGGCCATGATTTGAACAAACGTAGAAGAGATCCACTAGACAATGCTACACACCAAATATCTAAACACCAGGCCTTGTGGTTTCTGACAAGAAGATTTTTCAAGTTTTTTCCTATATTAGCCTATGTAAAATCAGGGACCCCTTTGGTGGGGCCAAATTTGACCCAATGGTCATGATTTGTAAAAACATTGTAGAGACCCAGTAGACAATGCTACATACCAAATATCTAAACTCCGGGCCTTGTGGTTTCTGAGAAGAAGATTTTTCCAGTTTTTCCTATATTAGCCTATGTTAAATCAAGTGACCCCTGGGGCGGGGCCAAATTTGACCCCAGGGCAATGATTTGAACAAACTTGGTTGTGATCTACTAGACAGTGCTGCACACCAAATATCTAAACCCTAGGCCTTGAGGTTTCTGAGAAGAAGATTTTTCCAGTTTTTCCTATATTAGCCTATGTTAAATCAAGTGACCCCTAGGGTGGGGCCAATTTTGACCCCAGGGTCATAATTTTTACAATCTTGGTAGAGAGTCATAAGATCATGCTACACACCAAATATCTTACTCTATGCCTTGTGGTTTCTGAGAAGAAGATTTTTCAACTTTTTTCCTATATTAGCCTATGTTAAATCAAGTGACCCCTGGGGCGGGGCCAATTTTGACCCAGGGTCATAATTTGAACAATCTTGGTAGAGAGTCATAAGATCATGCTACATACCAAATATCTAAACCCCAGGCCTTGTGGTTTCTGAGAAGAAGATTTTTCAAGTTTTTCCTATATTAGCCTATGTTAAATCAAGTGACCCCTGGGGCGGGGCCAATTTTGACCCCAGGGTCATAATTTGAACAAACTTGGTAGAGAGTCATAAGATCATGCTACATACCAAAAATCAAAAGGCTAGCCTTGTGGTTTCTGAGAAGAAATTTTTCAATCTTGGTAGAGAGTCATAAGATCATGCTACATACAAAAAATCAAAAGGCTAGGCCTTGTGGTTTCGGAGAAGAAGATTTTTAAAATTTTCATTTTTAAAATCTATTTTTAGCTCCTGTGACCTAGATTTTTGACCAATCAAAATAATTTTAATAACTTTGGTAAAGGGCCCCATAATGAACATTCCTGTGAAGTTTTATCAAAATCCAGTGAGTAGTTTAGAAGGAGATGTTGTTTAAAGAAATTGTTGACGACGGACGCACGCACGCACGGACGACGGACAAAAGGCGATCACAAAAGCTCACCATGAGCACGTTGTGCTCAGGTGAGCTAAAAACAAAACAACGCGGCACTTAAATGTCTACCTTTTCAAACACTACGTGATTTTTTTTTGATTTTTTTTTTTTTTTTTTTTTTTTTGTAAATTAGCGGAAGTAAAATACAGAAAGATTTTCATGATCAACCGTGATAAACATTCTGCTACCAGGGCCCAAGGTCATTGAAATATACTCAGAACTTAGTGATAAGTTCAATCTCACTACGAAATGAACAAATATTCTTTGTTTCCGACTATCCTACAAAGGAGGCTGATTCCTCTGGAAAAAAAAAGCTTAAACACAAATCATGTAAATAAAAAACAAGAGGGCCATGATGGCCCCAAATCGCTCACCTGAGATAAAAAGGTTGACCCAAGGAACATCTGTACCAATTTATTTTAAAATCTGGCCAGTAGTTTTGAAGAAGATGATTTTTAAAGTTTTCATATTTTTTTTCTTTTTGTTGCCATGGCAACAAGAGTTCTATATGGATCAAGTTTATTTTAGCAACTTTTGTGAAGGTTGACCCAAGGATCATTCCTGCCAAATTTAATCAAATTCTTTCCAGTGGTTTCAGAGGAAATGTTGATTAAAGTTTTCCCTACATACATATAAGGCAAATAAGCCCCGTCCCTGGCGGCCATGGTTTTTACGGATCGGAAAATTTTTATTTTAGCAACTTTGGTAGAGGTTGACCCAAGGAACACCTGTACCAATTTATTTTAAAATCTGGCCAGTAGTTTTGAAGAAGATGATTTTTAAAGTTTTCATATTTTTTCTTCTTTTTCTTGCCATGGCAACCAGAGTTCTACATGGATCAAGTTTATTTTAACAACTTTTGTGAAGGTTGACCCAAGGATCATCCCTGCCAAGTTTAATCAAATTCTGTCCAGTGGTTTCAGAGGAGATGTTGTTACAAGGTTTCTCCATATACATATAAGGCAAATAAGCCCCGCCCCTGGCGGCCATGTTTTTTTACGGATCGGAATAATTTTAGCAACTTTGGTAGAGGTTGACCCAAGGAACATCTGTACCAATTTATTATAAAATCTGGCCAGTAGTTTTGAAGAAGCTGATTTTTAAAGTTTTCATTTTTTTCATCTTTTTGTTGCCATGGCAACCAGAGTTCTACATGGATCAAGTTTATTTTAGCAACTTTTGTGAAGGTTGACCCAAGGATCATCCCTGCCAAGTTTAATCAAATTCTGTCCAGTGGTTTCAGAGGAGATGTTGTTTAAAGGTTTCTCTATATACATATAAGGCAAATAAGCCCCGCCTGTGGCGGCCATGTTTTTTTATGGATCAGAATAATTTTAGCAACTTTGGTAGAGGTTGACCCAAGGAACATCTGAATCAATTTATTTTAAAATCTGGCCAGTAGTTTTGAAGGAGATGATTTTTAAAGTTTTCAAATTTTTTTGCAACCAGAGTTCTTCATGGATCAACTTTATTTTAGCAACTTTTGTAGAGCCTCATCCAAGGAACATTCCTGCCAAGTTTCATTAAATTCTGTCCAGCGGTTTCAGAGGAGATGTCGTTTAAAGCAAATTGTTGACGACGGACGACGCACGACGGACGACGCACGACGCACGACGACGGACGCCGGACGAAGGGCGATCACAAAAGCTCACCTTGAGCACTTTGTGCTCAGGTGAGCTAAAAAACATGTGAAAATTACACGGAATCATTATTTTTCGGTATAAGTAGAAATGCTCATAAGTAAGAGTATCCTTGGTGTTTAAGAGAATTCAAACCATAAAACCGAAAACAAACCTGTAAGCGGGAACAAAATGCCGACCGCAAGTTAATTTCCACATCCACTATGCTCTTCGCAAAAAATAAAATTGATTTGGAGAAAAGATAATATTTTTATGTTGTTGTTGATGTTGTATTTGTTTTTAGTGAAACCTATAGGAGAGATCGCTCTGTTCAAGGAAGTATTTTGTCGCGTTTTTTTTTTCTTTCAGTGCAAGAGTTAGGAGTTTCAAGGTAGCAAAGTAAAAAACTTGACATCTTCCTTATCTTCCTAATCATAATACATGTACATACAAATACCACATCAATATATCAAAGAATGTAGAAAAAAAGGTCCGTGGGAATATATTTATCCATTATAAAGAAATGTATAAAGTCCATAATATATACAAAACTGCGTGGAATTCAACTCTGTCTCTTATTATCATATAACTATATCCATTTCCAAACGTGCAGAAGACATGTTCGAGATGATCTTCGTTGACGTCACAATGACGTCGTCATAAATGCTGAAGGTGAGGGCAACTGTCACTGTACACTTATATACCAATAATTGCTCAATGTATTCAAGTATGTAGAAACAAAAATCCAATTTTACCAAAACCCAAGGGTCATAACTGCGTTAAAAGAGGGTGAATGTGACCGAAATATAAGCTCTTAAGTATATTTATTGTTCACATACATGAACATTTAAAAACGCTCTGTATGAAGAACAAAAATCAGAAAATTGTACTTCAGAATGGCGTGCATGAGTAAAACTATACGTCTCGGCCATTATATAGTGACGGGGTATGAAAATGCGATCTAATGTATGCGTACACATGTGCATGTTAATGTTGACGGTATTCATTATTCAAGGAATAGCAGCCAGAACTGACCACCTCGGTAACGAGACTGGGTGTGTTAGAATGTAAGTTGACAGCGAGGCATCACTATACCTATGTTTCAGCTGACATGCGAAGATCCAGAGGGGGGCACCCCTGAGATCTGGCTATTATGCTTAAAATATGCATTTTTTTGCTTTGTTTCTAGAAGATCTAGAAATATTTCTACAGGATAGGTTGAATTGTGGTATATCATTATATTCATTATGTATTATTATTCTATTGTTTGCAGACGATATGGTGTTAATTGGTAATTCTGTGCAAGACTTACAAAATAGTCTAGATCGTTTACATACTTATTGTCAGCATTGGGGATTGGAAGTAAATGTTGAAAAAACCAAGGTCATGGTATTTCGAAAAAGGGGTCAAATAAGAATCGATGAAAAGTGGTCTTACAATAGGGATGAATTAGAAGTAGTCGATAATTTTAACTACCTAGGGTTTACTTTTAATTACGCAGGCTCTTTCATACTTAACATCCAAAACTTAAAAGGTAAAGCACTTAAAGCTATGTATGTATTAATAAAAAATGTCAAACGGCTAAAAATTAAACCAAGTCTTGCACTACAGTTATTTGATGCTTTTATAGTACCTATATTAAACTATGCTTGTCCAGTATGGGGTTTCACAAAGTCTAAGGACTTAGAACTACTGCATTTGAAATTTTGTAAATCGATATTAGGGGTTAAATTAAGCTCGTGCAATGCAGCAATATATGGTGAATTAGGGAGATACCCGCTATACATCAGTAGGTATGATATGATTATAAAGTATTGGTTTAAATTGATAAATACAGATAATATAATACTAAGAGCAATATATGAGGATGCGTTAGAAAGTTGTAACAAAGGGGTCAAAAACTGGGTATATTCTGTTAAATCTATGTTAGAAAATTATGGTTTTATGTATGTTTTTTATGATGGACATAAAGTCAGTTATGATAAGTTTATCAAAGATTTAAGTTTATCAAAGATTTTAAACAAAGGCTTATTGATAGTTTTATACAAAAGTGGTGTGGAGAGTTACATGATAATAATAAGCTTAATTATTTGTACAGAAACATCAAAACCAACTTTGAATATGAAAACTACCTGGACATTTTATTTGGAAAACACAGAGTATGTTTGAGTAAGATAAGAATTAGTGCACATAATTTATTTATTGTAACCTTGAGATATGGTCGAGATAGAAAAGAGAGAGCTGACAGAAAGTGTATTTTGTGTAATAGAAACGATATAAAAGACGAGTATCATTTTATATATATGTGACAAATATAAAGATTTACGAAAGACATATATAAAAAAGTATCATTACAAATATCCAAGTATGACCAAGTTTGTTGAATTACTGAACTGTTCTAATAGGAAAACATTAACAAATCTTGCAAAATATATTACAAAAGCTACACTAATAAGAAACGAATTTTTGAATCTGTGATGTGAAAATATGTAATTCATTGTTTTGTTAATTATCGATTCTGTGTTGACTATGCAGAAATGATAATATTGGGAGATTAATAGGGAGACTGGTACAATGTAAAATTTAGCTATCCCATTATGAATATGTGTAAATAATGTATACTGTTATGTGAAATGGCAAGTTGTGTATGAAAGGGGGTGTTGTATGAAAGATAGATACTGTTATGAGTGGCTACTATGACAAGTTCTTTAACTTCTGTGTGTGCTGTGGTATTACATTGAGTATTATAATTACAACTAGTAGTCGTAGAAGCTATACGTTCATTATTATTTATGCATTTTATTGGTCATTTCCTTCTTTTCTCTAAATTTCGTTTCGTTAGAGATATAAGAGGGAGAGAAATATAAGGCAATTCTTAATATACCTTATCCTACAATCTTTCTAGTGTATCTAGAAAGATATTAAGGGACAGGGATCTTTTGTATTTCGTAAACAAAAGCAGTATATTGTAGCTTTTTACTGACAACTTTACACATTGGGTGTATGCATTTATATATGTATAAGTTAGTACCATAGGCATATCGATGATGATAAAAGTTTTATATATACAAGATTAAAAATCATTAAAAATGTATGCATAATAGAGATAGCAGTGAGGATCCATTCTCCGTATTATCCTATTATTAATGTTAAATATTAAATTATAAGTAAGGTATTAAGTTTGATCACTAGATACAATTTACGACAAAAACTGAAAACGAAATGATTATCATGTTAATAATAGAGATATCAGTGATGATCCATTCTCCACATTACTAAAATATAATATTCATAAACAAGGTATCAACAACTTACGAGAAGCTAATGATGAAGGTAAAAGTGGTATGATGTAGTAGATGAGAGAGTGAGTCGGAGAGAGAGTGTTGTTTTGTTTCACGTGTGTAATTTGTGTAGTATATTTATTATGTATTGACGATGTACATGAGTGTATAAGTCAAAGAATTAAATAAAGATATACAAATGTATATACATAAAAGAGGGGAGTAAAGCGGCATGCCCCCTGGATTTGGCTGTAATACTAAAATGTGTAAGAAAGAGGGGGCGGGGGGCATGACTCCTCCTGGGAATTGGTTATAATGTTTAATATCTAGTAAATATCTAGTAATCTAGAGTGTTTTAAAATCAAATCACTGTCTGGACACACCCACCCCCCAATCCCACGTACTGTGATTTTTAGAGGCGGCTGCCCCACAACGACGAACGGTGAATTTCATAGTTGGCCAATATAATATCCCTGTCGGTCCTCCCCTGAGACAAATTGATAGATCCGCGCAAGCAACATATCTGAAATGTTGTTGGTTGGACGCTTAAAGCCATTACAATGACATACACTGCGACACTATTTTTTTTCTTCTTCGTTTATTGCCATGAAGGACCCACTTTGTGCATGAGGAAACTAAATGATTACTTGGTCTATGTAGAAAACATAATTTAATAACTTATACTTGTATCAGTACTTAAGTTGACTATTAATAGTTCAATTGAAGTGTGTATGAACTATAATGAGTGGTTAAGAGATAAAAAAAAAACTACAGACAAGTAGCTCCTACTAGAAGGACAGGTCACTACTTCTACCGAAACACCGATATCATATGGTGTAATGCATATTTAAATATTCTCTTTAACGTTCCATCAACAGTATTTCAGTCATTCTGAATGTTGTCTACATGGGACAGATACAGAGATGGCTCACTGTAACATAATACCATACCGATACCGAACAAGATATTTATATGCTAAGCATTGGGCAATTTTAATGAATTAGACTTCATGCAACCAGTTTGAAGATTATATAATATTAAGATGACTGGTAAAAAAAAAAAAAAATGAAACGTCCAGAATTAAAATAAATGTTAAAAAAAAAAAATTAAATTGGTTAGAGATGACTGGTTTTATTTCTACATGCTGACAAATAAAAGGTTCTGAAACTAGTTCTACAAGAAAGAAAAACGTTATAACATATGTTGATGCCCATCAAGGAATAAGCTCGGTTAAAATAAGACTATGACTTTTTGAGTTTACCGTCGCTTCGACAGTATTTCAGTCATATAGCGACGTCCAGCTAATTACAGGTGGAGGAGGACCCTGAATGCACTGATGCATCCGGGTAGAACCACCGACCTACCGCAAGCCAGCTGTGAGGGGCTGAGTGAGTGTTAAAGTCAGCGACTTTACCCTCTCGGCCACGGAAACCCCTTCGGTCAAAATAAGTTCCTGTTCGACATTCAGGATATCAGGGACGAAGTGAGTATAACGACTCCTAGACAGTGATTGGCCAATAAATTAATTTGTTGTCGAATCATACACATTGCAATTAAAGGTTTAAGAGCTGTGAATGTTTTATTTGCGAAACTAAAGAACATAACACTTTTTATCCAAGTACTGTATACCAAATGTTTGATGTTTTTATTGGTTCTGTACTCATTTACGGAAGTGAATTATGGGGTTTGGGGAAAAGTAAGATTACAGAAAGGATACATCTGAAATTTTGAGATTTTTTGTAATGTGTTAATAATCAACATGTAATAAGTCCGACATACGAAGAGTTCCTTCATATATTATTAGTTATACAGTTTCTTGACAGGGTACATGACTATTTATTCCCGGCTGAGGAAAGTCGTGTTACCCGAGCCGCTAGTCGAGGGTTACATGATTTTTCTTAGCCGGGAATAAATAGTCATGTACCCTGTCAGGAAACTGTATAACGAATTTATTATACTGCAAAGTTCAGTCCTATTTCTACGTTTATAAATACTTATAAGGCGTAATAAACATATATACCCAGTGTACATGACGTTATGTACACGGCTTATTGACCAATCAGAAGAGAGAATTTTACGTCGCAGTATAATAAAAATAGATATTCATTTATATTTCATGATTCGTATCTTGGAATATTTGTCAATAAGTATCCAGTCTGATTAGTTTGTATGGTTCATTATTGTGTAAAAGGGGGTTAAATAAATGGGTGACGCAAGCTGAAATCATGGTTTTCCTATATACGTATGTAGGAATTTCTTGAATCTGTTGATTTCTATTTATTTATATCTGTGTTTAAACATCGTTTGCTTGACCAGTTTGTTCAAAATTGATATAAAATAATAGATGGAAGAAATTCATTTCGTATACACAAACATAAGTTATCGTTCGTATTTGACAGTTATCTTCATACAGTCCTATTTAGATGCCGAAATGGGACCGCCATGGCCGAGCGGTTACAGTCGTTGACTACAAATCTCTCAGCCCCTCAACGCTGTGGGTTCGAATCCCGGTAGGGACTTCGGATTTTTCATGTGAGGAAGCCTTCCAGCTGACTTGCGGTAGGTCGGTGGTTCTACCCGGGTACCTCTGCGTACTCGGGGTCTTCTTCCACCTGTAATTAGCTGGACGTCGCTATATGATTGAAATACTATCGCAGCGACGGTAAACCCCAATACAATACAATACAATACAATAAAAACCGAAATGTATTGACTAAGTTAAGATAATCATAACATCACCGTTGTATTGAATCTGGATGATATGGGAATATAATTCCTTGTAATTAGATATATTATACCATGTGTATCTTAGGTGACCTTGAGGATGGATATCATATTTGACAAAATTTATCGTAAGATACGGAAGATTTATATAGAAAACAATATTATTACGTGAGCCCAGTAAATACGAGTTTAAGAAGTCGAAAAACATAACTGAACATTTATCTCTATCTTATTACATTCCATAACAACTTTACTTAACAAATGTTGCAAGTACTTCGATTTCAAGCTTGCAAGGAAAGTAATTTTTTTCAAATATATGCCCAATCAATATTGCAAATGTATATTAGTACAATCTGTCTTTTGCTAAAACGATTTTGATGCATAATCAACCATGCGAAACCTATTTTCGCGTAAAGCTACTGAAAAAAGAAAATACGTTATTTTAGTTCTGAATCGAGTTACTCACAAATCTATAGTAGGAATACATATGTACTTTTAAGTTTCGACTAGCATAGTAAAGTAACTGTTAGTTGCTGACGTAGTGTTAGTAGTATGTATTCATTTGAGGTTATATACCTAAATAAATAAATAATGAAATGTGCACCGTATATAAATATTTTGTTATATGAAAGTTGGAATTTAGGGAGAGTGTGTGACTACCACCTTTGTGTGTTGTTAAACTTCATATTCATGTTATATTCACGTGTTTTTTTTTTGTTGTTTTTTTTATTGTATAAAATATGTGTTATGCAACAAGAAACATAATACATGTTGATGTTACTTGTAATAAAGATTACTATGCTTATACATAACGAAAGTTATTGTTGCAATGTGGATTTTTATTCGTTCTTGGCCAATTTTCGATTAAAACAAATACCAAAGTATCCAAATCAAGACCGTTCCAGGTAACCCTCCACATTAAATTAACCCCTGGTATAGGACCCATCCCTTGATGTCGTTTCATCTGACCGAAAATTGGCGAGTTGTTTTAAAAAAGAAACAATAGTGAAAGGACAAGTATGAAAAAAAAAATGTCGTAAAGTATTAAAACAAATTCATCGAAAGTCATTATAAATAATATACTTTTTATCTATACTCAGTAATCGACATGGGTTCTCTCCCCTGACAACCATGAATGAAGCCTTTGCCATCTGGGACAGTTTATTTTGATACTTTGACCCCAGACAATAGTTATAACTCTATCTAGGGTTCTGCTTGTTGTTATTTATTTCCCTGAATACATTTGGGGAAAACGTGATTAGTCATCTCCCGGAGTATCGATAATAAGGACGTTTATATCAACGATCTGTTGAGTTTGAAGTGTAGTTTGGCTTGACTTGACTATTTGAGTTTACCGTCGCTTCGACAGTATTTCAGTCATATAGCGACGTCCAGCTAATTACAGGTGGAGGAAGACCCAGAATGCACGGAGGCATCCGGGTAGAACAACCGACCTACCGCAAGCCAGCTGCAAGGCTTCCTCACATGAAAATCCGAATGACCCTGCCGGGATTCGAACCCACGCGGTGAGGGGCTGAGTGAGGTGTAGTTTGGACCACTTATGCAAATGGTATACTTAACAATGCAAGACATATTTAAAGTACATTTATTTGTAAGTATATTAGTATACTTAAATAAAAAAAGTGTTTAAGTATCTGTAAATAAATAAATAAATAAATAAATAAATAAATAAATAAATAAATAAATAAATATGAGTGAGTATCAGGTGGTTCCCACTTAATTTAAACCTATTTAAGTCAATTGGGAAACTAGTAACAACGTATACTATTCCCTCTTGACAGTTCTTGTGTTGGTCTAGTATGTTGGCGGTTGGGAAGGCCATGAAAAGTCCTTGCCTTAACAGGTGTTCAAACCGACAGCCTTTGAATCCGCATTCATGTATAGTACGACTTAACCACGGCGTTCTAAGTTTCCTACTATGTACGTGATATACACTGCAGACATTAGCATTAGCCGATTTAATTAAAGAATGATATAGCATTTTAAAAGACGTAATGTACACGCTCTTTATAAATATTTTGAAACCTCATATAATAAGATCTATACTGGGATATAGTACCTCGTCTACTTAAGAATGATTTATGAACTTAGATATATATATTTTTTATTTTCTTTTTTAACACCGATGTCAGTAAGTAAGGCGTGCGTTCATGTATAGTAAGAATCTGATGTGTATATATTTTTAGATCTGCAAATCGAAAGCAAAAGTCGTACCAGAAATTACAATGACACGTGATGTCATTAATGTTGTAATTCCATGGTACTCTGCCTTTTCATTATCATCATGACGCTGTAATCCTGTATTAACAACTACTAATTATGATGCAAAGCACCAAAGACGCCGCGCAAGTTTTTGAAGCATAACTTAAATAAAGCAACCATTCAGAATTTTGCAGGTCTAAATATTTCCACTAAGCAATGATACATGCCATTTTGAACATTTTGAAAATATCCTCAGCTGTAGGCAGATATTTCTAAAGTGTGTTCTAAAAAGTCCAAAAACCGTATATTATCAAATTTTTCAGAAATATAGAACATAAATACAGAAAATTGTAGACACATTATAGGATGATCGTTTGAGATGCCATAAATTAACTAATATATAGATAAAAAAATACATTTTACAGCAGGTATTTCCTTTCTTATATAATTATTGGAAGAGTTAGGGTCTGCAAGATGCGTGTTATTTCCAGACAGTAAGCTACAAAGGCGGTGTTAATGTCATTGTAAAAAAGCACCATTATCTTTAACAACAACAAGGACAATGGTAACAAAACAATTCAGCACAGATAAGTTTTTATTTGGTACAGGATTTAGGCACAGGTCCCGGGGTACAATCTTCCCGATAGTTATTACTTTTCCCGGCAGGGTCATTCGGATTTTCATGTGAGGAAGCCTTCCAGCTGGCTTGTGGTAGGTCGGTGGTTCTACCCGAATACCTCCGTGCATTCGGGGTCTTCCTCTACCTGTAATTAGCTGGACGTCGCTATATGACTGAAATACTGTCGAAGCGACGGTAAACTCAAATAGTCAAGTCAGTTATTACTTCCCTTGATAACGAAGCGTGACGTAGGAATATGACATTCTATTTGTATTGATGATATGTATAAAATTAAATATGTTTACAAGGCTTTACAACATAAGTTAAAATGTTCAGTTAAATTTACCCATTTCAAGCACTATACATACTGGGACCGCGGGTTGGACGTGAGACCGTAAGTTTGACATGTCCGATATGGCCATGTGTATAGTGTTTGTGTGTTTTTACACTTTCTACATTATGCTGTAATATTTATTATTAAACCACGGTTTCATTGATTTTTCAGGTTGACAGTATGTATCTAAAATATGAATATTTTAAGATTTCAAAACATCTTCCAAAATCTTTTTTTCTGAGCTTTAATGAATTAGGCTGCTTACAAACCAAGTTTTAAAACCCGTTACCAACGAGTGTAGGGTGAAGTCATTAGTTGTCGAGTTTCGTTTTAATAACGATAGAAGACTTGTATGTTTTGTTTGTTTGTTTGTTTGTTTGTTTGTTTTTGTTTTACCATATTACGTATTTTTCTTTTACAGTAATGACAGTGGCTGCTCCCTTTTCCAATTATGCGGCTCAATGACCAGCCTACTATTGTGTTAAATTGTAAGACAAAGACAGTGAGAAGTTACATCAATTTATCCTGTCCGTTCTGAACATTAACAAGTCACTATTAACTGTTTTTTTGTTGTTTTTTTGTTTGTTTTTTCGTTTTTTTTTTGTTTGTTTGTTTGTTTTTTTTCGTTTTTTTTTCGTTTTTTTTTTCACAACTTTGCATCACAGTAACTTTAACATTTTGAAACTATATGTATTAAAATACTGAATACCATTTCCTGTAAATACAGATTGATAATGACATTCATGCAACAGTTTTATTCCCTATGTCAGTGACCTACAGAGTTCTAGTTGGGGAACAATTTGAAATGTTGACTGATTCATGACAGATAATTCACTTGGCTAGAAGAACATGTATTTGACGACATGAATCATCATGACCTGGTTCCAAGAAACCGAACAAGGACTGGCAGCGCACTTTCTTCCCTTTACAGATAATATCAGACCTACCATTGTTATTACAAGACCGATCTTTATCACAATTGTGATGAAGCGCCGTTGCAGGTCTGAATTCTTGGCCAAGTCATGGTGATTCATAGGAAGATACTATTCCAAGAACGATTGACAGTAGTTAATCATTTGTCAAGAACATTCCGACTACATATTGCTATGTTATATCTCATGTTTTGTCAAGTATTACATACGACATAACATACATATATATATATATATATTGTTCCGCAGAGCCCTATGATCCCAGAAATGGCGAAGTTCCTGCAGTTTTCAGTTGCCGCCATATTTATGCAAAATACTTAATGGTCGGAATGAGTTTGATGTCATGCAAATAATATTGGTTCCCATGGTCAGATAAAGATGCGCTGAGAGACTGCCGGCAGGATAAACATGATGAAATATAGCTATAATTCTAATTCCAGCCTTTAAGCAGAGGGCAAAGGTAATTTGACGCTAAAATCTTCACTCTTTTCCTGCAACTCTAGTTACTTGTAGTAAGACAGCTGAACACGCTGTTTTTTGTTGTTGTTGTTTTGTTTTTTTTATATATGATAAACCGCGCCGCCAATATCTCAGTTCCTTGAGCACTTTGATATTGTTTCATAATGGTCCGGAGTGATGTTCCATTCATAAATTGCATACCTAAGGAGGTCATGACTTTACAATCGCATTCAACTGATATGCAACTGAGCGCGGAGTGATATACTACGTTGAAAACGACTGTGGTAATTATGCAAATTAACAATGCCTGCTTGTAAGACTACCACCAGTCTAGAAATTAAAGCGTTGCAGCTACATTGAGAATCCGTTCAGCCTGTTCGCGGGTAAAGTCACGAGCAACGTATTTATGTGCTGAATATTGTAGAAAATAAATACTAATGATTGCATCATTGATAAAATCATCATCTTAAAAGCAATTATAGATTGGATTTGTATGGACATACATGTATTTAACCCTTTCCCTCATATAGACTCATTTTGACGCACTCAATAGGTACCACATAAAGCCTGATCTGCAGAAAACCACAGTTAAATCTTACCAAATTTAATTGTAAAATCCTCATTACCAGACCACTGAGAAGCAGTGAAAAGCATAAAACCTGATCAGCCTGGGAGTTACTCGCAGGCTGATCTGGTTTTATGTTGTTCGCATAGGTCTTTTTATGGTATCCTATATGAGGGAACGGGTTAAATTCTATATTACAAAACAATACCAGTCGAATAGAAATGATATATCGGCAATGATACTAATTAAAGGGTGGTATTGTTCTATAGCGGTTATTAATAAAAATATCTTTTAATTTTTGATAGATAAAGTACACAATTCATTTACTATTTGCGAATTTTTGAGTTAACAAAACATCATTTAAACCAATTTTTATCAAGATTTGTTTTACATTTTGTAACCATTGAAATTATTACTAGAGTACTCTATTATTTATTGCTGTTGCTGCATTATTGTATTTATTAAGAATTTGCACATAATTATACTTTAATGGCGAGTTTTGGAATAACGAGTTGTACCAGCTTAGCCCAATATTTCACTATTCTGGTTCCAATATCAAATACACCTGTTACACCATATACCATTGCTGATGCGGTCGACTGAAATGAGGATATATACTTCATAAATTTTAACTGACTTATTTCTAGTATCATTATTCCCCATACCCCAAATTCCACATCCATAAAGTAATAATGGTTTGACTTAGTTATTAAATAGGTCAATTTGCATGCTAAAAGGTGGGCAAAGATTTTTTTAATCAAACTATACCTAGCCATAGTGGCTTGGCTAGAAATATGTTTCTTGCACTTTGAAAAGAACCTGTTATAGTATACACCTAAGAATTTAAATTCCTTAGCAATTTTAATTGCATGGTTATTGTATATAAAAATATATGTCATATTTCTACTTGATGAGACAAAAATCGCTTTTTTGTTTGTTTGTTTTTTCCGATATTTACCTTTACCTTCCAAGTTTCACTTTAATCAAAATAGATATTAAGAGGTTTTTTTTTAGATCTTCTGCAGGTTCCTTTACTATGACTGTATCATCCGCGTAGAGTAATTTATAAAGTTTTATATATATATAGACGATTTTCATCACTACATTCTATTCCGTTAACACTCTGATCTGTAAAAAGATATAAAGGTCATCTAAGTAAAGAGAAAATAAAAATGGCGAAAGATTCAAAATATTTTCTTTTTCTTTTTAAATTTCAAAATTTCGAACAATGATTGCAGGACGAACATGTTGTCAATCGTTGAATGATTAGCACGTAAACCTGATTGGAATTTATTTATCAAATCTTCATCGTTAGCAAATTTCTGTGCACGCTTATTTAGTATTGCTGTAAATAATTTACCTAGGCAGCTTAATAGAGTTATTGTTCTGTAGTTTTCAGCAAGTTTAGGATCTCCTTTATTTCTATAAATCGGTTGTATTACTATACCTTTTGTCCACATTTCTGGCACAAAATCAGTATTTAAGACTAAGTTAAACAATTTAACATATGCCTGACCGAGAAGTCGCAATGGATTTTTAATGTGTTCGTTTAATATCATATCTACTCCACTCGCTTTTCCATTCTTTTTAACTGTGTCATGGACTTCTTTCAAAGTAATTGATAAATTTAATTAATCATTAATGTGTTCTACAGTTCCCGTGTTTATTGCGGTATGTTCGACATCCGATTCATGTGTGTATTCATTTATATTTTTAAAATGAAAAAATATATCGTTTAATGACACGTGTATACAATTACTATTTTCGCCAGTATGACTTTGGGTCTGTTTTCCCCACTTTCCTTAATGCATCTATGTTTTGTTTTCTTATGCTTCATGTACGAATTATTTAAAGTTTTCTTATAATTTTCACTTTCTTATTTTAGGTATTGTAAATTTTCTTTTTTCTTTCTTAACTTATATTTAAATATTTAGCCTCATGAAATCCCCGTCTTGCTAAATAACATTCTTGTTTTGTTTTTCCCAAATAACTTTTTTTGCACTGTTTATGAAAATGTTTGTTAAGTCTTCAGTTATTTTGTTTATGTCACAGTATGTTATATCAATATTGCTAGATAATTCATCAATCTTAGAATTAACATATTCAATTTGTATTGTGTCACTTTTATATTATCTTTAAATAATGTTACCGTTGTTTCATCCTATAATCTGACCCTGAATATCTGAATATGCGACAATTTTTCAGAAAAGTCAGGTTAACTGGATATCATGCTTTTTTCCAGATAATTATGTGAAAAGATGCTTGTTATCCAAATAATTTAACTGACTTACTTAAAAAAATGCGAGATATCCAGTTATCTTAAGTAAATATATGGCTGGCAGTAGTGGGCTAACTGATTACTAACTGATTATGTGACATTTTTTTTCAGAAAAGTTTCGACATAGCTAAGTGGATAAGTGGCTGGCAGAAGTATGCTACCATAGAAACGCACTAGCTGTATCCAGTGTTTTACGCATCACCCTCACGCATTATCGTTATTAAAGCCGCGCGGCGACGTCAGTATGGGATTGGTTTCAATTTTGACCACGGAGCTGCATAATCAAAATAGGGAGCAACTAACGTTATTGCTGTAAATATGTTTGAAAGCACTTTATGGATCAATTTACTGTATCGAGGACTGAATTCATAAGCATAAACTGGAACAGAAAACCAATTCAAAGTCCTTTCAAGATAGTGTGAGGAAAGTACTATCATGCCATGCCTATGCCACCATTGGATGAAATATAAACAATGTAATACTATATTAATAATTATAGCATTGCATGGTGGAAAGAACAAAAGAAAAAAAGAACGGAAAAATGTTAACTTGTGTGTGTGTGTGTGTGTGTGTGTGTGTGTGTGTGTAGATAGATAGATAGATAGATAGATAGATAGATAGAAAGACAGACAGACAGACATACATACTTTACATTCTTTTCATCAAACGGTCAATATCCCTAAACTTCCGTGTTTTCGCAGCAATGTCACCATAGTTTATGATTACAATGCTTTTGTTTCCGTGTATATAAGTATGAATTTAAGCACAAGTCATGACAACCGTAGCTATAGTATAGCATGAATGTTCATCACAGTAAAAAAAAAATCAGAAATACTATTTAAACCTATAGCAGTTACTTCCCTTGATTTACATTACTACTGCTTCGAAAGTGGGTAAAATTAAAAAGAAAATAATATAAAAATAGGCCAATCTGCAGTGAAAAATTAATAGAACAACAAGACAAAGGCTTGGATTTAATTTTAAAAAAAAATGCCTTTTCCGGAATATCAAAGCTTGAGGCATAAATGAGGTTGACTAAAACGCTGTACCTTATCTTCTTGGTCTATAACGAAAGGAAGGCATATTATTCTTGAAAACATTGGTTAAATTGGACAACAAATCTCAAAATCTCAATGCATATTTCAGTCTCAATACATACGGGTTATTGTTCTCGTTTTCACAGCATTCTAGCCTCAAGTATTTCCTACCTGAACCTTTAAAACTGCAAGTCAACAACCCAGTAGTGATGTTTATTGACGTAGGGGACAACATCGCTGCGGATTTTGATTTTTCACCTATGTGTCAAACATATCTGGATATGTGATCACCTAGATCATCTTGGAAACATAAAAGAAATAGAAAAAAAAGCCATTTGTTTAATCCAAAAGTTATTTGATTATGTCCCGTCGACATAATTACAGACTGTGCCTATTTGTAACAGATAAAGTGCTGCCTCACTGAAGTATCCACAGTAAATAAATACATGTACCATGATACCACACAAAGTCACATTATTAAACATACCAGACTTGAATCACCCTACATTTATGCTAAGTTTAAATTTGAACAGGGGGGTATCCGTACCATTCTAACTTCTTTAATTAATCGCGACCGGGGATAGAACCCGCGACCTCCCGCTCAAGAAGCGGGCTTCCTAACTATTCAGCCACCGTGAACGCTCTGAACCAAGTGACTGTATTACGGAAAATATATTTAGTCTTTGCTTCTCTAATATTTTTTACACAGCGGAAAGGTGTTGAACCAAAGCATAGCTACACGCCACCTTTCATTGTGTTTTTTTTTAATTTTCATGTGTTTCTTTGCTGAACAAAGATTTAAATGTTAATACCATCCCGATTGTATGTATGTGACTTGAAGTTCAATGCTGTTGTTCAACAAATATTTTGAATTATTTTAACTTGAATATAACCTCTGTCTGTTATTTTAATCCTCTGTTCCTGAATAACTGACAACGTTTTTACTAATACCTTTCCCGGTTTCTCTAATAAGGCAGAGTGTTGCTATGATAAGACGTAAAACAAGAGGGCCATGATGGCCCTGGCTCGCTCACCTGAGAACCAGGTATTAGTGGGAGAAATTATCTTATGATATTGTGGAAAATGGGGCTCTGCCCTCTGCCAGCCATAAATCGAGTGAGTCCTTTAGGACAAGAATAATTTTCAAATTTGTACTATATACATGTAAGGAAAATGGGCTCAGCCCCCCCCCCCCCCGGCGGCCATGTTTTTCAACGAATCAAAATAATTACCTAAGGAACATCAGTGCCAAATATCTTTGAAATCCAGCTTGTACGTTTAGCAAAGAAGATTTTTTCAAATGTCCCCCCCCACCCCCTTGGCGGCCATGTTTTTCAACGGATCAAAATAATTTGAATAATCTTGGTAGAGAGTGACCCAAGGAACATATATGCCAAATAACTTTGAAATCTTGCCAGTAATTTTGGAGGAGAAGATTTTCAAAATTTTCATGTTTTTTTTCTTTTCGTTGCCATGGCAACCACAGAATCAAATTCTTTGAACAACTATGAAAGGGCTTCACCCAAGGAACATTCCTGTGAAGTTTCTTTAAAATTAGCCCAGTGGTTTAGGAGGAGATATCGTTTTAAGTTAAATGTTGACGACGGACGACGAACGCCGGACATTCATCGGTCACAATAGCTCACCTTGAGCACATTGTGCTCAGGTGAGCTAAAAAAAAAACACGCACACTCACTTGTTTTTCCCCCGTTTATTCGAACGACTCGACACCACTATTGAAACACAAAATCAGCTCAGTTGTAATTTTTGGATAAAAAAACAGCATTTTATTTTTTATGAAAATCACCATCTTCAAATATCCTGCTATTTGTAACATTTATTTGACCAATCATGTAAGAGAGAGAGAGAGAGAGAGAGAGAGATTTTATCTTAGGCATTTGTTAGTATCCTGTACATACAATGTGTTACTTTACAGAGTATGCATTTATATTCCTGGATCAAACATAATGTAATTACCTTTCAAAATGCGCAATATTCGATGTACTGTTCAAAATAAAGAGGTCAGATGCTAAAACCAAAAATTATATATAGAAGTGGGAAGACAATATATCACGTGAATATAGAATTACACTGTTTTACCGATAACAACGTTCATGAAATAGAGTCGAGTTTCATATATTTTTCATAATACCTCAATATCAGGAAATAAGAATCATATTTCATTTTGCAATTTACCTAAAGACGAATATTACAGTTAAATACTCACAATAATAACTGAGCTATTTCTATGTCACTTATAATGGATGTAGTCACGTGACTCAAAAATACATCGTCATTTTAATTGATGTCTATATATGACATCATGGACCTGGCATTCAGCAATTTCATTAAAATCAGATTCAGTATGCACACTGGATCTGACCACATCGTACAGAGGATCGTCTCAGATTGACCTTTGTATAAGCCAATCAAATCGGCGGCTACAGAATCATTCGGTATATCAGGGGGAAGCAACCGCATCAATCTCACAATAGGGTAGAAAGATGTCTAAGCGGCCGAGTAGCTCATTCGGTAGAGCGGTAGCTCTTTCAGTAGAGCATTCGCCCTGTAAGCAAAAGTCCCCGGGTTCGAGTCCCGGACAAGCTGCACATTTTTTTCACCCGGTGACAAACATTTTACTGAAGTGGGTTTGAAACACGTTATTTGATTGGTTTAAAATCAAACACTTGTTAATGCAGATAAATTTCTTAAAAGGTCAATCTGACGTGACACATAATACGATGTTGTCAGATCCTAACCACGGATAGTAGAGGAGTGCAAATTAGGATATGATTTTAATGAGATTGGGCATTCAGTGTACTGTCTTGTATATCTGGGTGCACGTATTACCATAGTTTTATTTATGAATCTAATTAATAAGAATTAAGTTTTGTCACATGCCTGTGCATAGATGTGATAAATAGCGTACACTGGTACTGGTTTATGGAATAAATTTTCCACGTCATCATATCATGAAACATATTATTTCTAAATTAGAAATAACTGTTTCTATCATTGATAATTTCATTACTATATTATTAAATCATTCGTCCTTTCGTTTTGCAATATCTGGTCGCCAACACAGCATCAGCCTCGGCCAACACAAAATTGTCATTAAAACTTATTTATTTATTTATTTATTTATTTATTTATTTATTTATTATTTATTTTATTCTATTATATTATATTCTATATACGAGTCTAAGGTGTAAACTTATATATCTAATTAATTCCTGATTGCTTATCTTAACCAAACAATCAGTTATCGCAGTTTCAGATCAAACAAAAAGTGATCAAAGAAATGAAACCGGAAGTTTTCCTCCCTTAAATTTCCTTTTATAGTGTAAATAAGGTACTATAAATAAAAATGCATTTATACTATCTTCGTGATTACCTTAAAAACAAACAGAAAATTAAACAAAGACAAACAATCTACACGGTTTCGGACATTAAAACTAGCAGATCACTTTCATGTCATACCAGTATTATATATAGATATATTCAAACTTGTTTATTTTACTTCAATTGGGAAACAAGTTTTTAAGGCTTATACTTAATAATCTCAAAGACTCCTGGGTTGGACAACTACTGAGAAGACTGCAAAAATTCCTTGCTCCAAATGGCGTTCGAACTTACAATCATATACGTAACTGGCGTTACCAATGCACCATCAAACTCCACAGGGATCTTCCTTGCACGCTTACTCAGCAAAAAAATAATGCCGAAGAATGAAGGGAAGATAACTGCGTAGAGATTGATGCGCCACGATACCTTTTTACAGGTATATGAATACCAGACATAAACATATAACATTGGAGACCGTCAGGGAGCAGTTAAAGATCTAACTGGTATTTACTGTAGTGACTGAATAGCTTGAAATAACAATGACCTTCTTTTAAAGCTATTAAATATATGTATAGAGAGAGGCCTTGTTTACTATGGAGTAATTTTTCATTTAATACCACAGGGTTTTGCATTATCATTTTGCAAAGTCAAATAAATACATCAGAATATCACTAGATAATAACTATGTAGGTTTTCTAGACGGAAATAATACAGCAAACGATTTATTCCATTCTTTACCAATAATTTTGCAAAAGGGAAAAACATGATTTTTAAAGCCACTACATACTGATAATAAACGTTTGTACAGTCGCCATATTGCAATTGTTATCAACAATATGGCGACTGTACAAACGTTTATTATGTAGTGGTTTTAAAATTAGTGTTTTTCCTTGACAGTGGAAAACTTTTGCCGAAATATTAGTTAAGAGTGAATTTAATCATTTATTATATTACCTAGATATGTTAAAATACTGGGTACACGATTTAAACATAACGAATGTCACCTAAATTTGGCTCGAAAACCATTTCAACAACCTGTGTTATGAATCCAGATATAAGCTTTCGGTATTGACATGACATTAATCATCGGACATCATTTTAACACTACCCGTATTAACCCTTTCCCTCAAAGAGGAAACCATGAAAAGACCTATGCGAACAGCATAAAACCAGATCAGCCTGCGAGTAACTCACAGGCTTATCAGGTTTTATGCTGTTCGCTGCTCCTCAGTGGTATGGAAATGAGGATTTTGTAATTAAATTTGATAAGGTTTAACTGTGGTTTTCTGCAGATCAGGCTTTATGTGATACCTATTGAGAGCGTTAAAATGAATCTATATGAGGGAAAGGGTTAAACAGCTACTCGGTCTACTACCACACCCACTTTCACACCCCTATCAATACAGCCTAGTATCTAACCACTAGTCAAATCCATGGTAGCGTACTTATGCAAGCTTTTCACAACCATCCTAATAACCGTCAAAAAGGATCAGTATGAATTGTAACAAATTGCGTACCACTCTATCCTATGGTTGCATATCAAGTTTGCATAACTATTTTTGGTTATAAAATTTCCCCTCGAAATTTCCCTCCTTTTTACTAAGCGGAGAAAGTTTCAAAGTTTACCACGGCGTATTTAACTGTACCACTCCGTGCTAAGCATATTCTGCGCTAACGAATATGTTATATCGGCATTTTAATCATGACTATAACCGCTTTAAATGTGTTATAGTTTCCGTGCGTCGTCACACCATTTCCATATTGAAACAGGTAGATATATTCAGACACCTTTACATGAGCGAATCTGTCAATTTTGAAAATCATAACATTTCTGTAATTGAATGTGAATTTCATGTATTCTTTCATTGCAGTAAATTTCATTTATCCGAAACCAATATCTTTATAACTGGTACACTTTAGGGAGAAATGTGGAAAACTTTTATGCTTTGTTAAATTCAACAGATACTACTACTATTTATAAAACAGCTGTTTTCATTAACAAGTTACTTGACTCTGTTTAGATTGATCTGACACAACTCTTATAAAATATTTGTTGTTATCATCTGTATTATTTGTATTTTGGGCCGGAGGCCTTTATTTACTTGAATAAACTTTTGAACTTGAAAGTTTATTTACATATTTTTCTGTTACTTTTTTTTTGGCTCTGGAGAAGAAGCGCTAGCCGAGTACCCTTATGAACAGTACTGATCATGTAGAGTCAGAACCTAACCTATATTTAGTTGTTACGTGAGTAACTGAAGAGACAGGGGATTGAATTGAAATATATCATGTGTGACTTATTTTTATGTCAAGTAAGAAATTGATAAATAGATAACATCTTTCCAAAACGTATCCGTATCTAGGTTACTATTTAAACTTCAATCCTAAAGTTAGGTTTAAATTCGGAATATAATCTTCCAATGTGTGTGTGTGTGTGTGTGTGTGTGTGTGCGTGTGTTTTTGTGGGCTTCAGAGATTAACTTTGTCAAATATGTACATTCCATATAACTGTAGATTAACTAGCGGTATCTCTGAGAACCGAAATGAAACATCTGCTTAAAGGATTGCCACATTTAACTGACTCACAATTTGAGACTCTCCACTTTTAAAGGAGGAGTATCATGTCTGATTAAGACCTAGACTTTTTTTCCAGACGAGCAGATACACAAGTTGGTATAAAAAGGAAAAGTATACAAACAAAATCCACTCTGATCAGAAATATTGGGTCCTTTGAACTTGAGTTTATTTGAATGAGTAAGGGTCTACGACACATATCAGCTTCCCGATGAAAACAGTATTTTGCTCCATAGAATAACGGCTCATCTGTTGATTGGGAAATATAATACAATCTAGGTGTAAGCCCTCTAGGTCCTTCTGAGGTGACAACGTAACGTTTTATTTTTATCAGACCTACTAAGTCGTCTTTAAAGATGATTAATCAGTTTTGAATATTGACCTTTTTGTCCTATTTTCTTCGTCAGGATCAAACTTTATACAGCATCTACAAGATTCTAGTATAAAAAAAACTTTTGTCGTTAAATTTCCGTTTTGTACTTTATGGAATTCCCTGGGTTTATTTGTTCAAGGATTCGTGTTCTTTGAAACGCTTCGCCTTTAATGTGAACGATTTTGAAGTGATACATATTCGTGGATAAAACCTATTGTCCTACGTGAGTTAACCATTTCACTTTATAAGCTATCGCGCTGAACATTTATATGGTACAGGAAGGATATACGCGTACTTTCAGGAGTTACTGATAATATCAAATTTAACAGAAATATGCATATCTATATATGTGTGTGTGGTGTCAGCTAGATCGACCGATACTGTGTGTGGTATACTGTCACTTGTCTACAGCGTGGTATTGCATTGAGGCAGACCTATATCTGTGTCATTTAGCCATAGCTCCATAGTGTTTGTCTGCTTGTTTTTTGTTTGTTTGTTTTTTTGTTGTTTTTCTTTCCTGACACCGGACCCTCCAGTCTTGGCACTATCCTTACTATAGGTGAATACCCACGGCTGATCAATAGGCCATCTACGTAGGCTGAATGACGTCATTAAGTAAAATGGAATAAGTCAGCCGAGGGTTTCGACGATGTATTCTCGTATGCTGAGCGCCAACTGCGGGATATACAGCTTTACCTTTTACACAATGTTCGTATGTCGAAGTCGAGGATCGAATCCACAACCTCTAGTTACGAACCGGATTAGCTAACCACTGGGTATTCTCTTGCTTTAAACCGAAGTTTAGTTTAAATACGAAATGCTCGAATCATCCAGAGGTTCACGAACCTCTAATTCACATTACCTGATACACCTTTAAGATTACTCCTTTCTCACCGGGGTATAATTCTAGACAAGATCTTATATATACGCTATTTATATTTGAATACAGAGTCTATATATATATATATATAGAGAGAGAGAGAGAGAGAGAGACTCTGTATTCAAATATGAATAGCGTTTATTATTTTCATTACAAACATGATCGATTAAACCGATATCTCTTGGTGACACATGAATATGTGCATTTACATTTTCATCTGTACATATCTGACTGTTAAAAAATATACACCAGGAAGTAAATATTGACATCAAATCGAACGGACTTACTTCCTTTACTTACTTACTTACTTACTTACTTTGTTTAATGAAAACATTGAAAACATTGAAATCAATTATTGATTTAATGATAGTTTTACTGATAAGACATGTAAAGAGACTGTTTTAATGTTTCATATTTCGCCTGTGACAGGGTCTACGTATTGAATTGTACCATTCTTTTATCATTCGCTTACTCTTCTTATTTTATTGTGTTAGTGAAAAATGCGTATGTGTGGCATGTCGCTACAAGCAATATTAAATTAGAAGCAAAAACAGGCATCTTTGTAGATTACTCTCTTTATTTTGTGCATTTTGTGCTTTCTATGCAATTTGTGTATATTTCATATCTACATGAACTCATGTATGTGCTGTCTTCGTGCATGTTTAAAAGTTTACGAAGCTCAATAAAAATGTCTCAATATTTTTTATTAAATCACGTTGATATTTTTACCAACATCGCTAAAATCTCACTCTCATATTGCACGCATTACAAAGCCTTTTTTCACACATTTTGCACACATTTCGCACACATTCAAACACATTTCGATGCCCCAAAAATTAAGGGGGGGGGGAGAGGGGGCTCTGGAAACTACCCCCTCCATTATTTTTTCTGCATTTTCTTTCTCAGCCAGTCAAAATACACCGGCCAGTTGCCGATTTTATCTATACACACTAAAAAAATCATGAGAAAGTATGAGCGAGAGGTGGGAGAAATATTAATATATATTAAAATATAATATTAAAAGTAAGAAATAGAGAGGGGGGGCGAGGGTGCAGACTGACAGAGACAGACAGACAGAGTTAATCAGAAAACAGAGTATTGGGGAGTATAAAGATGGAAGGACTTGGCTATGAAACTCACTTGAAATATAACAGTTTATGTCATACGAAAGTGACCTTAAAAAATGAAGATCTTGAAATGAATCGAATGTTTCATTCAGTTTGCATCATAGAGAAAATAAAATTATGTAAATCTTTGTTAATATAAAGGTCCATTGTTGGCCCAGTACCTTGTGCCTCGTAATGCCGTGAAAAAAACTTGAATACGGATCCAGACAACTCTATCACTGGACACGGTACCAGCATGACGTACTAGGTATGCCTTGCAGACTAGACGCTCTTCGATTAGGAACTGTGACCTTGACCTTTATTCAAACAAATCACCTTCCATAGCTTTCTGTATTCTTTTATATTAAACAAATACGCTGCGTCCATACTTCCTCATATTGTTAATAGAGTAAACAGTCCGTTATTCATACACGCATATACTTAAGGACCTAAGGACACGCCTTGTCTAGATAAAATGTGTTGACTATTTGAGTTTACCGTCGCTTCGACAGTATTTCAGTCATATAGCGACGTCCAGCTAATTACAGGTGGCGGAAGACCCCGAATGCACGGAAACATCCGGGTAGAACTACCGACCTACCGCAGAGTGAGTGTTAAAGTCAGCGACTTTACCCTCTCCGCCACGGAGGCCTCACGTGGCATTAGGCGTATTAAAAAAGGTACTTATTTCCACTAACCCGACAAACTTTTTTTTTCTTTTTACCGACCCTAAACTATTTTTCTAGCATTCGGGTTATTACGATTACTAAACGCTGTTTTTCACATCTTCTAAAAAATCAGGTAAAAAAGGAGAAATAGTTAAAAATGAACAAAAAAATTTTTAGCCGACCTACCGACCCTAGTTTTTTGGGGAGATGTAAGTAGAAACAACTTTTTTTTTTCGCTAAAGAAGTAGAGTGAATAAGAATCGAAGAAAAAAGGAAGAAACTGAGGTTGGAGGTGACATCAGTATGGAGATGTCAGTTGAGGAGGAAGTTCAGAAGGTGCCGGAAATCTGTAAAAGAGAACGAGTTTGCCTGAGAAAAAATGGTTGAACACTTCGTGTATTGAAATATTAGAGAGTCGGGGATACTAAA
This sequence comes from Solen grandis, assembly GCA_021229015.1. Lineage (NCBI taxonomy): Eukaryota > Metazoa > Mollusca > Bivalvia > Adapedonta > Solenidae > Solen > Solen grandis. The sequence continues at coordinate 21,036,431 of CM037787.1, read as the reverse complement.
CTGTAACAGAGAGAGGGCTATAATAAGAAAATTAATATAAAAACAGAAGGGGTTAAAAGGGAGAGAATAACGTTAAAAGCAGAGAGAGAGAGAGAGAGAGAGAGAGAAATCTCGAAAGGAAAATGTAATCTATTTGTGCTTGATTACTAGTATATTGAAAGAGAGACGAGAAAGGGTTGAGTTAACATTAAACTGCCAATTTTCGCTTACGGTGGAGATACATGGCTTAAAATACAATACAAAGACAGGAATGACTTTATACTTTAAATTACAGTGTAACTACGACAATACATTTAAATGTGGCTCATATTTTATTCAACCTGTGCAATTGCAGTTGTTGTGGATATGATGTTACCTAGGTCCTACTGACACAGTGGGATAGTTTGTATTGATTGTTAAATTGTTTTAAACATAAACTGAGAGCAGCAACACGTGAATTAAAGCCCTGTTTGCAATATACCTATACAGCTCGTAACCAAGACCGAGGGTTTATAAAGAGATATGACTATTTATAGTGAACATGTGAATACGTGTGGTATCTTGGTTTATTTTCCACAATTTAAAAATAACTGATGAGTAAACACTATTCAATTCACTGAAGACGTCAGACCGTACTTACATATACGACAAAAGACAAGAACGAGAGAGTGAGAGTCTTCATCTTATATTCATGTGAGGGAGAGAGATGGAGAGGGAGGGAGATAGAGAGGGA
>CM037787.1:20988869-21035619 GCA_021229015.1 Solen grandis | reverse complement strand
TGAGTTAAGTTGATAGTCTCAGAAATATTTACTTTTTAATCGAGCAATATTACATTTTAAAATCCAACTTTCATATTTTCATTTAATTATTGCTTGATTTCTTCACATCATCTGTGACATTTAAGATACTTATCTATTAGAACACACACACACACACACACACACACATATATATATATATATATATATATATATATATATATATATACCCCCTGTTTAAAAGTTTTTTGTTGTTTTTTTTTTTCGTAAAAAAGAACATTTAAAAACAATGCCCCCACCCACTATATAAAGTAATGCGCTACCTTAATATAGGCATATTTGCAGAGTTTGGATGTGAACTAAAAAAAAATGATATCCGAAACTCTCAAAAATGAGTTTTTTCATGTAGGTACAGACAAGTTGTTCATGTTATTTTGCTGAAAGCATGCAGCGCAACAGTTATTCTTTCATTATTGCTGCGGACCTTTATTCATTTCTACGGTACAAAAGTGTTTGCACCGACATGGAACTTGGAAATAACAATGTGTTTGTTATTCCGGATTAAGTCTATAAGAAGTGATCCCGTCGGCATTTACATGATATCGGGCTGCATGTGCAAATTGTGCAAAATCCGAATGAAGTGAAATATATCCAAACCAAAGACCTATTAGACACAGATATACAACTAGTTTAAATCTCACAAAAGCACGTAACAAATTGTCCAATTCTCACAAAGTCACAATTTCAGATATCTCCTTTTTCTATTTAAGATATGTGAAAGTAAAATTGTATTTTACAACAGAACATTACAATACCATCAAAATGATAACTAGAGCCAAGAAATAAATAGGTTTTATGTTAAATACAAAAGCACTGACATGGGGATAACTATGTCGAGTTTGTTGTTTTTCTGCTACAGTGACTGATTTTTAATCATAATTTAACATAATTTCTAAAATAAATCAAACTAAAAATAGTTCCTTGCAGTAGAAAAATGATTTTTTCATTATATTGTTACATTTCCATGATCTTTCCATACTTTTTGTGAAAATTTACATTTTGTGTGCCTAAACAATACTTTCCACTGGTTTTACAGGAATTTCCTATCTTTGTTTAATATGTCTTTGTCCAAACCATGACGTTGATTTTGTGATCGATCGATGACAAATGCTCACGAGAGGTAACGTGCGAGATATTAAAGAGACTTGAAATATTTGAAATAAAAAAGTGCACACTTTCCTTTGCATTTGAGTGCATTTATCATTTTATAACCGGGTAGAACTACAGCATATAATAATAAGAATAGACTTAATAATAGCAAACAGTATTTTTTCCAACTTACATGTTGGTACAACACACTTTTTGTGTCACTTGCTGTAAGCAGAGGTGACACATAGGGACCACTTTGCTGTCGACTGTTTGTCCATTCGTCACACTTTTCCATCACGCTTCAGGTGACACACGTGTTCCAAAGAAATGATAGAATTACTGTTGTTTTGCATGCTTTTCAGCAATAGTACATGAACGCTTTGTAAGTATCTACACGAGAATCCCTCATTCTCATTACATATTTCAACTAACCAAATTATTTATATACAACAACTGTAGAAGGAAATCCCTATTCTAAGAATGACTTGTTTACTAGTTTTATTCTGGACTGTTCTATTAGGAGATCCCTATTCTATAAATAACTTGTTTACTGGTATATTTGTTTACTGGAACTTTCTTTCTTTCTATGATAAATTCTAGAAATATTATGTAACTTGTTTACTCATTAGAACATTATTTTTTGAGTATAGTATGGTTGTTTCTAGAATATATTGCTCAAGTATATATAATGAAGGGAGGTTTGAGGGGAGCGGATTTGTTTTTGAGATTCGTCAAGTGTGGGTCATTCAGCTGTGTGGGATTAACTTCGGATTTACATTTGGAAGAAGGACATATCTTTCGGACTGCTCAGGTTACATTTAAATTTTATCAATTAGACAAGAGTGAAAATAATTTGTTGTAATAATTGTAAGACACTGTATGTTGTGCTATTCATATTGTTATTTGTAACTTGTTAATAATTATAATATATGTTTTAACTAGTTTCTTTTAAATTTCGCATTCGTTCAAGGAGAGACAGCATATATGATTTGTGTAAAGACATATGAAAAATATCACAGCCACTGTTTTTCACATAAATACATTTTAGAGAGAGAAAGAGTTTAGATAGCCTGTTGATGATGTTGTTCTGTTTGTTGCTGTTCTTTTAAACGCCGTTGTCGGCAATGATTTTCACTGCATGCACAAGGCGCAAGGTCCAATTTTGGAACCGTCGAAATGGATTAGTTGAAGAACATGTTTCCCAATCGACGTTAAATAACAAGTTTTAATCAAATTGACAATGTTTCAGTCATTTTGGTTAGTTTGTTTAAACAGTACTGCCACACTGAGATATCACATGTGGCATGATACCATAACCGGTCCCATAATCATTGCGCATGTCTTACCATTTTTGGATCTACATGTATTATTATATGTTAAGTGCCAAGCAAGGATACTACCGGTATTCTAATACCGTATCAACGTACATCGCGACCGTAATCTGAAGTAATAACCTCAAGGATCTGATGCGGACACTCGAAAAACTAGGCCACGTGTACTGGGTACGTGAAAATACAGCTGGGACACGTGGGATGTGGTATTGTAATATCATATACCTTATAAGGTAGCATATAACAACAATAAAATAATATTATTTCAACTGTTTATTAATCGTTTTAAAAGAACGGCAGACTATTAGTAGAAATGATTAAAAACAAAAGAAGGCAAATCATGGAAAATGTAACTGCATTTCATGAATGAATAATATGCAAAGGCAATATGTTAAAATAAAACATGCAGTAACTGAAAGCAAACCTAAGCACACTTTTCATTTACTCACATATGTTAATCAATGAGACTTTTAAAGGTAGGGTCCTGTCTGTCATATACCAAAGAATAGAGCCTGCACAGGTTGGACGGGGGCCAAAATTGGGGCTTAACTAATACATGGCGTCATTCGACTGCGCATGCTTATTCTCAAAGTTAATCTTCCTTGGTCGAAATCCACCAAAAATTCTTAGCGCTAAGGAAAACCTAAATACTTAGGAGCGAATGTCACTTATCTTGTTTCTCTCATAAAATTACCCAAAATATTTCATTTCTTAACAATTATTGTTAGTTATTAAGGTAATAATTCATTTCAGATTAGTCATGTACTTGAATACTTCATAAAATAGTAGTGTTGGAATATTTTTCTACCTAGTTTAAAAATTTAAGTATTATAAGCGCTAAGTGCTGTTGGTGGAATTCTTGTCAAGGTCTATCACCGCTCTCCTTCTTTCATTACGTTTCAATCAATATCATTTTCAGATACAATTAACTTGCTGATAACCGTTATAGGATAACTATGAACAAAACAATTAGTTCATCTATACGCAGAAAGTATTTTCCCTACCTTTTCTTTCATTATTTGAAACATTTTATTGCAGTATATACGTGTATACGTACAAGAAATATGGCCCAAGTTATATACTCTAGACCCCCTCCCCCGCAAGAAATGACAAAAGTTTGAAATACAATTTAATGGAACGTATTTGTAAACATATTTACTGTCAGAAAAAAATAAACATATAACGAAAAAAAACTTACTAGATAGAGAGAGAGAGAGAGAGAGCAGTGAAAGCAAATAGAAAAGAAAAAGGAGATAATTGTAAGTTTGGCGATATAAATTCAAAATATTTGTTCCCGATAACTATTGATATGCCGTCAATTCTTTATTTTGTTGTTACATTTAAATTAAACTATTTTATTTTGACAAGTGCCTGTTTATCAGGAAGACTTTTCCACCTGTACTCGAAGTCATTAAGAGTCCGCTCTTACCAGTAGTGAAATGAACATAAAGACGGACAAGTAGCAATTTAAGGTCTTTAACACTAAATCACTTCATACAGATTATATCAAATTTGTACCATGTTACCATAAATCCTCGAAATAAGAAAAATCTGTGTACAATGATACTGTTCGCTAAAAGTATTATCAACAGCTTGTCCAAATCAACCCAAATATTTGAATTCATACATTTTTCAGTATACGTAATGACTTTCAAAAGCAAATTCATTGAAATACGATTCCGCATGTGTTTACGTGGTGTTTGTGTTTATCCATCAACTTTATATAAACATTTAACCAATTATTTTCAAACATGGTAGAGTCATTTTCCTTCTATGTGAAGGTACATCTCCACACCTGCGATACGCTTTGAAAAAATCTTGAAAATTCGCCGCTGATTATAAATATATTCAAATCATGACGAAAAATAACTTCCGCAATTCTGGTTTGGCCAAATCTGAAACTGAACTGAGAAAGCAAAGTTGTTTACACTGTACAATTAAGGAAGTTATGTCTTGTCATGTGATAATTTCCAAAGAGTCATTTGACAAGGGGTTTACTCTAATATGAGTGTTCTTTCTAAAAGGTAACAACTAAATTAAACTCCTTATCGGCATTTTAAAAAAACAACATTAAACTTATTATAAAATAGTTTCAAATTAAAAAATAAAATAAAATAAAGTAAAAACATATGTCGGCTTGGAGTCCTATTTCAAGGATCGATATGCCCTGGTAAGGAATTTAGGTATAAAACAAAGATGTTTCCACTATTTTCTTAGAACAATAGTAAGCGATAGGATAACCGACATTGGTTTTAGTATTTTTAGTCAGGATCCGTGCTTGTTCGTCCTTGGTTCGGCTGATAGGGAACCACGCTCGGCTGCGTTCGCGGGTAATACACAGAGGCGGATGACTCGTTAATCTGGAGCGCATTAAGTGGGAGCGAACCATCTGCAGGTTTCAAGAGAAGCTTCGCAATAACTGCCAATACATAGATTCCGGCCAGAACTCCTCCAAACCCGCTACAAAAAACGGAGTAAGGAAATCCAAAGGTACTGATTCCAAGTTCGTAATGTTTCAAATACACGTTTACTATGGTGAACTTTGCCGCCGCCACAAGTGACAATGTCGCTGAAAAGAATATATATCTGAATATCAACATCGATTTAGGCATGCATGATCAACTGAATACCAACAAACATTCAGGACAAATACACATGTATATAAATTATCGGAAATGTGTGCGCTGTATACGTTAGTGCATTTTGCATTTAGATTTGAAAGGATATGGCCGTGTATAATGAAGTTTACACATTCTTTTACAAATATAAAGCATTCGGGTGTACTGATTAAGTAAATCCTATTCGTTCAGTTTACATCGAGTGAAGATAGAATTTTACTACAAATGAAAAGTAAATTGGTTGTTCTGTGTTTCAATATACAGTAAAATCGCGATATTCGAGAAACGATCATACACCATGCTTAATACGAAATATCCGGTATATCCGTAGTCACTTCATTAACTCAATTACTTTTTGGTAGTGTTTTACTTCAGCAACATATAAGGAATGTTTGTTCTTGAGAGAACTATAGACCATATCACTGAGAAAATAGACGTAATCTAGCATGCTGTGGAAAATTGTACTGTGGGTTATAATCATGCAAAAGAGATATTGAACCAGTTACTTATTGGTAAGTTTATATCAGTGAATTATACCAAGTATATTGCCAATCCCCTGATGAAATTCTACTATCACACCGAATGAGAAGTAACCCTAATTGATTCAACGAGCACTCGCTTACACACCATCTACATGACGGTGTAAAATTCCAGACATTTAGCGTTATAAACATGCACATGTGACATTGTCACTGATTTATCAAATCTTTATTAATTGGGTAAATTTGGTAATGAATTTGAAAAGAAATTAAAAAATTAAAATAAATATTGCCCAGTCAACACGAATCTAAATTATTACATTCACTGTTTAAAAGAAAACTGGACCACCCATCTATTCTGGAGATACATTTGGAGGAAATTGCAAAACACTCCACTTGCAGGCAAGTCTTTGTCTCTGATTAATTGTTAACTAAAGAGATAGGTAAAAGGAATTTTGTGGTGTGTATTAAGTTCAAGGCAAAACGAATTTTGTGGTTTGCATTAAATTTAAGAAATAGAAGATATTTCACATTTTTTCGAATAATATAATGATTGTTACAAAAGTTTGTAAATTCTGTAATTTACCTGAAAAAGCAGCTGTGCCCAAAGTAAATCTAAGACCTTTCCAATACCCATCTGTCTGAATTTTCCATTTCATGTGATTTATGTGTTGGAGAATAACAACTGTAAAGATGCAGAAAATAAGGCCAAAGATGGTTTCGACTCGGAATTCATGCAGTGGGACAAAACCTGAAAAATAAAATAATGAACAAGTTTTAAACCACCTCGAACATGCTGCTGTTTGGTCTCCTGCTTTCAAAAAATAGAACAAATAAATATAGAAAATGTCCAAAGTAGAACTATCGGGGTGGTTAAAAGCATCTCGAATCTTGGTTATTCAGAGAAATTAGGTGTTCTAGGTATTCCAAGCCTCGAGTACAGAAGAACAGCCGCAGGTCTCAGTAAAACAAGATTCTCCAGTAGCCCCAGTGCCACCCACTTTGAAATAAATTCTATATCAATACATAAACAGTTGTCTCGCGCACAGGGTCGGAGGGTCGCTGAGCATTAGAATAAATTACTAGAACAAATAGTAACGACATCAGTTCATTTAAGATTGGACTAAACAAAAACTGGGTTTGTGTCCTGACAAATTATTCCAAATTGCAATAAGTGACATTTAATGTAATTTCACACAAAATTGTATGTTGATATGCCCATAAGATGATATAAAATTTTGATATTAATATAAATGACTTTATTTCAGTAGATGTCCTATATTGAGTCGACGGCTAAATTGACACTGGACAATAGGCTGTCACGAAAGACAGCAATGTCAGAGCACTTTAAGGTCTGGCTTGCTGAACAAGTATTTTTGATGTGAAATAGTTATATAAATTATAGGTATCTGAAATTAAAAAGGGTGATACCAATACAATTTATTTCAGAATTTATACATTTGTGTTTCCCCATATTCTGTTGTCAGAAAAATGTATTGTTGAAACTTCTAGTTTTAACAATTTCAACCATAGACATTATGAAGCTAGAAAATAAAATTGAAATTAAATTGCTTTGTATAGCATTATGCATTCTTCTGATGTCAGATTGTTTTTGTAATAAAACTTTTCAGGGTTCAACACTTTTCAGCCAGGAATCCTGTCGGGACATCTGATTTTAAAGTCTTTGCTTAAATAAGAAGTCCCTTAAATTGTTTTTAATTAAAGTTAAATTCAGTAAAAGATTGTTGGGATATTTAAATAATTTTAGATCATTATATCTTTTATGATATACAAATGTGAAAATAATATATATATATATATATATATATATATATATATATATATATATTTTAATCTTATCATACTTTTATAGAATGGTAATGCAAGTTTGTCTCAATGCATTATCCCACCAACTTCACTACAATTATATTATTGTAAGTATGTCTGTTTTAATATCAAATAATGTTGTAAAATGTGTATTTTATTTTAAACTTTCACGTTTTAAAACCTTACCAAAGCTTTTAGGTCATATTATTGCTGTAAACAATATTTATCAGTTGACGCTTTTTTCTACGATCATACCGAAAGTAAACAAAGTTGTATTTAGATAGCTTTTCACATGCTATGAAAAACCCCAAAGGCATTTAAATTGAATTTTGATTATAAATATTATGAAAGAATGATATTGTGTCAAGGATGAATGCCAGATTTGAATTATTACAAATATTGTGCCGATTAGGCTATTCATTTCATATCCATAAACAGACCCGCAAAATCAACTTTTATTTCACTTTGAAATTAAATTGAGCCGTGAACATTATTTGTAGGTTTGTATTCACATATTTCCTCATCAGTCATCAGCAATGACATGGTGCTGGCTGTTGTTTTTTTTTCCAATGATTTGTTTAGAGTAATGTTATTGATCCAGGTGGAATTCATGTTAAAGAAAAAATTACGGTTGGTGGCAAAAAAAAGAAGAAAAAAATTTTTATTTCCGGTTTCATTTTTTGAAAGATTACGATGAGTATTGACAAATTATACGTCACGCAACAATTGATTTAATTTAATAATTATGTTTTCTCTTGAAAAATCAAGAGTCCCGACGGAAGGAATCCCTTGCCAAGTTTTGGTGTTATCTGGATCGCGGCGTTCGTGTCGAACAATTACAGCTAAGATACGGAATGGACCGAAAATGATCGAAATGAAATGGCGACTGTCGAAGAGATTTTAATCTTTTATCAAAATTTTGGCAAAAAAAGATTAGGGTCGGCTACAAAAAAAAGGGTCGGTCGGGGTAGCGGAAACAAGCTATTTTTAGACCTAAGAGTAATTAAGTGCCTTTGAATTTAATGAAATAGTTACTACGGTCTTATTTATGAACACGAAATGTCTCAAGAGACAGTGAATTGCAGTGAAGATTTAGTGAAATATTGTGCTTTAAAAGCTGTTCTGTATGTCGTAACAATAGTGTATTTCTTAAGAAAAAGTAATTAGTACAGACCGGTGTAGTGTATTCCACACCAAATAATAATTGGACTGTTTCAGTTACAGCATAGATGAGAAACACACCCTGAAAACGGCCAAAAAAACGTAACGTTAACGTTTTCATTCCTGTTTTGTCCACAGGTATATATCATACACTCAAAATATCTGTTAGGCTTTAAATATATATATATATATATATATATATATATATATATATATATATATATGGGAGGGTAGGGCTATATTGACATTCTGTGTCAAGTACCTGTGGTTTTATCGTAGTGTATAGAGTGCAAAGAGGGAAACAAATCTTTCATGGTTTCGAGCGTTATGCGTAACTGAACGCAGGACTAATCTTCATGCTCGTATAAAGTTTCACACCTTGTAAAATTTGGGAAATAAATTCCCCCTACTCACTGTTTGTTTGGCCATTTTAAATCTGTTAAATTATGTGTATTTCCCATCTTCTGGTGAAATGGTCTACATGGTCCGTCTGAACTACTCAGTCAACTTTCCGTGCAGTAAGCGCTCGGTTTAATTTCTTCAGTTCAAAGTATATCTCTGTACCAGTGTATTGCTGTCGCTGCGATGTCATATCATATTAACCACGGGGCGCTTTGCCAAGTCGAAAAGTTTCAACATTGTTAAGCTTTGTAGTCTATGCAACGGTTTTAGTGATCAAAAAATATTTTCAATATGGTACCTAACGCAGACAACATCCATTTTCTCTCCTACCCCGGCCTGGATACACCCCAAGGGCTATTACTGGACGTTTACTGAAAACCGACAAAGCAGTCGGCTAGGACCTGATATGTCTACTTGTGCTGAAACAACTACGAAATGAGATCGTATACATCATATCTGTTGTCATCTTCCAGAAATCTCTGGACACAGGTGAAATTCCATCTGACTGGAAACTGGCGTTTTTATTAATTAAAGGGCTATAACTCCTGACCTTATCCGATATCAGCCATAGTCAAACTTGGTCAAGAGATAATGGCTATAAACATAACCATACAGTTTGAAAATGACTACTTAAAAATGACAACGCTAGAGTGCAAACGAAGTGAAATCTGGCTTTTTTTTATTAAATAACTCCTAACCTAAATGGCCTATATTAGCCATAATCGAAATTGGCCTAGCGATTATGGTAAAAACGATCGCCAGAATATTTGAAAATGATTGCTTAAGAAATGGGATGCTAAAGCGCAAACAAAATGAAATCTGATATATTTAATATCAAAAGGGGCATAACTCCTGACCTAATTGACAGATATCAGCCATAATCGATCTAGGCCGAGAGATTATGGTAATAAACAAGTTTGAAAATGATTGCTTAGGAAATGAAAATACTAGAAGGCAAACAAACTAATTGCGGACGACGGACGGACGGACGGACGACGGACATTCATCGATCCTAATAGCTCATCCTGGGTACATGTGCTCAAGCGAGTTATTTATAAAGTCGATAAAAGCAGCCCATCCAATTATCCACCCATATCGCTCATATGCATCCTAGGCAAAACACTTGAACATGTTATAGCGCCCCACTTGTCCTTACATTTTACCACTTAAACTATCTTGTAAGGTCTTCAGCATGGTGGTTTCAGAGAACGCAAGTCCTGTGAAACACAACTTATCGAACTGTGTGATCATCTCTTTAAAAATATCTGTAATGGTAAACAAACAGACATCATATTACTTAATTTTAGTGAGACTTTCAACAAAGTGAACCATCAAAAACTCATTTTCGTTCTCCAGCAGTATGGTATGTCTCCGCAAATCCTGGCATGGCAGGACACAGACATGCAGTTATACTTGATGGTCACCATCAGAGGTAGCAGTCACTTCCGGCGTACCACAAGGCTCTATCCTTGGCCCAATTTTCTTCTTCGCACTTAAAATGACCCTTGTAATCAAATGGTCACCCAGTATACCTTACTATACATTCTCCCTCAGATGCACAACAATTACAGTCGGATCTTAGCCGAATGGAGAAATGGGAGTCCAAACGGGTAATGGAGTTTTAATTCAAGCAAATTCCAAGTCCTCCATATTACCATATTAAGTAAAGAGAAAATTCAACACTAGAACTTCTTCCAGGAGCAAGCCCTCGAATCAGTGACGCGCCGCTAGATGGGTCCATGCAGACTACTCATACAAATCAAATGTAATTAGTCTAGCTTGGAGAACCTTAGAAGCAAGAAGAAATGTCGCACGATTAAACGTGTTCCACAAAATCTATAACAATGTGCAATGTAGTTGCCACCCCTATTCCTACTTATATTTGATCTCTGAATAGACTATCAAGAAACATGCATCCTCTCTCACTCCATAAAAATACAAACATCAATTGACTACTTTAAATTTTCTTTCTTCCCCTTAAATGTCACCCTCTGGAATGGTATTCATTTCCAAAAAGATCTACTGCAAGACCAAGTACAATTCAGTTATGCAGTCGTCACTACTACATACTAGAAACCAGAATGTTTTTTATGAATTTTTAACTTATTTTTTAAAACTATAAAATACACTTATTTACATATCACCATCCCTTAAAACGTATCTCTTCTCTGACGCGCTCACTGCTAATAATACTTTCTAAATAAAGTGCCGGATGAATGAAAAGATGGATGGTGTGTATTATAGTTCAAAATTTGAAAAATATATTGCATAAAATGATCCGTGAATTTTTGATATGGAGAAAATATGAATGTATGCTGCCTACGTGATCTTTGGACTGATTGGGCGGAGCTTGCTTGTGGCGGCAGGTGATTACGTTAAGTTTCACATGTAGCCTCATTAAATGTACCCAGTATTACTGACTCTGAATCATCACGTATAATGTCAATCAAAAGGAAGTTTGTTCCATAACGCGGTCACAGGCAACGCTGTATGGTGTATGTGACAAACTGTAAATATGTTATCGTCTATATTTTAAATTTTATGGATTTATCGCAGCGCTCCGCTTCATGTCGCTTGCGTTATATTTCATAAAATTCAAAATATAAACGATAACTAATACGAGGGCGGGTCAATAATTAGTGTCGTCTCTCAGTTTATTTCACGAATACTGCATGGAGGACGTGCAGTTATACTATGATACGCACTACCCTTTAGCTTTCCAACGGTGTATCATACATGTATATCTATACACAGGGACAGTGAGAAAATAAGTACTGAAAGAGGTACATACGATCAACTGCGTATAAAAATGTCTGCCAAACGTTCAGTGAACTCTTTAGAAATGTGGTCTTATATTAAAACGCGTATTGCTTTAGGATTAAGCGCAACAGTAATTCACAATGAACTCTGTACTGTTTTGGGGTCTTCTGTTGTTAGTTCAAGAACAGTTCAAAGATGGATTGTTATGTTTAAGAACGGCAGAGAGAGGTTGGAGGATGCCAGTGGTAGAGGCAGGAAACCGTCAGTTATCACCAGAAACAACATTAAAAAAGTAAACGATCTCATTGGTAAAGAAGCACGATATACGATTTCTGAGATAGCTAGGTATGCTGGCATGTCAAAGGGTCAGCTTTTACCATTCTGAAGAAGCATCTTCGAGTTAGGAAGATCGCTGCTAGGTGGATACCACATTTGTTAAGTCCTGAACAAAAGCAAGAGCTTGTGAAATGTGCCAGAAAATTATTAAAGATGTTTCCAAAATATGACAGTAGGAAGTTTTCTAACATTGTTACTGGTGATGAAAGCTGGTTCCCCTTTTTTGAGCCGCCTCGCAAAATAAATAATAAAATATGGGCAACGAAACATTCCCTTAGGCCTTGTATAGCCAAAAGAGTGACAAGCTCCAAGAAAGTAATGTATGCTATGTTCTTCGGAATTCACGGATTAGTTGCACAAGTTGCTGTTCCAAAGAAATGTTCTGTCAATGCGAAGTTTTACAGAAGGAAAGTGCTAACTCAAGGTGACAAATATTATTGTAAGCTTCGTCCTAGTACCGGAATGAGGGGCATGTACCTTTTGCATGATAACGCTACACCACACAAAGCGGACATTGTGAAGAAATTTCTTGAAAGTAAACATGTGACTGTTCTAAACCACCCACCATACTCGCCAGATTTGGCACCCTGTGACTTTTTTCTGTTCCCAAAGTTTAAGAAACACCTTCAGGGTCGCCGCTACAGAAGCGTAATGGACTTGGATCCACATTGTATCAGTTATGTAAAGGTATACCTGAAGACGACTATAGAAAAGCATTTGAAAATTTGGATTAAACGACTGAAACTCTTTGTATTACATAAAGGTGATTACTTTGAAGGAATGACATAAAGAATTTTTTTCTATTAATAATTGCGTCAGTGGTTTTCATTTTACTATGGTAACGACACTAATTATAGACCCGCCCCCGTACGTACATACTAAAATTATATTCTTGCTGACGCTAGTGATGGTTGATAAGTAAATTCACAAATAAAAGATATCTACCCTCATCTGTGCCAAACATTCTTCGATATTCCACATTCGTCTTTGTGTGACAGCTGTCTCTCACACATGATATTTTATAGAACAATCCCATATGACTCTTAAATGAAGAGGTATTAATAACGATCCAGCCCGGGGTAACCAGTCCTACCAGCTGCAGGACTCCAGACACCACCAGGAGAGTCAACATGATATTCACGAATCGATAGATAGACTGCTCCATCTTGACGTAATTTAAATCTGTACACAAGTAACACAAATACAGCCTCAAATTGCAATACCTTCTGCCTTGTTGTCCTCTCTGAGGGCGTTTGAGAAGATCCGGTCTATTCAAACCGAAGCACATGCGAAACGCTTCACTGATTTAAAGCTAGTGGAGTGGCCTAGTGTAGGAATTATATTTTGTCCAATGAGATCATTTCATTTTTCAAATTTTTGTCTCCATTTAATTCATTTAGTTGGCATAAACTTGTCACTAAACACTGTTCCGTTAAATCATCTGATTAAATTAAAACCAGCTTCAAGCACCTTCAGTGCACATGTTCGTCGAGTTTTGTCGAGAGGCGGAGCTTTATATGTTTAGCAATATCACGCATGTGTAACGTGTTACAGGGATTTTTGATGTGGACCCATGAACATCGATAAAAAATAAAACACAACAACCAAAGTGAACAAGCATTTACTCAACAGCAATCTGATTTATCCAAACTAACAAAGAACTCTACCTTTCCGCTTAGTTTAGTTTAAACATGTTTTATTGCCGTAAATAATGATGATACATATTGAAGATTTTACAAAATAAGTAAAAGGGTCTGACCACAATTCTAACAACATTAGTATCGGTCATCTTTTTAAAGGCTCTTGGCCTTTGACATAACCTGTTACATGTCACATGATGTAATTCACGCCGGGAACAGGTGGATATGGCGGAGTCTCAAAAATCAATACTATAATTGGAATGTGCGACTGCGTTAAATTTCAAAACATAATTTCAACCAATAAGTAGTTTAGTGTTATTTAGCAATCATTACTTCCTTTTAATCGGACCGATTTAATTTTATTAATGCTTACTAATAAACACTAATCTATACTTAATGTTAATTTTTGTAGACTGAAGACCCCCAGTCGAATTTTATATAGATCGGGGCATTTTCTTGATTGATACTATTGTATTGGCATAAAAATGCAACACTACATCCTTTGTTTATTCGTTTGTTTGCTGTTTAGCGTTATACCGAAATTATTTCAGTAATTAAGAGACCATGTCTTCTTGAGAGAGATATAACATCGAGTTAGTCATTATTTAAAGGGAGACAGTATTTTATTGAAAGAATGTCATTTTTTTTTCTGAAAAATATTGACCCGGGTCGATATCTTATACATATTATCAAGAGGTGACATTTTCTGACGAACAATGACCCGGGACACTATTGTTACTTCCGGGTTTTTACAAAACCTGTTTTATTTTTATTATTTTTATTATTGTGAATTTGCCTTGTTCACCACAAACAATGTTTAACAGGGAAAAAGGAATGACTTTACCTTTAAGCGCAAGACTGTTATAGGGTCCTATCACAAGGTCTGTTTTAATCGCGTGAAGCATGTGGCAACTCCCCATACATAAAATATGCATTGTTGCCCGATTTAGTAAACAAGCCACCTACATATGAAATGAATTGTGGTTGCCATTTATCTAAATCTATTTCATATGCCGATTTCCTTTTATCATTCATTTTGAACATCAGGTTAAAGTCACATGATTCCGCGGTTCTTGAATTTCCTATGTATTAAATTAAGTTAAAATTTGTTGATGTCATCGTATTTTATTTAAGTCTGGTTGTGTAAATTCCATTGTTAAGCCACTTTTAAACAGTATTCATTTATTGTTTACTTTTAAACTTTGTCCAAGTTACGCCATGTTTACTGTAGGCTTCCGGGAAATTCTTCAGTGACTCATCAAAAATCGATATTTTAACTGTGTACTTTACAGCTGTAATAGTCAAGTGAATGTATTTACCGTAATTACTGTAAAAGTTCTGAGTCTTATGTTATAGTTAGTGTTTATTAAGAGAGAATTTAACAGTTAAGAAGCCAGAACGAGCGTAGCGAGTGACGGCTTCTTAACTGTTAAATTCTCTCTTAATAAATACTGACTAACTTAGATGTTGCCCCGCCCTATTACTGCGTCACACTGCTACATTAGGAGATGGCACCATAAAAGTGTTACGTCAGCGTGTTGTTAAAGTATTCACACACGTGCACGTGCTTTCCAAATATGGGTGTAACACACAGATTTCGCGCGGTTTTGGTCGTTAGCTCATTTCTTTTTCAGGTTTCAATCAAGAAGCACGGAAATTTGATTGATGACTGTCTTTTTTTATCTATTTACTCATTCATATATTATCTTGATTTAATTAATTAAGACATCAGAAAACAGCAACTGATTGATATTAGGGAAAGAACAAAATATGGGTGCCTGGATAGCGTAGTGTTAACGCGCTTCGCTTCTCACCAATGCGTCCCGGGTTCGATTCCTGGTCACGTACGTGAGAGGGTACAGTGGTCGCCTGTCCAGACACGTGTTGTTTTTTTTCCGGGCTCTCCGGTTTCCTCCCAAAATAATGACCACATACGCCGCCACCAGAACCATTGAGAGTGATTTATATAAGTTGTAAGAACTTGTTTCGTAATCGATGTAAAATAAGTTTAAACTGAACGAAATATGTAGATAAAGCCGCTGTTAGCCTAGGTTAATACATAATCTGAAAGTTGTTTATGAACGGTATATCAATTTCAATTCTTGTATTTACCAAATTCGTAAACATAGGTACCGGTATAGCTCCCTTGCTTGTTGCTCAGCCTAATAAGGGTAGCTCTAGGACTGACGGTCCGGTTTCAGGATAATGTGACTGGGTGTGGTATCATGCCACGTCTACGGTGTGATACTACAATGTGGCTGCACTACTTCTGGCTCAAGTAGACATAGTCTCCAAATGACCTAAATACTGTCGGTGGGACATTAAACCTAATAAATAAACAAACTGTCCTTGTATTTTAATATTTATTTTAGCATCTTTTCTTTCTTTCTATGTCCGTTTGGATCGAGCTGGTAATCATCACTTTGCGAAAATATTTCCAAAGCTCTTTATTCTTGTGTTATTGTGTATATCAACTTTTCCAAATGTTTATAAATGACGTCAACATGGGCCAGAGTTGAATTCACGCATCGTGTGTAGGGATCGGTGTAGCGGGCAAACTCTAATTATATTTTAGAGTTTGCCCGCATTTTCTACCCAATTAGCCCGAAAATTTCAAATTCCTGGTCGAATAAATTTGTTAAGAGTTCGAGATTTTGCGAGACTTGTCTACTTAATTGAGATTTAACTGTTAAGAATTTTACGGCGAACTGCGCATGTCATTGTTTCAAATTATGCTCCGCCCTATTCACGTAATAGCCATATATGGCAGTGTTTACTACACCGATCCCTACACATGAGGTGTTCTTATCATTTAATTCCACACTAGCGCATGTTGACGTCATTTGTAAACATAGAGTAAAGTTTATATACACATTAACATAAGAATGAAGAGCTTCGGAAATATTTTCGCAAAATGATGATTACCACCTTAATCCAAACGGACTCCTTTGCTTAAATAAATATTAAAATACAAGAATAATTTTGTTGTTTGTTTATAATGTTTAACGTCCCACCGACAGTATTTAGAGACGATGTCTACTTGAGACGGGTGTAGTGCTATCACACTGCACAGTATCACGCCTTAGACAGTTGGCATGATACCACACCCAATCACATTATCCTGACACCGGGCCAACCAGTCCTGGAACTACCCTTATTATGCTGACCGCCAAGCAAGGGAGCTATAACAAGTACCTATGTTCACGACTTTGGTAAATACAAGAATTGAAATTGACATAACGTTCATAAACAATTTACAGATCATGTATTAACTCGTTTGATTTGGTATTTCCAGGGTATTCATAGCCTTGATATCTTCCGCTGACAGAGGCTATTCTATAGATCTACGATTATTATCCACATATTTCGTTCTTTCCGTAACGTCAATCAGTTACTGTGTACTGATGGTTTAACTAATAAAATAAAATAAAATAAACTAGAATCGCTATCGCGATATCATCGGTTTTCGCAAAAGCAATGTCATTCAGTTCACGAGTCGCATGATTCGAAAAACATATTTCTTTTTTCAATGGCTTGTTGAATACTGTTAACAAACATTTCTTACATTTTTGTCGCAATGTTTATGCAGACTTTTTACCCAAAAGAATATTTTGAGTATTACCTGTCAACTATGTAGCCGCAAACTTGAAATTTTTTTTTATGGAATTCGGTTAGTGCCACGTTAGATGTGTGTGTTGCTTTATGATGGTGACAAAAGACAATTGTAATTGATAAACAACAATTTGCAAACGACACACTATAGTATAAAATGACACACGACAATGCGACATGACACTCAACATTATAACAAACTAATGTTGCATTGAATAACTGTCAATTTTATTAAATATCGCATTAATTTTTGAGTGTCATTTCATATTGATGTCACCAAGGAACAGAATGCAAAAAATCGCATAAAAATCAGACTTCAACTTTTTGAGTTATAAAGAGTGATTTCAAGCCAAGCGCTCCCTAGCGGCCAAATGAGAAACGAAATTGATTCAAATTGTACCATTAGGTACCTAGCAATGCAGCAAATGGTTCAATCAAGTGTACAAGTCACACTTGTCAAAAATTCTTTTCTTATATATCACAATTTGAAGCATAAAAACTAATTTACAATTGTTCTAAAAAGGATCAAAACTAAACATCACTGGAAAGAGCTCTTTAAGAACTTTTGTTCATATACTCTCAATGAAATATTTTTAGTTTTGGAGCTATTCGGGGCCGAATAAAAACACAATAATCGTAATATGACCTTGACCTTTTCCATTTTTTTTTACTTTTTAATTGTGAGGCCCTTTCAAACATAACAATACATAACGTTTGAAAATTTCATGAAGAACAAACAAAAAATAAAGTCAGGAGCGACAAAAAATATATTTTAGAAATTTTTTTTTTTTTCTAAATTTTAGTAAAGTTGGGTCGTTTCCTGATGGCAAACCATGCTTTTCTTAAATTCGCCACCCCGTATATGTATTTCAAATCGTATGCAGAAGACAGAATTATTCTATCTGATCTCTAACAAAAATGGATAAGTTTTTCGTAGACCTACCCTCATTTGCACAGATTTATTGCAAGGTTCGAACATTCAACCTTCCGTAGCTCAAAAACTTTCAGTTACACGTGCCCTCGAAACTATCATATTTTATAAGACTATCAACAAGAAACAGAATGCAAAAAACAACAACAACAAAAACTGCATTCGAATCGGACTTTAAGTTTTTAACTTATGATAGGTCTTATAATACTTCATTTATATACAAATACAATAAAGAGCCAATGTTTAAAGCGTAGCACGGAAAATTATACACAATAGGACACATATATACTCTGCCTACAGTAACACACAATCAAATAGCAACGTACAAAAAGTATGCGCGTAGTCTCAACCCTGGAAATAGGCGAATGAGAATGAAACTAGATCAGGAAAAAACTGACCCCATATACACAGGGTAGAGAGATAAGGTCACATTCCTGGCTGGCCGGGGCAGCACGCATATGAAAAAATAAAATACCCCACTGTCTAGACTACGCTGAGTTTGCATGGTACAAAAGTAACAAACAATATGAGTTGGCCATTTGTGGAAAGTGATTCTGCAGGCGGCAAACCATTTTGGGAGGCAATTCTTAGAACCACAGACCAGTTCGCTGAACCCATGAACCTAATTCATTGCCGCGGTGCGGGCGGTCAGTATATAAACAAAGGCGAGAAAATTTTCAGTTCAAAGATACTGAAAAGGTATTTCGTCTTATAGGTAAGCTAAATTTAATTATTTATTGCCGCACTCTCTAAATTAACTTTTGGGTTTTAGCGTATTTATGTTAGCTTATATTTAACTGACTGGTTATATTGGGTTTAAAAATGATTTAAAATTTTTTCATATATTTATATGCAATTTAGATATTATTTTTAGTGTAAAATGTTCTTGCCGTGTATGTGTATTTATTATGGATTGTTTTAAAATAATTATATCAATAAAAGAAAAGAAAAAAAAGATACTGAAAAGGTATTTCGTCTTATAGTTTTCAGATTGATCCCTGAAATTAATAGAGGTCCGAGGAGTCCTTTAATTCCCCGGAAAAGGTTAATGTAATGTTTATTACCGGACGAAACGCAACAATGGATATTTCCCGGACGCAACATCGTGTTTTAACATAAATGTATAATGACGGACGCAAAGAACATGGCTAACAAAGGTACTACACTTTCATTACCCATACCAGATTAATTCTGCAAACTTTATTATCAGTCACCGACATCTTCTAGCTAATTTTTGTGTATTCCGTCAGGGAAAAAGCGAGAAATGGACAAATACGCAATTAATACATTAAGATGCAGTCTGACATAGACAATATTGAAAATAGTGACAACAATGGGTCACCTAGAAATAAGCCAAAATCTAAACTTTTAGACAGTATAAAAACTCTTGAAAAACGCCATAAAAAGCTTAGAGAGGATTTTTACAGAACTCTAGGCTCTTCTAGAAGTAAAAACTCGGGTACGTTTATAACACCTCCACAAAGCGAAAGTGTAAATGATCCACCTAAATTAACCCCACATATCGACGGCACTGTGAGAGACGATACGTTAATTAAGAAACTAACATTTTCTTCACCGCTACAAGATCAAGAAGTGAGAGAAAGTAGCCCGTACACTATCTCATTCATGGATCAACACCCTACAGAAACGCTGATTAACAGTTCCCACAAACAACCCATTCAAACACCTGTAGATAATCTACTGAGGAAACCGTCTACACGCCCAGACCGCCCACCTCTACAAGATTACAGTACCGTCAAAACACCGGAACCAGTGACAGTACAGGAAACGAGTGAACGTTTTGTAGAAAAACAATTAATTGACAATAAAATGGAATTTTCAAGAATGGATTATCCGGAACCTTCAGCACCAACAAGCTTTCGAGGTAATATGTCTAATCCTCACAAATTTATTAATTTAATCCCTTACACAGGTAGAGATAACGAGAGTTTTACTAGTTTTATGTCCAGATTCCATAAATTCTGTCTGTTAAATGGAGTATCTCAGGAACACAAAAATGATGTTTTAAATTTTTATTTAGAGGGACCTGCTCAGACGTACTATGATAACTTGCCCGAAACAGTTAAATCAGACTTTGACGAGACAGTCAATGCCTTAGCCAAACGATTTCAAACTAAGGAACTTGACTATAATCTTATCTCTATTAAACAAAAACCGTTAGAAACTGCAGACGAATACATGACAAGGGGATTAAAAATGGCAACTGACATTAAACTGGATGAGAAAATTTTAATCTCACTATTGGTCAATGGACTTCATGATGATATTCGGACAAAAGTATTACTGAAAGAACCTACATCACTGTCTGAATTAAGCAAATACATCAAGTTATGCGAAATGACAAACGCGTTGACAGTAAATGCTATTGATACGAAATTTCAGGTTTTGATTGACGAAATTAAGGGGCTAAAGACGGAAGTACATTAAAAAAATGACAGGACTTATATCAACACCATGACTCCACAAAAATTTTCAAATAACTTTAGAAGGCCTTTTAGACAAACAAGCATACCTTTTGAATACCAGAAACCAAAATTGGTAAATCAATACACTGCTAACCCAAGGGTTCAAAGATTTAACCCATGCTATAGATGCGGACAAAATTTCAATCAAAGTCACAATTGTCCAGCTTTGAATAAACAAAGCACATTTTGCAAGAAAATCGGTCATTTCCGAAAAATGTGTCTAAAAGCAAGAAGTTGACGGAACGGTGTCAATGGACAGAGCAAATATAAGCACGAGAAACAGAAATTTAATACAAAAAATGAAAGAACGCAACAAAGAAATACAATAAACAAAACGAATAAAAGATACAATCACGCGATATCTTTAATAACGTCTTTCCAGGAAAATTTAATAACAGGAAAAATAAACAACAGAGATACAAATATTCTGTTAGATTCAGGAAGTAACATATCTGCTATAAGTCTCGAATTTCTTGAAACTGTAAATGACGCCAATTTTAAAATTAAACCGACATCTGTCCAATTTAAAACAGCTATATCAGGATCAAAACATACAGTACAAGGGAAAGTAAACATACCAATTCAAATTAACAAAACAATTATCAAATATGATTTTTATATTATTTCAGGATTAGTTCATAATGTTCTATTAGGAGTAGATTTTTTCAAGGACTTTAATGCATTTATAAATTTTAGAGAAAGCAAATTCTGTATTCCGGATGTATTAAAAACTAAAATGCAAAACAATAAAATATATAACATCACTGCCAATAAAAAGATACAGCTATCAGTTAACTCAGTTCGTAAAATTCCAATTCACATCGGAAATAACTTTAGGAATGATACATTCATAATAACTAGCAAGAGCGAAACTTGCCCAACAGACATACTATGTAGACAAAATCAAAATCAAACCATTTTGTTACCTTTTGTAAACAATTCACAGAAAAGACAGACAATTACAAAGGGCACAATTATTGCACAACTCGAGAAACTTGAGGGGAAAGACAACATCTTTTCAATACCTAAAACCAAAAATATCAATTCGACTTTAGAATCTGATTATTCAAGAATATCTAAATTATTCAACATAGGAGATTCTCATAAAAACAATCCAAATTTGTTGTCAGTATTGCAAAATTATGAAAGCATTTTTCAAATAAAGAGGAAGAAGTAGGGGAAGTCAAAAACTTTGAATGTAAAATAGAATTGTTACCAAATTCGATGCCCATTCGAAGTAAACCATACGCGTTAAATCCCAAAATGAGAGAAATTGAAGAGAAAGAGATTAAAAAACTTTTAGACAAAGGTATAATTGAGCCATCATCTTCTATATTTAGCAGTCCAATTGTGATAGTGAAGAAAAAGAAAGTTTCAGAAACACAGAAACAAGAATATAGAATGTGTATCGATTATAGACTGTTGAACAAAATCTCGAAGAAGTTATATTTTCAATTACCAACATTGGAAGATGTCAAAAATATTATTTCGGACTCAAAACCTTTAATTTACTCCAAAATTGATATTAAAAATGCATTCCACACACTGCCTTTAAGTAAAGATAGTATACCATACACAGCATTTCGAACAAGTAGTGGTAACGCATACGCGTACAAACGTCTGCCATTTGGAACACTTGTCAGTCCAGCGTATTGGTCAATGTTCTTACACAAAGTACTTCAAAAGTACTTATATAAATTTTGCATTGGTTATATGGACGATATAATCATATTTTCAAAAACAATAGAAGAGCATGTAGTTCATTTGGAACAAATTTTTCGCGCATTAAAAGAAGCTAATCTACTACTTCATTTGGACAAATGTGAAATAGCAAAATCTAAGATTTCTTTCTTAGGAATGGTATTTGAGGAAGATACTTTACAAATTGATCCTAAAAAGTTACAGGTAATCGAAAAATGTCAAATACCTGAAAATCAGAAAGCATTAAAGAGCTTTCTTGGAATGACAACTTTCCTAAGACGTTTTATAAAAGATTATTCTAAAATATGCAAAAAAGACTCAATTTATAAATGGACAGAGGAACACGATGACGCTTTTAACAAACTTAAAAAGGCACTAGTTTCAAAACCTATTTTACAATTACCTGATTTCAATGAACCATTTATGCTTTTTACGGATGCATCAACCATAGCGACAGGTTATATCTTATGTCAAATGAATAAAGAGTCAAATAAAATGCATGTTATACAATATGGAGGAAGATCATTAAAAGATAATGAACGAAAATATGGCAGTTCAGAACTTGAATTATTAGCAATTATATTTGCCCTACGAGATTGTAAGCATTACCTTTGGAATGTCCCAGTAAAAATATTAACGGATAATAAAGCGTTAACATATTTGCATACTATGAAAAATACGAACAGTAGAATGTACAGATGGGCAATTGAACTAGAAAATTTTGATTATGAAATAATGTACAATAAAGGATGCAACAACCCAGCTGACTATCTTAGCAGAATAGTCCATAACAAAATTCAAAATGTCAACGCTGACATAGATATTGGCATTGAGGATGTTAAATACCTCTTCCAAGACATAACCCCTTCACCTCACACTTTAGCAATCCTAACAAGAGCACAAAGTAAAAAGATAAGGGAAACGCATGAATCAGAAAAATTAAAAAAAATAGTTCACATAATAAAGAGACTGAACGCCTCAGTTCCACAGATATGACAATAACTGACACCAACGAACCAAATGTTATTCAATCAGATAAAGATCAATCAGATAAAGATCAATCTGATAAATCAGGTATCGTTACCAGCGATATCAACAAAGATAATAAATTAAACAACTTCATTAGCCATATGCCAAGTCATGATAAAGATGTTGATATATATGGCTCAACTGCAAATATCATGCCCAGACTTTAAAGACATTTATAATTACATTTTAAATAAAATCTTACCTGAAGATTCAAAACAAGCCAAAAGAATTGTATATGAAAGCAATCAATACCAAATTTCAGATGGAATTCTTTGGCATTTCTATGAACCGAGACGAAAGAAAGCAGCAGATACATCTATTATTAAACAATTAGCTTTACCCAAAGTGTTACGTAATGATATTTTGTATTCCCTACATGATAATTCCCATTTTGATCTTGATAGAACATTTTATACCGTAAGACAATTTTACTATTGGCCAAGAATGTATCAAGATATCAAAGATTACATAATATCTTGTACCTCTTGCCAAGTTAATAAAAGGGACGCAACCTACAAACCAGCACCTCTTACTGAAATGCCGATACCATCAGAACCATGGGAAGTAGTTCATGTTGATATCATTACCGTTGCCAAAGAAAGCAAAGGCTACAAGTATGTGTTATCAACTATCTGCGCATTCTCTAAATATGCAATTTTTCTACCATTAAAAACACAAAATGCAGAAGAAATAGCAGAACAAATGTTTCATAATATATTTTCAATTTTAGGCCCACCTAAAATTTTAATAAGTGACAGAGGTCAGAATTTTATCGGAAACATAATGCAAGTTCTGTACAGCTTTTTCGGAATAAAGAAGAAAAACACAAGTTCTTTTCACCCCATGACAAATGGACAAGTGGAAAATGTTCAGAGAACTTTACTAAGCATGTTAAGAACAACAATTTTAGATGAAAAAGAATGGCCTGACAAATTATCTTCTGTTCAAATAGCATATAACTCAACAATATGTGCAGATACTACAAAGTATTCTCCATATCAGGTTATGTTTGGTAGACATATGAATTCACCAATCACAACCTTACTATTCACTGAAAATAAACCAAAACCTAAGACAGAACATTATGTTGAAGAATTAACGGACAGATTAAAGTTAATATGGAAATTATGCAACGAAAACATACAACAAGCAAAATCTAAAATGAAACAGAATTATGATAAAAAAAAGGTTTTTTAAAAAACCAAAAAAAATTAAGTATATTAAAGTAACCCCAAAACACGTTTATCCTACGAAATATAAATACAAACAAAGAAATCAAGTCACCAGTACATATAAACCGATTAAAGGAATTCATAGATCCAAGAGATCTTAGGCAACCGGTTGAGGACAAGGGTTATTTCCATTTACAAAATGGTGAACTTCAGGACAGGCAAAATACAACTCCTGAAATACAACAGACCCAAGACTTGAATTCGCAGAGCCATATGGCTGATACCAGTAATAAAACTAACCAAAGTGATAAACAAGATAACAAAAAATGGTACAGAGCGAAAAGATTGAAGAAGGCTAAATTCATAGATAATGAAAAATACTTCTTAGTACAGTGGTCAAACAAAAAATATAAAGACACTTGTTAACATACAGACGTAAGTTTTTTATATCAACAAATCAAATAAACAAAAAAAGAAAGGGAAGAAATAATATAATATTATATTAAGTAATTAATATAGTATTATCAATAGGGACTCGTCGGTTACCGCGGCAAAGAAAAAAAAATCCAATGGAGGAACATTGAGTAGCATTTTGCTAATAAAATAGACATTTAATGGACATCCGTTAGCAATGGAAGTTGAGACACATCTACTGCAGATGATACAAAATATTGAAACGCTATTTGTTTAGAACCGTTAATGGAATACTTCCGGCGGTTTCATTTGATACTCCGAATCAAAAGCATTATCATATGTAAGAGATTAAGGTACACAGGTGTTGCAGTTAAAATTTAAGCCTCATATTAAGCCAGTAAGCTATCCTATGGAACGCGGATACGCTATAATGGCAGAGATAAACGACGTTACAAACGTGTTTAGCCATTTATGTACTCATCATTGAATGAGGAGATAAAAAAAAAAAAAAAAAAAAAAAAAGGTTGACGAATTCGTAAGAAAAATAGTCAATCATAGACGGGAAATAATTAAAGAAAAAATATGCGCATGAATAAACAGAGAGAGTAAATATGATATATACAGAAAAGTTCGCCGAGATGATGGCGTATTCAAATACATAAAATAATAGGTATAAATAACCTAATTAATGACAATTGTCTTTATATATTATTACGACAGATAAAAATGAAATGATTCATGATGTATCTGTGAGAAGATTGACTCAATTTCAAATGATTACCATTTGATTTCACATGAAGCTTCGTATTATTACGAAAATGTGTCTACGGCCAATATAAAGATTCCGTTTATATATCAATATTTTTCCAATAGTTCACAATGGAAAATTTCGAATATATGAGATAGAACAATTTCCTATTCCCGATAATGAGGATATCAAGAACAATGATGCCAATATTTTAACATCAAATCCTAGGTATTTCATTATTAACGAAATTGATCATTCGTTTATGGTATCAGGTGAAGATTTCCTCAAAGGATTGCGAAGAATTTGGACAATTTATTTTATATAAGAAAAGGAAATCTAATGTATTCGGCTAATGAGTCAAACTGTTATTCGAAATTATATCGCTACGACGATAAATCGAATATCAACACCATATGTAACTATGGTAAATAGTAAAGAATATGCTGAAACCGTGCTTCAAGACGGTAATAGCATAAATACAATCAAACGTGAGTGATTGTTTTGAAGAAAAAAACATAATCGCGAGTTTGGTATAATACTAGTGAGAATCCCTTGTCATTGAGATTTAAGGGGTTTTAATCAAATCAGAAATCACAATTTCAAGAATTGTGTAAACGGAAAGGACAGTTAACGTCCTTTACCTAATTAATGTACCTCTCTTAGGATCATATTTTAATGGCATGATAATAGATAATGTATTATCAAGTAATAATATAATGGAGCAAATAGCTATCTCACTTCCAAAATACGAAATGTTTGAACATACATCTAGGGAAATACTAGATAAATGAGGAACGGATGAACTCTCATTAATTCACTTTGCTTGAAAGTCGAAAAGAATGAGAAGAGAAAAAAAAAACTGCTACTTTAACCAGTTCATCTATAGCGGAAATACACCGATACGAACGAGGATAACATACATGTTGTAACAATCATGAATACTATTACTACTACCGTAGGTACGCTCTTGTCACAAACACTTTATCATATGGAATACTATTGTTGCCACAAGATTAGAATATCTTATCCAAAAACCGTATCGCCTTCTGGTATCTTTCTTAATTTTTTTTAAAGAATCCATACAATGTGAGCATGGAATTGAGCATTATCTTTATTACGATGACCATCCTATCTCACACACTGCGCCAAAAGTAAGAAACAGAGATAACCACGGTGTTATGTTACACCTTACGGACAGACTGAGCTACATTTATGTTAAGATAACAATCGAAATGCTTGGTTTGCTTTTTTCATTGACATGAAGGTTTCAATTGTTAAAACTGCTGTATTATGCTTTTTATTATGTCAAATATTATTCAAATATTGAATAATAATCCCCGGAGAATTTTATTTCTAAGCACCAGAGAGAATACGACTATATTTATATATATGTGTAACAAAGATTGCAGACCGATGTTATTAGCTTATAGTATGACAATAATTTTGTCGTATAATTCTGCAAATTGCGTTAAAAGTGATTATAAATATTATCTCTCGTGTGGGGAAGTGTGCAGTGCTATGGTGTGTTTTTGGTTATTCATTTTATTATTTATTGTTAATATATATGAATTGTAGAAATGGCCTTTGTAAAAAAGCAATGGAATCTTGAGAAATTAACGGAACACTCTGAATATTTCAAGCTACTTAAAAAAAATACAACATAAACGAAATAATTGATATTTTTCGCTTGAAAATGGTTCATTAGATAATTAAAACAATAATATCTCTTGTTTTGACAACTCAATATTCCATGCTTTTATGCCATTTGTTTTCCTTAGAATTGTATTTCTGGCAGTTATTATTATATGAAAATTTAAAATGCCGGAATTTTATGTTGATGTAGTTTTTCATTATATATTATATATCATAATTGTTGTTATGTACTCATTTTGTAGTACGCATTTATATTAAAGACATTATATACAAAATAAAAAAGGGACTTTTTTCAAATAGGCATAGGGGGAGATGATAGGTCTTATAATACTTCATTTATATACAAATACAATAAAGAGCCAATGTTTAAAGCGTAGCACGGAAAATTATACACAATAGGACACATATATACTCTGCCTACAGTAACACACAACCAAAATGGCTACCAGAACTAAAAATTAATAAAATTTAAATACATTTGTACTTTATAATTTACTGTGTAAATCTTTTTCCTTACTTAAGCATTTTCTCTCTATCAGTTGAATTCAGGTGAGCGATAAAGGGCCATCATGGCCCTCTTGTTTGTACATTCTGCTTGAAATATTCACACGTTATGAATTGTTATGTTTGAAAGGGAAAGTTAAAAAAATGCAAAGGTCAAGATCATATTACGATTATGTTTTTATTCGGCCCTCAAATAGCTCCAAAACTAAAATGTTTCAAGAGTATATGAACAAGAGTGTATGTTCTAAAAAGCTCTTCCCAGAATATTTAGTTATGAAGATCGGACTTGATTTAGTTATTTTACGGCAGTCCAATTTTGATCCTTTTTTGAACAATTGTAAATCAGTTTTTATGCTTCAATTTGTGATATATAAGAAATAGAATGTTTGACTAGTGCGACTTGTATACTTGATTGAACCATTTGCTGCATTGCTACGTACCTTATAGTAAAGTTTTAATCAATTTTGTATCTCATTTGTCCGCTAGGGGGCGCTTGGCTTAAAATCACTCTTTATAACTATAAAAATTGAAGTCTGATTTTATGAGAAAAAAAATTTTGCATTCTGTTCCTTGATGACATCTAATTGAAACGACACTTAAAAATTAATGCGATATTTCATGAAAATGATAGTAGTCAATGCAACATTAGTTCGTAATAATGTTGAGTGTCATGTCGCATTGTCGTGTGTCATTTTATACTATTGTGTGTCGTTTGCAATTTATGTTTATCAATTACAATTGTCTATTATCACCATCATAAAACAACACACATATCTAACGTGGCCCTAACCGAATTCCGTAAAAAAGGTTTTCAAGTTTGCGACTAAATAACTGACTCAAAAATAATCTTTTGGGTGAAAGGTCTGCTTAACCATTGCGACAAAACTGTTTGAAACGTTTGTTAACAGTATTCAACACGCCATTGAACAAAGAAATATGTTTTTCGAATCATGCGACTCGTGGACTGAATGACATTGCTTTAGCGAAAACCGATGATATCGCGATAGCGATTCTAGTTGTTAATTACATTGTCATTTACAATAAATTAAAAATGCTGATTTGGTGATGGATTTCTTCTTTACGAGGTTGTGATTATGTGCTTTAAAATAAAAGTAAATCTTTGTTTTGTTCGGGAAAGGAACAAAATAAAACTATAATAAACAATGTCATGTAACATGGCTAGCAAATTGAACAAAATAGTGAAATAGGTTTAAGTTAATGATAATTTAAGATGCGGAAGAAAAGTGGAGTTCTTATTCGCCAGAAGAAACAGCAAATTAACGTATTGGTTCAGCCGACCCGTAAAATGTGCGCCTAGATGTATCGTTACTTAACTTGTATCCAAGATGTTTTGATAGACAGACACGGTACCGTAACATAGTCGGATTACTCAATCGGAGAACACGTTTCCGCTCACGCGCGGCATGAAATCTTAGTGACAAAAGGGAACTAGGTGAAATTAACTGTGGCAATTAATACTTATGTTAGTAACTATTCATTACAGGCCATGTTTGGAAGAAACAAAAAACTTCACAGAACGTATACCTGTAGGGTGTGTGGAAAGGAGGACCGAAAGGGACGACTGATTGGCCACCTTCTGAAGTACCATGTGCCCATGGACAGTGTGCCGTACAGCTGCAGTCTCTGCAACTTCCGTTGCATTGACAGAACCACCCTGGTGCACCACATCACGCACTACAAGCGACATTCTGATGAGGCCCAGAAGTCCAAGGTATCTAGCCTTACTTCTATTCTTAACAGGTTGGAGAATCCTGTTGATGTTAAAAAAAATGTTTTTCGCCAGTGACTCTGAGCGACCTAATAAGGAGTCCGAGCCATCTGAAGCAGATAAAAGTATATTTGAGCCGGAAGACATTGAGGAACCATTGCTACCTGACTGGTTGGCTGGGGTTACAATCCCCACTGCAACATCCCTGACAAGGTCCTGTCCTACAGCATCTAACCGTGGGACTGGTGTGTATGGTGCTTCCATGAATGACCCATCAGGCCCGCAATACTTACCAACGCAGAGGGCATCAGCATCACCCAGAATAGCGGCGACTCCTCAACAAGTAGGGCAGGTTTCATCTTTGACAATAGCTGGGTTTGAGGTATGCAGTCCCCTCTACACTGCAACAAAGGCAGCTTCTACGCCAGAGGGTTTCAGCGTCCCGAAACCACAACCCTTGATGCCTGACTTGAACATGCCAGTACTGATATTTGACAGTCAGATTTTTAGCTCAACTATTCGAAGAATATGAGAGCTATTGTAGTCGGCGTCGGCGTTGGCGTTGCAGCTTTTGGTTAAAGTTTTGCGTGCAAGCTACTATCTAGTTTGTATCTCAATAACCATTCATGGTATTGACTTAAAAGTTTATGAATATGTTAAGGGGCATCAGACAACCAAGGTAGATAACTCTTGATGGAATATGTTACAAATTATGCCCCTTTTTAACTTAGAAATTTTGGTTAAAATTTTGCATGCAAGGTATTTTCAGGCTAATATCT
Source organism: Solen grandis (assembly GCA_021229015.1). Lineage (NCBI taxonomy): Eukaryota > Metazoa > Mollusca > Bivalvia > Adapedonta > Solenidae > Solen > Solen grandis. The sequence goes on along the minus strand of CM037787.1, from coordinate 21,005,179 downwards.
CAGTATCCCGGCATGCAATTGATTTGAAAAATCTTAAATATGTTTAGGGGTAGATAACTCTTGATATAATATGTTACAAATTATGGCCCCTTTTTAACTTAGAAATTTTGGTTAAAGTTTTGCATGCAAGGTACTTTCATGCTAATATCTCAGTACCCAGGCATGGGATTGATTTGAAACATCTTAAATATGTTTAGGGGTATCATACTTTCATGGTAGATAACTCTTGATGGAATATGTTACAAATTATTGCCCTTTTTAACTTAGAAATTTTGGTTAAAATTTTGCATGCAAGTTACTTTCATGCATATATCTCAGTACCCAGGCATGCGATTGATTTTAAACATCTTTGATATGTTTAGGAGTATCATACTATCAAGGTAGATAACTTTTGATGGAGTATATTACAAGTTATGGCCCCTTTTTTAACTTAAAAATGTTGGTTAAAGATTTGCATGCAAGGTACTTTCATGCTTATATCTCAGAGTCCAGGCATGGGATTGACTTGAAACATGTTTAATATGTTTAGGGGTATCATACTATAAGGAAGATAACACTTGATGAAATATATTAAAAATTATGACCCCCTTTTGACTTAGAAGTTTGATTAAATTTTTGCCTTTAAGCTACTATCCAGCTTATATCTCAGAAATTGCTTGTGGAATTGACTAGAAAGTTAAGGAGTGTCTTCAGGGGCATCAGAAAACTAAGGAGGATAACTTTTGGACTGCATTTTATGCAAATTATGGCCCTTTTCTAACTTGGATTTTTAGTTAAAGTTGTGCATGCAGTGTTATTGTGCTTATGTCTCTGTAACTAGGCATGGGGTTGATTTTAGACATCATAGAAATATTAAGGGTTATCAGGCTATCAAGGTATATAGATTTCATTTGATTTACCAACAAGCATTTTGAATAGTCGAGCGTGCTGTCCTCTGACAGCTCTTGTTTGTATGACAACAGGAGTTTAGCCACATGTACTAGGGGATATTGTTAAACCCGGGTTTTCACAAAAACCGATGTACTATCATTAAAGTGTTAATTTAAAAGTGACTTTAATTGCATGTTTCAACATAGATATTTCAACATTGAGAACTATATGAATGACATATACTTTGATATTTAAGACAGTTTTATTACAAGGTCTCCGTGTCAATCGCGTGAAGCATGTGGCAACCCACAATACATTAAATACGCATTTTGACTTGATTTAATTAACAAGCCAACTACATATGAAACGAATTGTGGTTGCCATTTATCTATCTCTATTTCCTATCTAGATTTCCTTTTATAGTTCATTCTGAAAACCGGGTCAAAGCCACATGGTTCCGCGGTTCTTGAATTTCCTATGTATTTACATTTTTCCTTTGAAATTCCTTAATGTCTGTTAAAATTTGTTGATGCCATCGTATTCCATGATACTTGTAATACATTTAAGGAAGTCTGATTGTGTAAATTCCATTGTTAAGTCACTTTTAAACAGTACTCATTTATTGATGTCCAAGTTACGCCATGTTTACTGTAGGATTTCGGGAAATTCTTCAGTGACTCATCAAAAATCGATAATTTTAACTGTGTATTTTACAGCTGTAATAGTCAAGTGACTATTTGAGTGTACCGTCGCTTCGACAGTATTTCAGTCTTATAGCGACGTCCAGCTAATTACAGGTGGAGGAAGACCCGTTTGCACGGAGGCATCCAGGTAGAACCACCGACTATCCGCAAGCCAGCTGGAAGGCTTCCTCACATGACAATTCGAATGACCCTGTCGGGATTCGAACCCACGCGGTGAGAGGCTGAGCGAGTGTAAAAGTCAGCGACTTTACCCTCTCGGCCACGGAGACCCCTCATCTTGATGAGTCTTATTTATATTAGGGATTTGACAGCCATTTTCCTTGTTCAAATTCATTAAATTTAGTACCAAATCTGGGTGTCTACCACTCTTTGGGTAGAGGTTGCCATTTGCGTTACCAATTCTTGGTACGTGCTACCGGTAAAAGGTAGATCTGCCAACTTCGGGTAGATGATATCTTTGCTTAGTATATAAGCAGCGTACTTTTGGTTCAGGGGAGCTCAGTTTTCTAGATTAACTTTGACGCTGCATCTATGCTTAAATTCGTTAGAATTTGAATGTGAGTCAAACAGTGCATATATATATTTTTTTAAAATTAGAAATACTGGAAGTATGTGAAATTAAAAAACAAAACAAAAAAAAAAAAAAAAAAAAAAAAAAAAAAAAACCAGTTATCTAAAACCGTTTAACATTTTAAAATATTTTATTTATTATAAATATCGGAACTCACATAACTTTGTATGAAACCTAGTACCTTTTGTCACAAAGGACATCGTTCGCGCTATATATTTTTAACGCTGGGATATTTATTTACATACGTACTGTTCGTGATACTTAATTAACGCAGAGACCTTGATCAGTAATATTTGTGAAGATTACTTTGTTAGAAACTTTACACCTTTAATTGTAGCAAATACGTTATGAACTTGAGAAGATTAAACACGATAACATTTTAATTATATACATTTTTACATTTTTTGTTGACAAAATAAAACTGAAGTTACATTGGAAACAGCGTTGCTTTCACTTGCTGAACCAAATCATAGTTGTCATATATGGACACTATTACCGTACTTTACTTAAAAAGAGCCCCAACACATGTACTAATTGCCAGATACCACATACAGAATTCATACATGAGATTATTAGATCTAGTTGGATTTTCAACCGCCCGGTCTTAGAGTCTTCGGAGGCCTGAACCATATTATTATAAAAGAAAATTTCCGATTAAGTCTTGTCGTAAAGAAAAAAAAACAATTAAGTGCGAACGTCAGTTTTATATGGTGGATAAGATAGAAGCAACTTGTATACCAGTAGCGCAGCAAAATTGATATTGTGCATCATTTCTCCACAATGACTGAGAATCACGCCAACAACAATAGTCCTTCGGCCCGATTCTTTGACGCTTGCGTCAAAAGATTTCTTGTTATTTTATATAATACGGTTATATTTTCCTCTGTGATTTTTCCGAACGTTTTTGAAACTTTGCAATATTCCATGATCTGTTGTGTGCCTAAACTGTCCTATCTCCGTCTAATATGTCTTTGACTAGGCCATTATTAAAATATTTCCTGGTATACACTTATCTTGAAAATCAAATGTGAAATGTATGGACTAATTTTTAAATTATTTTCATGTAAAATCGTGTAAGCGGCAATTAACCACCGACACTGGGCTTTTTCACTTTGTTACGAGTTACATTGGGGCGAATTTGTGTTCCTGTTAAGTAAGTACAATATATTAAAGCATTGTGGGTACCCTCGTTACCGACGTAAACAAATTCCGATTGATCACTTGGTCCTAAAAAGAACCTGGGTTCTCTCAATAAATATAAACGAGATCGACGAATTTTGATGGACATTGTTTAAACTAGTTTTATACTTATTTAAGTATAAATATGGCTGCCAGAAAAGGAGGCGTAAAAGGAAAAGCTATAAAAGAAGATCACCATGACCATCATCATGACCACCAACACGATTATCTAGAGAAAATGGAGGAACAGTTGGATGAACAGGAATTGGAACATTTGTATGCATGGGTTGATAGTATTCCATTATCGAGACCTAAGAAAAATATAAGCAGGGACTTCTCGGATGGAGGTATTTTTCTTTTTATTTATTTGTCAAATTCAAAAGTTGCTTCGAGAACTACGGTATCCTGTAGTATCCAGTTCTCGACAGCTCAAGAAGTTATTGAAAGAAAAAATAACAAAACAATCACTCACTTTTATTTTAAATATACTTTCAAATACACCAATATCTTCCCTTCAAATGTAATAAATTGTCAATGGTAATTGAAAACAAATTTTAACAAATAACTTAAAAATAAAATAATATTTCCAAAATGGTGTCTAAGTTCTCAACTGTGGGCTCAAAATGAGTCTATCACAAGTATGGTGAACATATAAAGACAAAATCTATAAACACCAGTTGCAGTGAAATTCTGTGTTCTTCCTAACACCACAGATTGGTGTGCAAAATTTAATATGAACCAAATGAGAACAAACATTATCACACTTACAGTGTCTATTTTATTATTGGGTGCCCTCCGAGTTTTGTAAATGGGGGTAAAATTGCTACTTGTTCTTAACTTTGTATCCTTTCATATATAGAGAGTCCATACAATTTTGGGGGTACATGGCCAATTTTTGGGGTAAAAACCCTTCTACAGTTGGTAAATGGGCATGCTGTATTATAATTATCAAGTGTGAAATTCTTTATCAGATTAATAATAACTATGCCTTTAAATGACTTCCATATAAAGGATTCTTGAGAAGTGTCTTCATATTCAAACATACACTATTTTAATAACAGAGGTTGGTTTACAAAAATCAGTCATCGTCTGCTTGCTGAGTGTTACTCTAAAGGTAGATTTAACAAGTGTTATGAAAATGATAAAAAGAAGGCATTTAAAAGTGAAAATGGTATAAAATCGGTACTTCTTTATTAAATGAATGTTTTTATCTTTTTTCCCCAAACATTTTCAATGAAAAAAAAAACAGTTTGAAAACAAGAATCAATCAGTTTTGCCAACTGTCGATAGTTTCCCTGTAAAATTACATCATAATCAAGGTGAAACATTGTATTAGTGTAAATAGCTTGAGAATACCAATATGGAAGTATTGAATACTTAAGGATACTGCAGTGTTCTCATTGAACATTAGGTCAATTCAGGGTGATCCTGGCTGGTACCGTGGTACTTAATTTTCTACGTTATTTTATAGTTAAATTTGGAAAAAATATGTATGCAAGTCTGAAAACAGATGTTTTCTAATATCAACTATCTTTTTAAGATTAATTGTTTTAGATATGTCACAGATAAACTGGTAAATTTTTAAACAAGTTTTGAATTATTGTGATTGCATAATGTATAGAGCTGTAATGAATACACCAGGTAGTGAATACAAATACACATCATGATACAGGGTCATGAATATTTATTCATGAATATGAATACAGTCTGGTATAAAGCAGAAATAAAAGACAAACTGTATTCAGGTTGCACATATATTAAAGTGTTTCAGTGGCTGTTATCTTGTCAATCATAAAGGGTTACCTGTCAAAATGGACCCAAGTAAAAACGGACCCAAGTTGAAATGGTGCCAAATTGGTCAAAACGGACCCATAAAAAAGTCAAAACGGTGCCATTTATAGTCAAAACTATATATTGATACAAACATCTACTACGGTTTGTTTCATGATAAATAAATGATCATTAGGTTAATCCTTCGAAGAATTCATAAATTTATAAATAAATGAAACTGTTGAAATTTAATGGTAATTGAGATGTCAGTTTTAATGCGATGATTAAATTATTGCTACAAACATCCACACTACGGAATAAAGTATAATTGTCGACGTTTGTGTTGAGAACACTAATTAAAGGTACGTGAAGATATAAAAGTGTGAATAAGTAAAGGAAATGTGCTAAATCTATCTTTATGATGTAATTAATTAGGAGATATCAATAGAAACCGCTGTTTTCACGGTTTACTCTCGCTGCAACACATATATATATATATATATATATATATATTTCTCAGAGTTAAATTCGTCATAATGCATGTTGTTCGGTTATATTCTGTGTGGACATATTAAGTTTGTGTTTTAGTCGTAATCTATATAGAAAAACTGGACTAGGCATCGTGTGGTTAGTATGTCTAACCCTCCGTGATTGTTCTGTAGCAGGCCTGTGTATCATCACTTGAAATTCTTAAAAATTAACTTCGCATACTCAATAAATTTTAATATAAATATAATTAATAGTTGTTGCAAATACGTTACGATACGATACTTTTATTGCATAAAGACATTACAAAAATGCTTATAGCAAATATTAGTAATTGAATGGAGAAATGTACACAAGTTTACACTTTTTAACATGAGCAAAATGGATTTCAGACTCTACACATCACACCACACCTCACACGCAAGCAACATTTGCAATACATTTCAAAGATCGAAACATGAAGAAATAACAGACGAGAATAATACATATTTAAATAACAATGGTAATGGAAAAAAATTAAAGTGACACTGTGGGTAAGGGTAAAGATAAACATGTTTTCACATACACCATGATAATAATAGACAAAAGTATGTATTACTTATTTAAAGGTAACTTTGTCTTAACGTATTAGCAGAATATATGTATTTTGCAAAACGATTAACCGTTTTTGCTGATTTTAAACTTAACAATAATTTAAATTTATTAATTGTTGGCCAATGACAAAAATATGGTTGAAGAAAAGAGTGTCTAAGTTCTATATATTTAGGACATACCAGAAGAAAATGATATTCTGTTTCTATTTGGTTAAGGTTACAGATAGGACATATTCTTTCATTGGTTTCCATGTAGTATGTCTCCCTGTTTCTATTTTTAAATTATGAGACGATGTCCTAAACCTTGTTAGTGCATATCAAAGTTTTTTATCATGAATAAGGTCTAAGTAATTTTCTATTTCAAGTGTATGTTTGAATAATGAATATGTATTAAGCCGTGAAGAATTATTTATCTGAGAATACCAGTCCTGATGGAAAATATCGATAATCCTCTTTTTTATTACTTCTAATGTAAAATTATCAATATTTTGGCTTAGCCATAAATTACCAAATCCAAGTTCATTTAAAATACTTTTTACCTGGGTAACCCAATTTTTATTTCTATATGTCATACCATTATAATCATCTTCTCTTAATTTATAATACATTTTTTAACTAAGCTATTTTCATCTAAAGTTATTATATTTTTCCAACATTTAATCATATTTATTTTTCTATAAACAGATAATGGCACTTGACCGAGTTCCCCATATAAAGCGGATAAATTTGTAGATTTTTTTACACCGAGAACGTAACGAAGAAATTTGACATGTACCATTTCAATATCAGTAGCTGGATGCATGCCCCATATTTCTGAACAGAATTTTAATTTGGAACCCATAAAATATCAAATGATTTGAGTTGTTGTTTAACAGGTAATTCAACATTTTGGAGTTTTTGATATAATCTGCTTAATGAATATCTCGCGTACTGTGAAAATCGTTTCTGAGACCTATGAAAATTACCGTTTTTAAACAAATCCATACCAAGCGACGTCCAGCTAATTACAGGTGGAGGAAGACCCCGAGAACACAGAGGTACCCGGGTAGAACCACCGACCTACCGCAAGCCAGCTGGAAGGCTTCCTCACATGAAAAATCCGAAGTCCCTACTGGGATTCGAACCCACAGCGGTGAGGGGCTGAGAGATTTGTAGTCCACGACTGCAACCCCTTCCCTGATATATCGTGCAGTATAAATTCCAATTCAAATGAGAGAAAAGAAAGAGAGAAAGTTTAACTTTATGATGGTTTAACTTAGAACATACACATACACACACACACATCTTCATTGAAATTCATCTTAAGAATGAGAGATATGAAGGGTTAACTGGCCAATTTAATTAAAAAACATGATGTCAGTAAATCTTTAAACATTTATCGAAAATAAATGTAAGAAATTCTTATTATAATATAAATAACCTTTTTATTTGGTACAGATACAAATACAAACTCACACATTGGATTTTTCACACTTCAAATGATTATCAACTTGCCTTAAACATGTTCTTTTAAAATTTTATTATTTTTAATGTCACGTTGCATTAAACACGTTCCTTTAATCAATGTATCTGATTGTTCACACATTCATAACCATTCATATATAAAATATAATGGGGCCGATTATATGGGACCGTTTTGACCGATCTTCTCACCCAGTTGGGGCCGTTTTGACCAATTTGGCACCGTTTTAACTTGGGTCCGTTTTGACTTGGGTCCGTTTTGACTGGATGTCTTCATAAAGTATATTTCCAATGATCATTGAATAAAGGTGATCAATTTGTTTGAGAAAATATATGATAAAAAATAAATTGTTTGAAACAAGACTAAACATTACATTGTGTATATAATAAGAATTTAGCTTGTACTTGGAATAAATAAACACTATTGAAAATGGCATTGTGTGTGATCAAAGTTTTGTTGCAAAATATAATTACAAAAAAAAAATGTTAATAAACCAGATGGTCCATACATAATGTTAATTAATACTGATATTTTTATATATATAAATAATTATGATACATTTTATTGTTCATATTTTATCATTTGTGTTTGTATTTTTTTATTTGTCTTCCATGTTTTAAATTAACTATTTATTATCATATCAGGAACGTGTAAGAAATAATAACTATGACAATTTTAACTGACAAATAAATTGTTATTAGCCTATTAGGCTACCGTACTTGATATTCAAATTTCAAATGGATATTATGTTTTCCAACTGGTTTCTGATGTTTACTCTCACCTTAACAATCTTAATCTACAAAACAGATAACTATTTTGAAAATACAATCTGTGCTGTTACCTTTAGGGTTTTAATCAGTTTCTTGCATCTTTCTCATAAAAGGTTCATTAAAAGACAGTTAATTTGGCTGTTATGCAATCATCAATGTCACTGGTTTCAACAAGCGTTAGATAACTGGTTACAAGCAAGCTCCAAGAAAATATCCAAATGTACCCAAATGAAAGAATCAAAAGAACTGTGCTGATTGGCTAGAGATAAGAGACAGGACTGGACTGTACAATGCATGTATAAGAGCACACCGAAGCTGATACATTTACGACACTTGGCTAAAAGAAATTAGCATCCGTCCTGGATGCAATGTTTTGATTTTAATGCATCCACTGGATGCATAAAATATATAAAAAATGCTATTGAGATGTTATTCATACATTGGGACTCATAATTTTTTAGCCTAGTGAGTCCTAGGACTTGTGCAGCAAAAATGTAAAAAATCACAACCATTGTCGCGAATTCTTCTGAACACACACCGTCAGCGACAGTTAACTGTGCACCATAATTGCATACATTTGTTTATATATTACATCAAGTCCTATTGCTAAACTTATTTAACTCTAATTATAGTAATGATATAATGGGAAGGAAAGCACACTCAAAAATTCAACCAGCCTTTTCATTTTTGACAATTGTTTTATGGGTAACTTTCGTGCACAAATTGTAATTTTTTTATTAAAATAGTGATATAAGGGCTAAATGATACAGAAAAAGGGGTCATTATATTACTTTATTTGAAAAGGTAACTTTTATGCTTCTTGAATTTTACATGCCTACTTTCTTTTATGAATTAAAAATGGAAAATTATTTGGATAATGCCCACAGCATCTGTGTGCGTTACCAAACTCATTTTAAATTTCTTTTACGGAAAAGAAAATGGCCAGAACACGCAGAAAGGATACATTTTTAAATAAAGAAATAGTATAACTCTTTTTCTTGGCTTATATTGAGCCTTGTATCACCATTTTCATAACAAAATACAAGTTTTGCGTGGAAGTTACCCGCAACGTAACTGTCGAAATTGAAAATGCCATTCAAATTTTTGAGTGTTAAAGCCAACTGTTAGCATAAATATGAACAAAAAGGTATAGCCAATAACAATATTCCATTTCGCGTAGGCTGCGGTAGATCTTATATGTATGTATGAATGATATAATATAAAATTACCTAAAAAACAGTTACTGGTCTGAATTAAAGGTTTCAATCCGCCATATTGTCAGTACACGTCACCAGAAAAGTCACATGATTCCCTTCTGTGTATTTGCTATTCAGTCAATAAATGTTCAGCAAGTACTTCTAAAAACAACCATGACACAGTCCGAAATGAAGAAAGGACAAGGCCAATTCATAAATATACCATGGTAAGGGTTGAAACCGTTTAGATGTTACTGGTTTCCATCACTTTGAATAAAATAGACAAGACTATGCATCAACATACATGTACTGGAATTGTGCAGTTCATTCACCTGTGACCTTAATTAACACATGATTGATTTACAAACTTAACTGTGTTAACATAATTATTGTATCCAAGTTGCTGGGGTTTTTTTTTCAAATGTTTTTTGTGAAACAAATTCATTAGGGTCCATAATTTCCTCACAGTTTATCACAAAAATGAAATTGAAAAGATAAAATTCCTAAACTGACAAACAACTTAGTAATACTGTTGTCCAATATTTTATTATTAAAAACTTAAGTTTCTAACTCACTTAAATCATATAAATATCTTCTAATTGTTGTCCAGTAATATCCCACCAGATCAATATCCTATTTCTTTTATTATCACTAATTAATTAAAAAAATCAAATGCATAAGTGATAATTTTGATTAGTATATATTTTTCCAAATTAAAAAATGTGTGTAGATGAATTGCTTTACATGGATTATAACATAATTTAAATCAAGTTTTTGTTTATTCATTTATTCTCAACCTGTATGGTTTGCTTTTTGTCCTAATGTAGTTCTGATGGTCGAAACAATTAAGCATTTCTTACCAAATGTGGTGATCGCATCGCCTATTACGCCAGCCAATTCTTTCCATCAGAAAAAAGAGAATTGGATGCAATTGAACAGGTATTCGCCCGCAGCAAGTTCTAACTTCAATTGGAATGAACATTTGTGAAATAATGTTGCATGCTTTTAAAAGAATATTGAATATGTACTAATAAGCAATGAAATAAGCATAATTAATTCACTCTTGAGCTCTTTGAATTAACCATTGTCAGAAATTTTGAAGAGGAGTGAGATATTATAATAAAATACGAAACTTAATAATAATTATTGTCTGTTTATCTGTTCATGATATAATTATGTAATTGTACATGTGTTAATTAAATATTTTATGTACTTATGAGAAAGGTTTTATTAAGCTGAACAGAATTCTATTGATTTTAATAAAAATGTCAATGAAATTACAAAATAATTTTATTGGAAAAGTGCAGAGAGTATAAACACAGCGAGACAAAATTAATATCCAAACAGTTCTTAACACTAGCTGTGAATGCTGATTTTATTTGACAAAAGTTCATTTCAATGTTCATACATTATATACATTTCAAACTGAACTCTTCAGCAAAAAAATGTTTCTAGCTAATTGCTGAGTGATGGTTTTGTGACTTGTTTTTATGTAGCGTAGTCATAATTTCATGTCTCCAGTCTCTCAGATGTGTTTGCTACTTTTGCACATGATGCATTTAGAATTTATAAGTTGTGTTTTGTGTTTTTAGTTCAAGCTATTGTTTTCATATATATCTTAATGCTGTTAAACCTTTCTCATAGTACTGCCTTTTCTTGTGTTCTAAAATTCTGATAGAAATAAATGCCATATTAAACATATGTTTGAATTACAAGGCATGTCCTGAAATTATGATTATTTCATTTTTTTTCTTCAATAAAATTTAGTCTAAATGGAAGCATTTCTAATATGCATTTTTATACACCAAAAACACAGAGAAAATAATGCAAATTGTGCATTTGTAGAAACAGACTACAGACCCTGCCAGGGATATGGGCTAAATTCCTGCTTGATTATTATCACTTACCGGAATCTAAAATAACATGTGACCCTATTTGTCCCTTGCATGACCTGCTGTAATAAATCTTTGCATTGTCAAGATGGTTTCTGCTTGTAATCTCTATTTGCAACATTGCATCTACCATATATACGATACAACAGTAAAGTATGGGGTTTAATACATTAAATATCTTATTTTAGTTTACATTTTTTAACATTTCAGTCCATTTTCTAAAGTATTTTATAGGTGAAAGCAGTTTGAAGCTGAAAGATATTTGTAGATACATGCATGTATACAGGTACTGTCCATTAATTTGATATGGGTATTTGATTTGTCTTATGAAAATGTGCAGATGGTATATGTATGATTAAGGTATTATGGGAACTGCATTGACTTTTACTTCAGCATGAGGACAGTTGTTTTTGGCTTTGACTTTAGCATGAGGACCCAAGCAAGATTCTCTCTTACAGTCATGAACACAAGCAATCCTAGGGACTCATGGTACAGGGATCAGAGATATAGAATACAATGATTTGTTTCAGTTCTTGTCGCAGAAATTGTTCATCACTTCTTCCCGACCTTGGTAGAAATGCACAATTATTCCCCAGCCAATGGAATTCCCAAAAAACAACTAAATTGGGAAGTTCTTAACAGGTACTGTACTGATCACAGTTCCCCTTCCATATTTGGTGTCCTGTTTACGTTTTATATAAAGGAAATGGTGTTGCACAGTTGTTTTTATGAGTTACGTATATCTTGATAGATGCTTGCAATACTGTTGTAACTTATACACACAATGTAACTTAAATACACACACGTGTTTGTTGTTACAACTTTATTGTCTGCAATTGGTATTGACAGCTTTGCCATGAATTTATCCTATTTCATTTATATATCTCATATGACATTTTATTTTATATTAACCCTTTACTTCATGAATATTCATGGACCAATTTATGACTTGATGAATATCAATTTACAGAACATAGAATGGTTTGGGAATCTCTTGATCCTTCTTTGGTGTACAGACTATGTAGAATCTGAGCTACAGTGTAACTGTATGAACAAACAGAGGAAACCCTGATCAGACAGCTCCTTGTTGGAGCTGTCTCAAGGAGCTGTCTAATATTGGTCTGCTTTGTTTAAAAATTCATCACAATCAGTCTGTGTGGGGTAAAGGGTTAAAACTTTAGTGCTCCATGTCAGTTTTAGATTTTCAACCTAAGATAGCAGATAACCTAAGATTAAGCCTTTTAATTTTTTATTTTTTTTTTGGTTGGCTGGGTGGAGGTAATAATGATTGAACGTGGCATATTCAGACTTTCATTTTTTTAAATTGTTAAGTCAGCAACTTATTTTCTATATTTATGTAATATATTGTTAGGCAGAGAAGTTGCTGCCTACTTAAAATGGATTGCTTCATATTTTAACAAAGATTCACGGCTAAGTTTCAGTTGTCCTGTATCCTTTACTATCCAGTATACTTACACTATAACCCTTTCCCTCATAGAGGATACCATTAAAGGACCTATGCGAACAGCATAAAACCAGATCAGCCTGCGAGTAACTCACAGGCTGATCAGGTTTTATGCTGTTCGCTGCTCCTCAGTGGTCTGGAAATGAGGATTTTGTAATTAAATTTGGTAAGGTTTGAGTTTAGTTTTCTGCAGATCAGGCTTTATGTGGTACCTATTGAGTGCGTCAAAATGAGTCTATATGAGGGAAAGGGTTAATCTGTCACTATTTTACTACAGAGAAGAACCTGACCAGACCAACAGATATGTTCTGTCTGACCAGGTTTTTATTCTGTAACATCCTGATATCCTGTGTGAAACCAGACCAGGCAGCAGATGACTTGCAGACTGATCTGGGTTTATTCTGGTCACATTGGCCAATTTTGGTGATACATTCCATTTTGTAAAGGGTTATAACCTATGGTTTATACCGGTATTATAAGCAGTAAAATTTGAAAAAGATCTTTTCAGTATCTTGCGTGAAAAAAGTTGAAAATATTGGATTTAAGGATTTTTATCTACTTCGCAAATTTAAACCTTGAAAAATACTAACAAAATTATTACATTTCTGATAATAAGACCATTTAGGCATTTATTTTATCCAAACAGTTGCTCTTTTATTTAAGCTGAGAGAAAGAAGACTTTTTATATTTTACTTATTTATCCCATATCTCTGGAGCCTTATCAATCCAGATCAAACTGCAAATTGTGATAAAAAAATGATATGGTTTTAGAAATATTTAGACATTCAGGAATACAAACATACCATGATCTCTTTTAGAGGCTTAACAACATTTTCTGGCAGTTGATTGAGTTCTTGGTTTGCTTTTTGCTTTGCCTTATTTTCAGAAATGTAAACAATAAGTGTGTATGTTTTGTTTTTATATTGTGTGTTCATCTGCTTTGTTTTGTTGTCATTTTCCTTCAACCTGGCCTTGACCATAGATTTAGATAGAACTTTTATATATGTTTGTGGGAGTTATTTAGATTTTACAGGGGAGATCATTCATACTATCCAGGAGAAAATCTTGTTTCCAAGGCAACATCCTTCAACCTGAATAAAAAAAAAATCCGTTGAAATGGCTGAAAACTGGAATATTACATACAAAAAAGTATGTGGGAAAAATCCACATTTCTTTTTAAAAAGCTTTATTTATGGATTTTCAGTGCTAGTGGCTGAAGTATTAAAACATTATTTCCCACATGACGGGCTGGTTGAATTACACAACTATACCCCTGCTATGGCTACAAATAAAAAGAAAGAAAATTGGTACCATATGAACAGGTAAAACAGACTAGTTTTGTTTGGTTCTAATGTCAGCTTACTTTCACCATTTTAACTTAATACATGTATATCAGTAATAATGTAGCAACACATAATGTGTGAATCATTTATTTTTTGTGAGTTGTAGACATTTATATTGCTACTTATATAACACTTTGTTTATATTTGCATTTTTTTTTTTGCCATGTTTGTTTGGTAATCAAAATTTTGTTTGAGTGATTGGCTTACCAACTTTGTTAATATGAAATACATTTCTAGTCACTTTAGTTCACTGTCACAAAGATACTTTTAACTTCTGTAGAGTCTCAGAAAAATAAAATAATGTTAATCACCTTTAGCGATAGTTCTAGTATTGCCAACAAAGCTTTAGTGTAACCATGCACGTCATAAAATCAAATGTTAAAACTTTTTTGATGTGTAAATTTATAAAGTTATCAAATTACTTAAGCAAGTAAAAAAATAATCTGACATAGTGGACAGCAAGATATAACAAAACTTTCAGGTCTGCTAATGATTATTTAAAAAGTTAGCCAAGCTTTTAGAATTTTGTGTTTTAAGTTTAAAATTCACCGATGGTTTGTTGTAAGGAAAGTTTGACACAAGACACCAGATGAACTCTGTAGCTGTAGAAGTGTTAGTCCTCTCACTGCTTTTGATTTATCCTGTATATTCTGTTTTTCAATACTAATTTCACTTTTTACTTATGTATTAACATAATTAATTTGCATGACCTTTAATTTTCTGATTTGACTTTGTTTGAAAAAAACTGTTTCTTTTTTTATTCTACTGTTTTAAATGAAATTGTTTGAAAATGTGTTGTGCATTGATGTTTTACCTTACCAAAGCACAAAGTGCTCAAAGTGAATACTAGCTGTGATCATGCACTCTGCTTATCAGACGTCAGCCTTCATGCACCCTTGTGTTGACAATTTTCTGTAAAGATATCTCCTTTGAAACTGCTTGGTAGAAAATGATGAAAGTTGGCATGAATGATTCTTTATAGGTGGCCATCACAAATGTTGTTGAAATAAACTTGATCCATGCAGATTTCTGGTTGCCATGTCAACCAACAAAATTTTATTTTAAAAAAAAATCTAAAAAATTCTTCTTCTGAAACCAATGGTCAGAATTTAATTTCATGTGGCACAAATGATCACCTCATGGCACTCTACCATAAATTGCTTACCGGTAGATAAAGTTGATCTCTTGAAAAATGTGGCCTTCAGGGATACAATATATGGTTAACTTATGTACTGGTATTCTTTTTAGATAATTTGAAAATTCTCCTCCTCAGAATCTAATTTTCAGAATGTTCTTATTATAACATTGTGTCCCCATATCAAAATTGAATTTAAAAAGCATTTTTGATCCCTTGAAAACTGAGGCCTCTAGAACATTAACTTAATTACTTAAGAATTCTTTGTATCGGAAACTTGATTCTGGCTGCTGCTGAAGGTAACCATGTAAAATCAAGTGACTTAATTGAATGGTTTTAGATAAGCTTATACATATACTCTGAAGAGCAGTCTTGGGCCATACAGCCATCTTGTTTAAATTACAGATACATTGGTAAGAAATAATTTAATTGATATGTTTACCATGTCTTTTCAAATATTCATTTATCAAAATATGTCAAGGATCTTATTGATAGTACTTCTAAAGTATTTCATAAACTTTCTTTCATAGAATTTCAATACCTGATGTTTGGTTTTCTCCAGAATTCAATTCAAGTACTTTGTTTATATATTATGCATTTTAAACTTTGAATATCTATTTTGCAAAATGTTACAGATTTGGAAATAATTGTTGTATACAGACAGGATTTTGTATAAATTTTAATACATGTGACCAACATGAAACATGATAGAAAGCACAAATATAATGGCCACATGCAATGTCTGTTTAATAATAATGAAATGATACATTTGGCCAGCTTTCATTTTGTAAATATATACTATGTAGTAGTTTTGCAGTTGTTATTTTTCTTAAAAATAACTTATTTATATAGTTTATTTTGATTTATTATCTGA
>CM037787.1:20972228-20988769 GCA_021229015.1 Solen grandis | reverse complement strand
TTTCACGGACTCTCTCTCTGGTCGCCGAACCGTACGGTTCTGGTTCTTCTACTTCAATCAACTTCTTTCAACTTTGTCAATGTTGAATGGCATCATTTTCTTGTTGAGTAGAAAGATATTTCGACTGTTTCAACTTTACATATTACGTGAAACTATTATTTGGAACTTATTTCTTGATTTGGTAAAGACAAAGCAGAATCCACGTATTGTTTCTTATTGAAACCCCGGCTACATTACTTTTGACACAAGCAAAAGGTAAGAAGTCTAAGACTTACTTTCATATATATACTTTCTCAGCCAAGAATCAAGGCTGAGTATTTTAACCTATACCTTTGCAATGGCACAAAGGAGGAACACTACCTGCAGCCAGGAAGATCCAGTCAGGTCTGGCAATGAAAGAATCCCTTGGGTAGATCACAGCTACTTCCTCTGTATCCTTACCTATAAGGTTATTGGGAGGTAATACATTAGTCTGGAAACCCTTTATATACACTGACGGAAGGTTCTAACTGATCATTTTGAATTCATGAAATATCTCAAAACCTTGGGCATTGAAAGAATCAAATTTCATTTCATTTTCGTTTATGTGAAAAGTGAACAATATCTGCAAACTTTCACTGAAAGTGGTTATATACTAATTACAATGGCAGTAAGCTATGACATAAAGCCACCCTAAAAAGTCAAAGTCAAAACAGATTATCCAAAAAGTGATCAGTTAGAACTTCCCATCAGTGTATTTATGATGTATATGTATTTTCAAAGTTGTATGCAAGATTTCAGAGTTGTCTACCATGTGTTATAGGAGAAATAAGATATGTTGTACCCCTTGTGAACAGAGAAACAAATTAGGTTTATAAAAATGACAATTAATCAATAGATTTAAGCTTTCTTTACAACCTACAGTATATGTTTTTTGATAAAACAACAAACTTATACAATAAAACAGCAAAGCTGAAACTGTAGTTTAAGGACAATTCAATGACAGCAAGCCCACCAGCAATGAAGTTGTCCTTGTATCCGGTGATGGTTACCGGAACTTTGGGAACGGTCTGCAGGTTTGGGTGGTAGGAGGTGAGACGTCCAGTGGCAGCAGCGGTCTGGTCCCAGTGTGTGACCACGCCCCCCTCTGTCATGCAGCTCAACATCCCATCCACATAGGTGGACTTCAGCTTAAGGAGCTGCAAAGTAGGCAGGTCAACATGGGGTAGCATCAGTAGTCCAAATCGACCCAACTTGATATATAACAACTGTTAAGATTCCTCATCCAAATAAACTTTCAAATGAAAAGACCATACAAAAAGATGAAAAAATATATCAAGATTAAGTGTATAGATTTGTTTGATTTTATTCTGTATATGAAGCATTCATACTATCAGTATGGAAAACCAAAAAAGCATTAAGACAAAAAAAATGAAGAATAAGTATCACAATTAAAGAAGCTGTTGGTGCTAAATCTATATGATTCACTATCCTTATCAATTTTGTGGGATGAGGGATATAAAAGATTCTCCTGTAAATGTAAGTCTACAATTACTTAAGTGGTTACCTGTCTATGTTCCAGCACTATACCAGGCAGAGGGTGTAAGGGAGACAACTGTATCAGGACTGTCTCTGAAGTTGACATTTCCTTACCGACACTGGTCTTAGCAAGCTTGGCCTTCTTGTGAAAGCTTAGAGTCTAGTCGTAGCTCCTCAAACAACACCTTGACAGATAGATAATATTTTATCCTGTCTCAACCTTGAAAACTGATATACATTTGTATATATTTCTTCAATTTGATTATTTTGTTGTTTATGGGTTTAATTTAGTATTCAATATTTGGTTAGTATTCAACATATGTATTATTGGTACTTTACCTCTGTTACCATATGTGCCATCAATTATTCTTTCTCTAGAGATAAACATAAATAGATCTGTCACACAATGAAAATGTTCAGGTGATTTTACTAGCTTGACAGACAATTTTTTTTTTTTAATTCAAAATAAGGCCAAATAAACATGAAGGTTAAAGTTAATCACCTTAACAAGATTGTTTACCTTCTGTGCATAGGTGTTGCTAAAAATTTTTATACTTACATAATATGAACATAATTCTTCTAATTACTGCTTACTAAATTTTATGCAAAGTCATCAAAAGAAAACTTTGCAGTCATAAATGTGTGCACTTCCAAAAACAAGTAGTAAATACTTAAAACCTTTCTTGAATCTTTCGTAAAATCCTTAAACTATTAGCAGACTTTTCAATGTGAGAACAGTTCCAACACTGTGAAATTAAGACCTGCATGGAATAAAACTAAACTTCACTATATAGTGTTTTATAGTGAATAAAATTTATGAAGTAAAGTAATAAGAAGGTCCTCAGCAGTGAGGTTGGACCTGTCTCAACTGTGCAGGACTACTCAGGGCAAATGGGTGGCCGGCAGCAGTGTGGGCCTGGTGTTCCAATTTAGTCAACTTCCTCTGTAACATGCAGTCATACTCCATAAAGAGACATTTTCTTTTGATATTATTTAAAAAGGACAATAACAAACAGCCTTATATTATTTTAAAGCAGATTCAAAATTATAATGTAAAACAAAATCTGGAAAAATAAAAAGGAATCAATAGAGATCGCAATGGTAGTAAATGAGATGATTTTTGAATTGTATTTTATATTACATTCTGTTTCTGCTATAAAAAAAATCAAAGCAAATAAATATATGCATTGTATACAAGACCTGCTGTAAATATATTCAGAAATACTAATACGCTAGCAAGGACTTTTCATGGTGCAAAGTACTGGTTCAACCAAGGAGTTGTTAATGGATTATTGATAGTTAAAGTTGTGAAAATTATTTTCTAAATTGACATAAAATAAATAAGTGTAGAGACTTATAAATAAATGTGAAAACTTCTAATCTTATGATTATGACTAGGAAACCAATGAAAACATACAATCAATTATACAATTCAAAATCACAATATTTACTTTGAGTATTTCTGAAAACTGCAGAAGGGTGTGGGTTGCCACTGACAGTGGTCTCATTTCCATGGCAGCCAGCAGGGGGATGAGTCTCACTTCAACACAGAGAAACAAGTCCCAAAGGTTTCTGCTCTTCAGTTTCTATGAAAATAAAAATCCATCAATTACATAATTCATATAAAAATATACATTTGCACAAGTAATAAGGCTGATTTATAATTGGCAAAATTGCTAAAAGCGAAATCCTCTGACTTTCAATGGTGAACCCAAAAACTTAAAAGTATGGTTAAGTCAATAACAAATGATGCTCTGAAAGTGGGTAAAAGTTTAAGAAAATTAATTTCATATATTCCTGTAGACTGCAGTTTTTAAATCAGTATTGTTTCGGATACACAATCGAATCCTTTTCTTAATTCTAACTGCTGGAGGGACAAAGTTTGATAAGAGACTTTTCAATCAAACAAACAAAAAATTCACTGACCGATCATTAAAAAAATGTATTACTGATATATTGCAAAATGAAGACTTGTATATTGCACTCAAATCTGTGTTATGTGGGTGTCAAATTGGCTGCATAGAAAAGGTTGGCTGCAATAATCATATAATCAAATATTTCTGGCAGAGCTTGTTGATTTTTTGCTTCCACAGATATTGAGATATTTTTCACTGGTTGGGTACTCTGCATGTATGCACTGACCATTAAATTTTTTCTTTTACAAACATTTTACTATGTAATCATTTTCATTCAAATAATTTGCCATACCTGGTACAATTTCCCCATGACTGCACTAAGCAGCATCATGTCATTCCTAAGAGCTCTGACACTGCAGTCATAAGGAGGCTGGAACATCAATCCACTATACATGATTTGTCTCGAAAGTAATGATTTCAGAAACTAAACAAAGGTCGGTATTCATTCATTTTCTGATTATTTTATTATCTGAAGCTGAAGTTTTCTTTAGCTGGTGAGATTTTCATTGGGTTAATATTGGACAGAAAATCTGAAATACATGTATACAATGATACTGAACTAAACCAACTGTCCCATTATGTTTAAAACAACTAATTGTACATCATTAAAAAATTAAAATTTCTTTTAACATTGTTACTCTCAATTGTAACAATACAATTAAACTTGATAAAACTTGGAACCATTTTTCATTAACTTGATAATCAAATGCTAAAATAATGTACAACTGTGACTTATACAGCACTGTCTTACATGCTGAAGCATATTATTGCTAAACATTACATGTTATCACTTTACATTCTGGATGTTAACATCTCCTTCAATGAGATTGTCCAATATGTACACTTTTAAGCAGTGTGTTTTAGGGTAAATGTGACTTCCTTTCCATACTCTATAGCCCTAACTGTTCTAATTTTAGACTTACTGGTTGAGGCATGTGCAGGCTGGATAATAGCTGTGGGAAGGAGGAGATGGGTGTATCAGGGTCCAGTAGCCACGCCCCTACCCCTGGGTCTAGCACCACCCACTGCAGGACCACTGGAGTAATGAGGTTTTACAGTTCATATTCTACACTTTCCTGAGATGTCTGATTTGGCAAAAACAATAAGCAACCAATTATAACATTACTATGAATATACAAGAAAGATATAAGTGTTGAGTATCTTCAATATTTTTAATTTGACATTTAAACAGATAACTGGGACACAGAGCTGAACCAAGACTATAACAAGTTTTAGCCTACCAAAAGTTTCTTCCAGGGCATTTCTTAACTATGAAGTATGATGTGAAAGCTGTTTGTCAGCATTTGCATATGGAAGGTATAACTTAAGAGTATGGGGAGGACAAACTGTATTGATTTACTATGGTTGCACATTTCTCCAAGTCAAAATTTTCTTAAGTTCATTTTTTTAAAGCATGGTAGCACAGGAAATGTAGCAAGAAATTCAATGACTTTTTTAGGGTTAAGTTCAATTTAGGATGGCATCATGTTTTCTTTATCGGGACAACACGAAGCCATAATTTAAACCTACGCGCACCTGCTAGACTGGCACCCAATATTTGCCACTGATTCGCTGTATACTTAACAGAAAACCAGCACGTCATCAAAAAAGCTAAAATGGCCGATAAATGGCAGACTTTGATATCACGTGACTTCAGACTGGATCCCGTCTCATTGTAAGAATCATGAAGCACACATAATACTGAGCAGGCAAACATCTCATCAGGTGCTAATCTTATATCCGGCAAGTAGCGAGGAATGACTATAGATGTTCCTCCCCATGGGAAGGATCAATAAATATCACATATATCATGATAAAAATCAACACATTTAATATTCCATTTTTTTTTCTAAACAACAGTTTGGAATAATCATTTAAAAAAATATAAACAAAATTAATTAGAATTCCCATATATTATAAAGTGTGAAAAATTCAAAATGATTTGAAAAAGAAAGATAAGGTTTAACACAAGAAAATATCTGCTTCATACCCTTATCATCCTGTAGAGAGTAAGAAATGATCAACTGTTTCAAAAAGTCCTTGGCATGAAAGACAACCTTCCTGGTATTACTGCTAAGTAGGGTCATCCAGAAATTTCTGCAAATTAAATACAACTGTTATACAACAATTATACAGTGAGGTATTTACAAATATCTTCTTCTACAGTGTTTATTGGGGTATATTATATCTTAAAAAGACATGTCAAGGTCACTGTGACAAATGCCCCCAAAGGAAATCACCGACATTAAAACCTGGGTATGTGTATGACAGGACCATCCTCCCTTTTTGACTAATTGTGGCCTTGATTTTTTAAGCTAAAGATGTGATTCATGCATGTGCCACATATCTGAAAGCCTACAGTATTTGTGACCTATGAGCTACAGAACTGCATCTGGGGCACATCGTTTTATCATGAAGTACATTTGTACCAAGTTATTTCAAAATCCATCCATGCATGATTCAGTAAGAGCACAGACATGAAAAAATGTTCCCCTTTTTTATATTTGACCCAGGAATATGACCTTGACCTTTGAACTACAGACCTGGGTTTTGTGCACAACACAGCGTCTTCTCTAGAAGAACATTTGTGCCAAGTTATTTTAAAATCCATCCATGAATGATGGAGTTCGAGCCCTGACATCACAAAATGTTATCCTTTTTGACCCTCGTATTTTGACCTTGACCTTTGAGACATATTGTCTTCTTGAGAAAAATATTTGTGCAAAGTTAGTTCAAAATCCATCCATGCATAATGGAGTTACAGCCCAGATACAACAAATGTTCTCCTTTTTTACCTTTAAACTCAGAATGTGACCTTGACCTTTATGATACGAACCCATGTGTAATCGCGACCCATCTTCATAATGTACTGTGATGAACATTTCTACCATGTTACTTAATAATACATTCATGCATGTAGGAGTTACAGAGTGGCCACAAAGTGAGACAGATGTATTGATAGATGGACGGACAGTGCTCAATATACACCTCTCAAAATCCTTTTGGGGGCATAAAAAGTCATTAAATCATAAGAAAACATATCTTAGAAAATGGGGCATTTTCAAAGTTAAATTTGACTTTTTATCATAATTCATAGGCTAATAATACAGTATACATGAGTAACACAAGTTGTACTATATGCACTTTTAAAGACTGTAATTTTTTTCCAGTCTTTGATTACAGAAATACAAAACAGAATCACTACCTGAATGAACTATGAATCTGTTTACAAGATGAATTAACTGGAAACATGTAGACACATCCGTTTTTGTCTGATGACATGGTGATGGCAAAACTCAAAACTTCACTGACATTCTTCCTCCCA
This sequence comes from Solen grandis, assembly GCA_021229015.1. Taxonomy (NCBI): domain Eukaryota; kingdom Metazoa; phylum Mollusca; class Bivalvia; order Adapedonta; family Solenidae; genus Solen; species Solen grandis. Next base: position 20,982,010 of record CM037787.1, on the reverse strand, counting down.
ACTGGTCTCTTCTGTAGGCAGTATACTAACCAATAAGATATCATAGCAGATGTACAAGTTAAACCCAAGGACATTAAAGCCAGTAGGTCATGCAACTGGGATATATATGTCCGCCTCTGTGGTGGATGTATTGACCATTTGAACATTAAAAATCTATTTTTAAATTCTAATATCTTTTAACAAAAATAGAATTTCATGCTGATTTAAAATGCTATTAGAATTCTGATGCATATATATATTTTTTTAATTTTAAAATTTCATACATATATTCTTTCACCATTTCATTAGTTTTGATCTTAACTTTAAACAATTTAAAATTTCTATTCTTATCATACACTGTATACGAAACTAGAGTTTAGAGTTTCAAAATCAGCTAAAAGTCATAATTGATGATCAGAAATAATTGGACCAGACATTTCAATCAATCATTGCTTATGTCATTGATTTTTTATTAACCATCACTTATATGTAGAATGTGACTTTGAAAGAAACAAAATATCTTAATTTAATAAGACTAAGATACTATCAAATATATTTTATTACAAGAGACAAGAACTAGCAGGCTATTTTTGCAAGATTGAAAAATAATTGGAAAAATATGAGGAAAAACTTACAAAAAGAATTCTGAAATAGAGTTTAGAAACGGAATAGATTTAGTGTAAATATTGTTTCTTTTTTTCCCCCTTTATTTCTTGGTACACTATACAAAACTACAAACTTGTTCTATAATTCTGTAGCAGAATAATTAAAATCAGATGAAAGATGTGAATGGGACATGAAATACCATCAGTTTATAATGATCTTTATACAAACTCCATGAAATACTCATTAGTTGTGAATTTCCACATTGTTTTTAGATTCAGGGAGTAATATACTTTTTAAGTTGAATGCTTATCAACAGCCCTGATAAAGAACACTTTATGGCAAAGATACAAACTTAAGTATTACAATTGTTAACAACAAGAGCTGTCCGCAAGACAGCACGCTGGACTATTCAAAATACTTGTTGGTAAAATCAATTAATGTCTATTTTAAAATATCATCTACCTTGATAGTCTGATCCCTCTCAACATTTATCAGTCTTAAATCAATCCTATGCCTAGATATTTTGCCATGTTATCCCTGAATCCACAAGCACTTGTATCCAAGACAAATTTGACAAAAGACAGACATATATATACATGCAGACAACTTCAACACTTTTGAAATGGCTGGCTATACTCAATATAAAAATAATTTTTTTGCATTTGTCCTTAAGGTTATGATATTTTTCAAACTTAACTCTAGTTAAATATCCTTTTTGGATGAGTATATCAGCATTAGTACACTGAAACTTTAGTTTGACTTAAATACCATTAAAAAAATGAAATAAAAGAATTACAAATTTGGCTCATATCTGACTCTGCTTAAAAGGTGTTGGTTTATCCATTGGCTTATCTATTGAGCTAGCACAGTACAATACTCAATAAAGATATCATTGATAAACACAATTCATCTCATTGGTTTGTTGACTTTTAATCATTTTCTTTTTTTCACAATCTATTAAACCACACTGTATTTTAGTGATATTATATTTATTTAATGGTTTTATTTTACAAAATATTTTTTTAGGTATCTGGCGAATGTCTAGTTATCACATTATAAAATTAAATATTGTAAGTTATTAATTTTTTTGTTCTTTCTCTTACAAGAATGAACATTTTCATCTTCTTTTTTACTTACTTTGCTATTTAAGCAATACTGTGACTGCTTTGTGATCCGAGAAGTACGACTCCAACACTCTGCAGTTGTAGGACAGTATATTATCACTGACATAAATATGGTCCAGCAATGTTTTCCCATCAGTTGTAACTTCCTTTATCCCTTGCTTACAGTGGAGTATTTCAGTAAAGAATGAGTTTGGTTTGTCAAGGACATCAACATTGAAGTCTCCAAGTAGAACAAAAGGTTGGTGTCTAGCAGAAATTAATTGATATATTTCACGAAGAAATGACTGCAAATGTGCCAATGATACTTTTGGTGAAATGTAAACTGCTCCTACAGAAAGAACTGGAATGTTTTTAAATCCTGTCTCAACTTTTATTACTGCCAGCTCCATATATTCCTTTCCATAGTTTTTAGACTCACTGGCAACTTGCTTGAACTCTATATTCTCTTTAATATAGAATGATAAGCCATATGTTTTGTGTTCACTGTCATATCTTTTTAGTACATAATTTGGCAACTGTATTTGCTGAGAGTTGATTCTGTCAGTCAACTTTGTTTCTGAAAATATACTGACGTGTGTTTGCTGATAGAGATGTGTTGAAGCAATATCGGAAAAGTGTTTTTGCAGTGATCGTACATTGTGGTATAGAACAACAAAAGATCTATCTGTAACTAACTCTGGTTCAGTCTCAAGTAAGGCTGAAGATTTAAGTCTTTGCATTTCTGATAAAACTCGCTTGTCTACATGTATTTTCATTTCATTAAGATTTCTTATTCTTAAATTTTCTAACTTTGTTACTCTACTAAGTGCCACATAGTGTGAATGTGAAAAGCAACTCCCTGAGAAATCTACTACTGCTGATTCCAAAGTATCACCTTGGCAACGATGACATGATTTTGCTGCTGAACATCTTATTGGAAATTGAGATCGCATCACTAGTACAGATTTATATCTTCCCACTGGAAATTGTCTTTTAACTCTAAAAATTGGTATCCACTCCTTGCATGTTTTATGTGAGTATAGGGATTTGTTTTTTTCTTTATACTCATGTCCAACCTGAATATCATCAAATTTAGCTCATAAATATTTATAATTTCCATTTTTGTCTTTTGGACCAACCTCCGGCCACCAGCAGAAATGATGCACCATTTGCTAGTCCTTCTTCCACATCAACATTACAAGATAGTTCATGTTTTAACCCTACAGCTATTTTTATTTCTGTTGCTAAACCCATTGTTTTTTAAATATCTGCTGGCACTTTACTGATTATTTCTCCTTAAAACTGTCCGATACATCACCAAGAACAACATCCTGTGCTTTTGCAACAAATTTATGTGCTCCTTGTAGGTCACAAACTACATCATTGTGATGCATTGTGATTGCATTTCTTATGTAAATATGTTGTGTTTGAATTGGATAATCAGGATGAAGCATATCTGGGTTAATTACTTGTGACTTCAAAAGGTTTATATCTGATTGTGTTTGCTGATTTTCTCTAAGCCTGTTTAATAGTTCTGCAAACTCCTTTGATTCTCTCTGTCTCATTATTTCAGTTAGTTCAAACATTTTGAAATTTAAAGATATACAGCCAAGGGCCCATAATCATCTGTAAGCATTTGGAATATCCAACTGTCAAATACTGGTTTTAGCTGAAATAGGTCACCAACTGCTAATATTGAAATGCCACCAAATAATTGTGAAGTCCCCATTATTTGCTGAAGTCTCCTGTTAATGAAGGAAAACATCCTGTTGCCCACCATAGATATTTCATCTATAACAAGCAGTTTGACATCTATAAATTTTTGTCTTAAAGTATTTAATGTGTCACTTGTAAGTGATGTATATGTAAAACCCTGGTTGGCAGGAATATGAAGGAGTGAATGCAATGTGAAGCCTTTGATCAAATATGCAGCTTTCCCTGTTGGAGCTGCTAGGAGGACCGTTGGGTTATCAGGGTTTGTTCCTGGTTTGGAGTTAAACCACTTTTACAACCATTGTTTTACCAACACCTGCACCTCCACTCAGAAATGTATACAGTGGTTTGTCAGTTGTCTTGAAATGGTGTAACATATGAAGAAAGAACTTTCTTTGGTCCTTATTCAATGCTTGTGTTAAAGAATTATATTCTGAAAAAGACATGTAATTTTTCAATTGTTCACAATTTGTCGGATTATTCTGATGGAACTAGAAAATTGGCGAATGTCTTCTGATAGTGGAGCTAATGGACAATATTCACTGCTTTCTATTGTCCCAAGATTGGAATCTTGCTCTTCAACAGAACGTTGTTCTGGAGCAATACTACTCCAACCTTGTGACAGGAGTTCTGGTCTTAATGATTCAAGATCATCAAGTGCTTGGTCAAGTTCTGTGAACTGATGTCTGTACTCTTTCATTTTATTTTCTATATCACTGTTCCTTGATAAGGCTACAAAACGTTGTGTAAAAGATTCCGAATCTCCAATGATTGAACTTTCTAATCTCCAATGATGAAATAGCAGTAGAATTTCCCGAAAGTAGTTTTCTTTGTCCACTGACTGTTGGTAACATACATACCTAATTACAGCAGGGAATTGTCTTTTCTTTAATGAATTGCCATATGGTAACTTGTGACATTCTGAATGTAGAGATATTTCTTCTTCATCTGTGTTTGTCTCTGTATGACCAGAATGTTTGCTACTTTGGTAAATAATTTTGTACTGAGAAGTAAAATCTGCCAAACATAGTTTTTCCGTACCTTTTAGACTTTTTACAGCTATATCCTCCGATTCGTTCGGAAGCTTCTGCATGGCAGTGTAAGTTTTTAACATCACAACCCTTTCATTTGGTGGTGAGGTATTTACAAAAAAAACTGATCTGAGGATTGTTTGAGAGGTATTTGAAGAATGTAAAAGACAGCCTCTTGTGCAGATATCTCTACATGATTTAAAAACTTATGTCCAATATTTCGAACTTGTTGGCGAATATTTGAATTTCCCTCTTTGGATTCTTTGACTGCTTCATACAAAAGATTACTCATTCCTTTTTGACTTTTAGCTATGTATGTCACAATGTAAATGGCACATGCATATGGGTCCAGCACGAATTGTACATCAATGTTAGCTCTCCAACACTGTAATAGAACTTTGTTATAACTATTTATGCGTGTTTCATGAACATCTCTTTTTAAAAACACTAGCTTCCTTGTAATTAATGACCTCACTGAATCAATATATTCTTCTTCTGTTATTTGAAGGGACTCTAGAAATTCCCAAAATGTCATGCTTAGTGTTTTTTCTGTTTTAAGATCATTTAGTTTTTTTGTAATTTTTTTCCAAGTTTTTGCACATTTTTGCATCTGCTCAGGTGGAACAGTCTGTTCAAGAGGCTGTAAGATACATGTTTCTGACATTGGTGGAAACGGAAACTGGAACCTGCATATATTTTCTTTCTTTCGGCATGTCCTACTATGGCTGTGTTCCTGCAACTGAACCAGACTGTCTATGGATGAGTCTCATTTGCAAGTAGAATGGGCATCAATAAAATCTATGACTGTTTTATGACTTTCTTCTGTATCCTGTAACTCTGGTGCTTCTTTTACCCATACCAACATATGGATATGTGGGGAGCCTCTCATTTGGAATTCCACTTTATAGAAATAGTCTTGAACATCTCCCACTGGTGAACATGATGACTGTAAAAAAAAAGCAATGAGTTTCTTTACTTGATGGTGAAAGTGTCTAGAACAAGTGACAGGATCTTTCCTAATTAGTTCTGATTTTTCAAAAAATGTGAGTTTCAAAACCTCTTCTGTTGTTAATGATTTTCCATGAACTGTCTGTGATAGAATTTTCAACAAATGAACCCATCTTGTTTCTGCAGAAGAGAACGACATAAACCATGTTGGTATGCCAAGAACCCGAATCATAGCAAATATATCTTTTTTAGTTTTTTCCCAGTATGGTGGTGAACCCCGAAGTTCTTTCAAAATTTTATAACCTTCATCATGATGAACCAAGTTCATTAGCTACTGTGGGGATTTCAAATCTCCAGCTGTTTTTTGAGGGGCTCCTTTACTTTTACGCAATACTACACTTGCTCTCTCATTTATATATTTTGCTTGCAATTTCTTTAATTTAAAAAATATGTTTGAAATGTGACATGCTGCTCTTCGATCACTTCTTCTTAGTTCTGATTTACATATGTCATTATATGATATTTTTAAAATTTTTTAAAAAGGGGTTTTTAAATCAAGATGCTAGCAGAGTCACTTGGTTGTAACAGAGTGTCCATTGTTCCACCAGGCATACTTGCCAGGTCTCTTTCATCCCAGTCATCATTCTCTGTGGACATATACATTTTACATCTTCCTCCTCTTTATTATAATGTTCATCTGCTGGTTCCCAATTTTCATCAACTGTGATGCCTTCTTCTTTATATAACTGACTGTTTTTGACCAAATAATGTAGAGCATCTCTAACATGATTTGGTCGTATATTCTGGAAGGTTACATGATGTTTATATGAAATTTTTCTTTTTAGTTTCACTGGAACTGTATAATTAGTCTTCACTTCGAGGTAAATGTGTGACTGTTGAATTTACATCTGCTGGCACATTGACAACATTCCCATTTATGCTAATCTGGCCACCTCTTGGTAATTCATGTAACATCATGAATGGTATTCTAGGTGATATTAACCTTTCTTCTAGATTGGTCAAGTACAGACACTGTGGTTTTATTGGATATTTCAAGTTGTTGGCACATAGAGGAGGTATGGACATCTTTTTTATATATGAATCACAAGTTGAACATACCCATTCTTTTTTGTCTTCGGTCAAATTTTGTATATATACTTTTTGTTTAAAGTCATCTTTAATTTTTAAGCTACAAGCTGGTAATACACCTCCCCTATACCATAGCTTTTGGAAACATGAACATACATATATTGGTCCAGTTTCAACAATATCATGAAACTTTTGTATCAATTTCTCTGTATTTAAGTTTATTTTCTTCTTGTTTTCATTTTCTATTACTTTATATTTTGAGTCTGCTCTTTTTAATTGTTTATGTTCCTTTTCCTTATATCTGTTTTCAATGCTATTACGTTCCCGTTTATTTTCATTTTGTTTATGATTTTCATTCTGTCTCTTTTCAATCTAATTTTTTTTTTTATTTCTTTTTCTCTCTGTATTCAACTTTTTTTTCCTTTTTCATTAACCTGACTGTTTTTGTTTTTTCTCTTATTTTATTTTTTTTTTGCCTGAAATCCTGATCTTTTCGCTTTTCTGCAATGCGTTGTTTTTCTCTTTCTTTCCTAGATATAGCTGTATTAACAGCCTTTCTAGAAGACATTGATTTTTCAGAAATGAAATGCAGCTGTTTTTCAAGTTCATGAAAAAGCATGCTGTTTTGAGATTCCGAACAAAATGATTGTGGTATTACTTCTGCACTCAGCATCTACATCAAGCACAACTTCATAATGATTCTGATCTCTGTGATTTAAGTAAATTCTTTCATGACTCGGTTCAATGTTCTTATCAACAAAGCGGCCAGAATAATTCAACCATTTTAACTGATTTGTAAATGGAATCAAAGTGTGAATAAATATATCTGTCTTTAGAAGATGTGCCATACCAAATAGTTCAACTTCTGTGGCCCATGTTCCATTATGGTTCATTTTCGATTCCTGCAGGTATTCTACCATTGTTATATTTGATGGAAATACTGTGTGTAAATATCCTTCATTTTTCATCATATGTTTTATGAGTAAATGGCGGAAATACAAATGTTGGTCTTCTGAACCAGTAACAATGAATGAGATACTTCTGAAAAAACAATTTCCATCTCCTATAATAGCCTGTATACGTTGTGGCTTTGTCAAAGACTTTCTCACTACATTTGACTCCAATGTTGGGTGTCCATTAAGCGTCAGATATTTGCACTGCTGTCTTTGCCAACTTGATCTGACAGGCACAAATTCTTGTTTTACTTCTGAGTCCTTTTCTATTGAATAAGATGATGACATTGATGTATTAACGGATACCTCTTGTTGTTTTTGTTCGTGTTAACTTGTCTTGTGGACATGCACTACTTAAAGGTGGCTTGTATAGGTTTCTTTGATGCATTTTCAACCTTAGATTTTTTTTCATTTTGTTGTTGTACTAAGTGTGGGAAATCATTCAACTTGCATTGGTGTTTGTTTTTTTTTTTGGAATGATGAAAACACTTTTTTACATTCTGGAAAATAACTGCATTTATGTTTTTCATAATTAGTCTTGGTTTTATATTGTTTAAGACACCATTTGCATGTAAATGTATTTTTATTTTTTTTCTGAGCACTGATGTATTCCGTAGTTGTTTTCTTGTGAAAATCTTTCCACAAACATAACAGGAATAGCAATCTTTTTTCTTCATGTTTTGATTATTTTGAAGTAATCAAGGGCAGATTGGGCAACAAACTGTATTTTGATAAGAATGCACTCCTTTGTTGACCAGGAAGTTGTTTCTATGCTCTGAAAAGAAAAATTTCCAACCTGACCTAATCTTTAGGAGCAATGTTCTATAATACGAAATAATTTATTTTAAGTAATGTACTTCTATTTAAAAAAAATTGCACAAGAACTATCATTAAAGATGATGAATACCCCCAGATACTGCTTTGTCACAGTTACTGTAACCATGTTGACTTGGTCTTGACTTATGTTGAAACTGAAAACTGAACCAATCACAACATGCATGCATATAAAATGAGCAATTGGGCTTTATACTTTTTAGTATTTGGAAATTACATCCAAATCCGACCAATGGTAGCCAAGAAATAGTGTGGTCAAAATATATTAAATTTATATAACAAAGGGCCATAACTCAATAAAAATTGATGCAAGCATGATGTGCCTATAATCTGAGAAAATATTTAAATGAATTAAATTTAAATCATACAAAGAGAAATAGTGTGGACAAAATATGTTTAAGGAATATAAAAGAAAGGGACCTAACTTATATAAAATAAAGTTGATCATGACTTGCAAATGATATTTGTGACTAAGCTTGGCACTTGTCAATGCTGTAATTTTGATTGCGACCAAAGGAAGCTGAGAAGAAATATTAACAATGTGCCATAAGTAATATTTCGTATCTGGGGTATGAAAATATGAATGGCTCCTGATTTTAAATTAATATGTAAAATTACATTACCCTTTAATACTTATATTACATCATTTCTTACTCAAGATATAGAGTTAATCATTAAATGTATTTTATTTTCTATTAATTTCTTAAGATTGCTCTTTTAAGTAAATATGTTTTAGTTCTAGTGCTCATCTGTCTCTTTTAATGTATACTTATGTTTAACCATTACCCCATGTTTAGTACTGAACAATAAATTTGTTAACTTATATATTTTACACTGGGTGAAAAACAATGTCATTTGATGAACATCCTCATTCCACCTTTTATTTTGTCAATGCCAAAAATGATGCAAATCCATTCTTGATATTATATCCAACTGTGGGATGTTTGTGAACCAAAACCATGGTTATATTAACATGCAACTCTAGAGTGATAGTTAAGCTATCACTGGTACCAGATAAATATTTCTTGTCGCAGTCCTGGCTTTTGATTTTCTGTTTTCAGATAATTAATAATTAAATTTGTTTTTTTTCCAAATTTTTATTTTCTGTTTTCAGATAATTAATAATTAAATTTGTTCTTTTCTGTTGTGTACCCTCTATAGGTACCACATAAAGCCTGACTGCAGAAAACCAGTTAAACCTTACCAAATATAATTACAAAATCCTCATTTCCAGACCACTGAGGAGCAGCGAACAGCATAAAACCTGATCAGCCTGCGAGTTACTCGCAGGCTGATCTGGTTTTATGCTGTTCGCATAGGTCTTTTCATGGTGTCCTCTATGAGGGAAAGGGTTAAGCACCATTGTTTGTTGAGATGACAACTAGCTAACATATATGCCTTGTACTCGTATTCAGGATCTTTTGATAATGTCTCCTGGTTGAATTACAGTTTCTTCTATATATATGTTTTAGCAAAACACTTCTATTAGCTGGACATGAAAACATGTTTCAGGCTGGTCCTTATAA
>CM037787.1:20922128-20972128 GCA_021229015.1 Solen grandis | reverse complement strand
TAACAGATATTCTATTACACAATCATTCAAAATTTTACACTTTTGAAAGTGATAGGGTAATATTCAATTGACCAAAAATGCTTATCTGTCAGAGATTTTTTTTTTTGTTGCAGGAATCCATATAGGGACTTGCTAGGCTAAAGGAAACAGCATGAGTCCTGTGTGGCAGCCAGCTTTGGACCCACCTCGACTTGACCCTTTCTGTCATTTGTCCCATGATGCCCAGCTGGTGATGGCAGCACTGTATGAGGATTACAGACTAAAGAAACAAGAACTGTTATCTGTAGAAATTGGTAAATCTGAAAGCCATTTCTGTTTTTGACCCGTGTCAGAAAAAAAATTAATATATAATAAGCCAACAAATGTGGTCCTGTAACTATCATGATTCTAAAATTCATTTATGAAAATGATTATTCATAGCAAACAAGTCTGAAATAAAGTTCTGTATTATGTAAATATCTTATGAAGGTTATTTTGATAAAGCATAAGAATAATCTTCAGAATTTTTTGCTTTTTTTTGTGCCTGTACTTGTATTACGTTGCATGCTTAGTATGCTAGGTTTACATTATGTTCCTGGCGGCAAGGGCAAAGCGCAAGACAATGTGGGAGGGGGACTGGGGGATGAATGGCAAACATGACAGGCCATGGATGATGGGCCAGATTTCCATATTATTAGATTATCCATAGACAGTCTAGACAGAAAGTGAGAAACACGTCAGACTTTGATCACATTGTGAGAGATTTGAGGGATCTCATCACAAGATGACAGACTAGGAGGGAATAAACTGGCATCTGCAGACCATGGGCCATACCATAATGTGTCTTGGATCCTCCAGGACTCTGCCCCTTTCCCCCACGGCCAGTCACGGAAATACTATGATAGACCACATGAAAATTTGGCAAGACCTAACAAAAGTTGAATACAGGGGCTGGGGGGGGGATGCCAAAATACTAAGGGGCAATATGGGGCTGCCATGGCCACTTGGAACATTGTAAATAACATGGTATCAGTGAGGACTACTCTTTAGGTTATTTCAAATTAGTGTTTGTTGGTGCAGTTTGCAGTTAACTATCTCTCTCTCCCTCTCTCTCTTTGACTAAAATAGGTACAGTTTAATTAATTCTTTGTTTTGTATCTTGAATTTTTAGTGCAACATAAGCTCTCTTGTTACAGTGAGAGAACTTTCTTTTGATATGTATTAAAAAGTCTTTAAAATTCATTCAGTTTGTATTTTTATTCAGACTCTTTGAAATTAAAGTCATTTACACTGTTTTTAGACCACAAGAGTTACTACCAGTCAATATATGAAGCCAGGTTTGGGAAACAGACGACAGGAGGTATTCACTCCAGTGGTGACACCGCAGCTGATCAACAAAAAGAAACAACACCTTCCTCAAACCAAGGGTCTACACACCATACTGATGCCACGGCAGCATATCAGAGCTCATGCAACAAAGGATCAGAGAACAGTATATTTGGTAACACTAGAGCACCAAGCTTACAATACCATAGTAGCAGACTCAACCACTCCAGATGGAATAATGCAGCAGCTACAGTGACTTACTGCCAGGATGATGGTGCCAGCAATTACTCAGACTCGCCACCAATAGAAACACAAGACTATCGATTATTGTCCCAGTTCCAGTCTTCAGTCTCCACATTAGCCTCTGAGGAAAATCTAGGTCAATTAAACAGTTTCTTGCTCTTTAATTTTATGTCACTGGCATCAGTGCTATTTTTTTATTACTGTAATATCATACATCCTTTTTCATTGAAACATTTAAACTTGCTCAAACTCAGTAAATGTTGTACGAATATCATTTTAAGATTCTTTATTTATCTACATGTTATATTATTAAATAAGCAGTGCAGATTCATTTTATTACAGCATTTTTCTTTTACTTTTATTTTAAGGCAAAACCATGATAGCATTTACAGTGATTGAGTCAATTCTTTCATTATACTTTTCATAATGACTACCATCTTTCTGTCTCCACTTCTGAGCTAAATAACCCTTAGTCATGATCCTGATCCAAGGTTGTTTATTCATGGTTGAGGTCACAGGTTAATTGTGTGTTTCACTAATGTATGACCCATATAATTGTAACCGCTTATATCTAGCATAAAGGTTACTTATGGCTTACACAAAGGTTGCTTATGAACAGAGAGAATGTCATGACCTTAAGTGAAGGTTATTTTCTCAAAGTCAAGGTCATCTGATATGTACAAAAAATATGCTAGGCTTTACCTTTGTGGTCCATTGACATTAGAAGTTCATTTTTGACAAAGAATTTGCCTGTGGCCATGCAGAGACTGTGTTTCATTACTATGACATTTTCCAGTCCGAATGGTTGGAAGAAAACAATATGCCAGGCTTTCTCAATATTTGGGACTTATGATATCCATGCATCAGTAAAATTATATGAAATTATTTTGGAATTGAATTTTTTTAATTCCCCAACTTAGATATATACATCACAAACATTTTTCTTTTTAAAAGGCAGTACTATTGTGACCAAACCAAATAAAAGTCGTGACAGTGATTAGATTTTGTAACAGGGATAGATCAATCATGGTGATCCGTTGAAGCTCATTACAAATCCACTTTTGAATGCTTAAATGCACTATAATTGATGATCCTTATTTCAAAAAGGAAGATTTGAATCTTAAACTCTAATTTTATTTTGACACTTCAGATGCTACTGGTGCAGCACCATCATCCAGTGTAATGGCCGAGCATAGGGATGCAACATGTGACTCAGGGGAGACATCTTTATATGTAGGGTCACAGTGCCTCTTCTCACAAGAAGATATATCCTCTGTGGTACCACACAAAAAGAGGAAAATGAATGCACAAAGTTTAAAAAATATAGTAAAAGTCAGGGCCAAAAGGAGGTGAAAACATCAGAAATGCACTTCTGTGTTAGATAATGATAGTTTAAAATGTAAAGATAATCCAGTGAGGAGATCAAATAAGACAACAGCTCAAAATGATAAGGAAAACACAGAATCAGTTAGTAAAGAGGAAATGCCATTGCTGAAAATGTCGGGAGATCATAATTCCAATTCTGGGAAGCTTAGTTATTTGTCAGATTTGAATGAGTCTCCTCTTGTAACTGACTTGCCCTCAGGTTTACTAGTACCAAAAAGGCTAACAACTCCTTTGAAAAAGATCAGTTTATCTAGCTATGAGGAGAATTTAGATTCAGGCAGGGACTCTGAGAACAGTTTGTTGACTAGTAGTGCTAAAATTGGAAAAGAAAAGAGTTGTGAAAAAGAACTGTTATCTTCCAGAAGCATTATGCTAGAGAATAGTAATTGTTATCGCAAAGGAAACTTGGGAACAAACAAAACTGGAACAGATGATGTCACAAGGGATGAAAGTCCTTACACCAATGATCAAAAGAAGCTCTTTCCCATCTTTGTGAAAGGTTCTGAAAAACAGTTTTGTAAGGATAGGTAAGGAAACAGCAATTAGTCTATAAATTATTTTTCTTTTACATTCAAATTAGAAATATTTAATTATGTCCACAATTTGTTCATAACTATATTAGAATGATAGGAACATTTTTGTGTCCTATCTTAAAACAAATTACAAATTAAAATGGGAAAACCAAAACAAGATCAGACTTCTGGTATATATACAATATACAGTGCAAGGTTTTAATCTACTAATAATTCATTAACCTTTCGGCAGATGTTTTAGTAAATCTGTTTGTCTAATTTCAAAAGACAAACAATTTTATGTCATTTCTCACAAAAATTATGTTGTGAAATTGCAATCGTAAAACAATATTTTGCAGCCATGATGCAGATAAGCTGACAACAGGTAAAGGTGATTCAAAATGCACCACCAGTATTTTTAAGTACTTTGAAAGTTCCAGTTTTATTGAATTTCTGTCAAATACTTGTGCATATCATTATTATCACCATTGCTTTTTGGTTTAATTGATTTGTTTTGTTCTTATAAGTTTAGATATATTTTTACGGCAAAGCTGTCTAACTTCACTTTTGACCTGCTTAGAGAGGATGAGGTAAAACAGCTCTGAATCTGAAATTTAATGATTTTCATTGGTAAATATTCCTAAACTCCTGGAGAAAATTGTTTGTTGAGGTGGCAACTAGCTGAATACAAAAGTTTATTTGTATTTAAGAAATTTTGATAAAGTATTCTGACTGAATTATAGTGTCTTTGATAGAAACATGTTATTTTATCAAAACACTTACCGGTATCTTTGATGCAGATTGAGGGTTTGTGCAAAACTATGGTATTGGCATATAAATAAAGAGGCAGTTATAAATGCATCAAACAATTGAAATATCAGGGTTGCCACATACCTGATAAGGTCAGTGAATTGTCAGGGAATTTTGAAAAATGGTCAGTGAAAAAATACATTTTAGAAAAGTCAGGGAAAAGTCAGGGAAAAATGAAAGTCTGAGTTGATGTTTTGAATTTTTCAGTGGCTATGGCAGTCTTCAAACAGTATTTATAAGTATTACTTTCAAACATTGATTATTTAATAATATAAAAACATTCCTAAGCATGAAACCTTAAAAGGTTTGGGATGTTAGACTGATAGGTTAAGTCAACTCACTGAGATTTTATTGTGCACACTGTTTATCAGAGTTATTTTTGTTGAGTTAAATGTTTTAACATTAGAGGTGTATGACATGGCTGTATGTACATGTATAATCATGATGATTTTAAATGCTTTTGTGACCATTTATGTTGATATAGTGTCCATAGCTTACATGTAAATGTTGCTTAATGTGTAAGATTGACTGAAGTATTACTACCTTGTAAGAAAATCATTTAATAGTATCTGTACTATTATCACTGACTAATATAACCATGAAAAGGAATTCTGATTTATTTGAAATTTGTTAAGGTTATTATTCTAAAACAATAAAAATGTAGATGGGAGGATTGGACGGCTGAAGGGGAGGAGGAGGCCGAAAAATTGTGGTTGTATTGGTCAGTGAAAAGTAGGGCTGAGTCAGGGAAAAGTTAGGGAATAGTCAGGGAATTAATTTTTTTTCAGCTCTGTGGCAACCCTGAATATGAAAACTGCATAAACATTCAATAAGTGCCTAATTTACATTGTTGATAGGGCAAAAGACAGTATGTTCTGGTAGGAAATTCAAGATACCTTTTAAAGGAACAACTGGCAAAGGAACAGAGCAGATCCTCTGCAGTGCAGGCAAGGAATGATTTCATCAGTAGATTGTAGTTGTCTAGGAATCTTTGAAGGAGTTTTTAATACATGCAACACACACACTCATTTTTTTATTATCAGTAATTTTTAATATCAAAGCATTAAACTGACACATGAATTTAATGAATCCAACATTTAAAATAACAATGATAAAAAGAAATGTTCATTGCAAACTTTTTTTTTTTTTCGTACATATGTATTCAAATAGACTTGCAGGCTATCCAATAGCTTCAATGGGTTATTAAGTAGTCAATGGTTGATCTGATTTCTCAAAAGGACATGGTTTTATTTGTGATACTGTTTGTGAGCAGTTAACTTAGCCATGCATTAGAAAAGTGGGGCTTAAATTTTTATAACTTGAAAATATGGAAAGGTTCATCATCAATGAGCACAATTAATTTTGACATGTTATTTGTATGTATACATGGCCTTAATAGAACTTTCAATTCATATAACTTTTTTCAATTTGTGTAGAAAGAATGAGGCTACATTGTAAAACATATTGTGACCATAATTGTACATCTGGTGTTCATGGTTTTATGTATGCATTGATTTTCCAGGCAGGACAATCCCAAGTCCACCATGTGTGGTTAGACACTGCCTCTGGGGAGGAGCTACAGGCCCATCTAGCCAAACTGGTGGTCAGTGAGGAAGTCATCCTGACCCTGGTGTACACTGACCGATCTACACAGCTGAGACACTCGCTCCTGTCTGGAGGAGAGGTCAAGGTCAAGTTTGGTTTGGCCATTGTACTGATTTTATTTAAATGTGTCATGATATATATGTATGATGTTGGGTTACACATCGGACCACAGTCTCTCATGTTTTGAGCGTTTTTAGCTCGACTATTCGAAGAATATGAGAGCTATTGTAGTCGCCCTGGCGTCAGCGTCGGCGTTGCAGCTTTTGGTTAAAATTTTGCGTGCAAGTTAATATCAACCTTATATCTCAGTAACCATTTATGGTATTGACTTGAAAGTTTATAAATATGTTCAGGGGCATCAGACAACCAAGGTAGATAACTCTTGATGGAATTTAATATGAATTATGGCCCCTTTTTAACTTAGAAATTTGGTTAAGTTTTATTTCAGTATCCAGGCATGCGATTGATTTGAAACATCTTTAATATGATTAGGGGTATCATACTTTCAAGGTAGATAACTCTTGATGGAATATGTTACAAATTATGGCCCCTTTTTAACTTAGAAATTTTGGTTAAAGTTTTGCATTCAATAGAAATTTTGGTTAAAGTTTTGCACGCAAGCTACTGTCCAGCTTGTATCTCAATAACCATTCATGTTATTGACTTGAAAGTTTATGAATATGTTTAGGGGCATCAGACAACCAAGGTAGTAACTCTTGATGGAATTAATTAAAAATTTTGTCCCCTTTTTTAACTTAGAAATTCTGGTTAAAGTTTGCATGCAAGGTACTTTCATGCTTATATCTCAGTATCCAGGCATGCGATTGATTTGAAACATCTTTAATATGTATAGGACTTTCAAGGTAGATAACTCTTGATGGAATATATTACAAATTATGACCCCTTTTTTAACTTAGAAATTTTGGTTAAAGTTTGGCATACAAGGTACTTTCATGCTTAGATCTCAACATCCAGGCATGTGATTGATTTGAAACATCTTTAATAGGCTCAAAAGTAACATACTAGCAAAGTAAATAATTCTAGGTGGAATATATATATACACAAATTGTGACACTTTCTGACTTAGAAATTTTAGTACAAGTTTTACATGCACTTGTTTCTTAGTATCCAGGCATGGGATTGACTTGAAACAACTTTAACATGCTCAAAGGTATCATACTATCAAAGTAGATAACTCTTGGTGGAATACAAATTATGGCCCCTTTCGAACTTGGAAATTTGAGTACAAGTTCTACCTGCACTGATTTCTCAGTATCTAGGCATGGGGATGATTTGAAATATTTTTAACATGTTAACTCAAAAAGCAAGACTTCTTTCATCCAGGTACAACCAAGACAACCAAGGTAGATAACCCTTGATTTAATTTGATACAGATTACAGCCCTTTATAAACTTTTAAACAAAATATATTAATTTTGTTCTTTCCCTCAGTTAAACACATTGTCCAGGTGAGTTGAGATTTTTGTGTCAAGTGGAGCTAATTAATATCATTAAAATAAATTTTGGCATGTTACAGAACATTTGGTTAAGGTTTTGTATGCAAGCTAGTCTAGATTTTATCTCATAAATCATTTATGATATTGTTTGGAAAGTTTATGAGTGAGTTTAGGGGCATAAACACCCGAAGAAGGATAACTTTAAAATTTAGTTAATTCAGTTATAATTAATGATGATTTTGTTTAAAGAGTACAGTTTGCAGATTGTGAAAGATGCTAAGAACTCTAGCCTTATATTATTGTAACTGGGAGTCATATAAGAATACAAGTTAAGGTTCCTTCTGCTTTAAGTTTATTCTCACATGACAATGTATGACAATAAAGTTAAATAAATATCTAAATGCGAACAAGATTCTTGACAAGTCCTCTTAAGATTTAATGTTGATAACAGCATTGAACATGCAAGTTAACATGAAGACACTTGATGTTTACTGGATGGAAACCAGACAGAGAGTGATTTGCTAATGGACAGTTCCTAAACTGTCAATCAAGTATGTTTACATTAACAGGCTTATCCAACTAGAGTAAGTGTGAAGCATGTGGTGAACGGTTGACCTACTTTACAGAAAAGAACATGTGCTTTTTGTTTGTGATACTGTTTGTGAGCACTTGACCTAGGTATGAATAGAAACTGTCAAAATATCAATAGGGGGAGGAGTTACATACAAATTGCGGAACCGTCCATGTAAGGAGCTTAACCCTTTCCCTCATAGAGGAATCCATGAAAAGACCTATGTGAACAGCATAAAACCAGATCAGCCTGCGAGTAACTCGCAGTCTGATCAGGTTTTATGCTGTTCGCTGCTCCTCAGTGGTCTGGAAATGAGGATGTTGTAATTAAATTTGGTAAGGTTTAACTGTGGTTTTCTGCAGATCAGGCTTTATGTGGTACCTATTGAGTGTGTCAAAATGAGTCTATATGAGGGAAAGGGTTAAGAAGAAAAACTTTGGAGGATGTGACACATAAAAATAGTTCATGCTCATGCCAGATATGAAAAAGATGGTGAAATTCACGCATAGAGTGATCACCTATCAATCTGACACTCAATCACACACATTCCAAATACGGTTAAAATAACACACAGAGATGACATGAGGTAAGCTCAGGTACCACTTGAGTTATTATCTTTCTAAAAATAGCACAATGCAGTGGTCAGTGATTGACAGGTTTTAGATATGGTCAGAGTGGTTTTGCTTGAGTGATTATCTTTTTAAAAATAGCACACTGCAGTGGTCAGTTCATTCCCTGACAGATTGTCACAGACAGAGGTGGTATGTTTAAATTGTCTTAGAGAGAGGTGGTATTGTCTGTATTTGACTCAGCAACTGTAAGTTTTTCCAGGCTCTGTATAGTTTTGGATAAGTTTTTATTTGTGATTATTTCATTCAATGCTTAGTATAGTAGATAAAGGTTTTTTCTTTGCGTTTAGTTAGCTGCTTGTTCAGGACACATCCTGTTATATACTCATTCCCTCTAATTTTAAGTAAGGTTGAATTCTTGATCTACTATTTTCATGTTCTTATTTTTCATTTCAAGCTTAAGCTGTAAGGTAGTAATAGGTTACTTTGTGCTGAATGTAGGTTCTGGTTGGTGACATACTGTGGAAGATCATGTCTATTTGGCATTTTCATTCTCAAATTTACGACCTTAAAGTAGGGTGTGTGCACAAACTTAATTTTTTTTATCTTTTTTTCCCAACCTTACAACCAGAGAAATCCCATCACCTACGTTATCGCCATTGATAATCATAGAATGACAATTCTGTTACAAATTTGTGCTTGAAATCATACATATGTAACAGTTAAATGAGCTTTTAATCCATTAGAGTTATTAAAAACTTCTATTCATTGTGACACAAAGCTACATTAGATCTCTAATAACCTGTTTTACAAGATGCATTCCCATCCTTATAGTCATTTATTCTAGGATGCAAGTGCTATTAATCTTAGTGTTTTTTTTTAATCATTTGTTCATACGTACGTCCGTCTTTGTGAAACGCATAACCATTGTTAGAGTTAACAGAGTTGTGGGCCTTTGTTTTGGGAAAATATGGAATTTTATGCTTGTGACACAGCATTTGTGCTACAGACTTTAACCTTCATGTATATAATACTCAGGACATGACTTGTAAACTTGGGTGTTAACTTGGGTGTTGGCCTTTGTTTTGGAAAATACAACGGAAGGGGGCATCTGTGTCCTGGACATATTTCTGGTTAAAACTAATTTGATATTCTTAACAATTCTTGCCATCAATATGTAATGTCTTTAGCTTATAAGTAATTATGTAACATTTCTTAAAGTGCTTAGTACATTTCCCTGGCTCACTGTTGAAGATAAGGTGGAATTCTTGATTATTTTATTTCAGATTAAAAATTATGGAAGATCTCAACATACTTGACAATATTTGTGACTCCGAGTATCAAATTCTTGGTATAGTTTACAAATTGAATAAAAATAAGAACCTAGAAGAAGCAACCAATGCATTGGAAGCTGTTGGTCGGAAAGTAAACAGCTCTGGGTTGAGCATGAAATTCAAATTTAATAAAGCATTAGAAGAAATAACAACTTTGAAAAATGAAAATAAATCACTTAAAAGAAAATTAGAGGAGGAAAAGAGAGAAAAGGTAAAGGCGCTTCGCCAGCTTGGTGACAAACAAGGAAAACTTGCTGAAAAAGAGAGGGAAAATGAGGGGCTCTCGCAAAAGTTAAAAAACATGGAAACGGCGATGGCTGAGATTGAGGCCTCTCAGGATCTTTTTGACTTTAAAGATGATGAGTGGGAGCAAGAGGAAGAAAGTAAATGTGATAAAGACATCAATAACAATGAAAACAATGAGTCTGTGTGTAAAAAAATTAAAACAAATTAAAGGGAAAAAAATGTTTGGAAAAATGTTGCATTTTGTAAATTCATTTCCCCTTATGTGGCTTATAACATAAACTTTTGGTTATATGACTAATTCAAATACAAATCAAATTATTTACCTATCCTATCAGTATATAAGCAATACATGTTCAGGTTAACAGGTTAACCCTTTCCCTCATAGAGGACACCATGAAAAGACCTATGCGAACAGCATAAAACCAGATCAGCCTGCGAGTAACTCGCAGGCTGATCAGGTTTTATGCTGTTCGCTGCTCCTCAGTGGTCTGGAAATGAGGATTTTGTAATTAAATTTGGTAAGGTTTAACTGTGGTTTTCAAAGATCAGGCTTTATGTGATACCTATTGAGGGCGTCAAAATGGGTATATATGAGGGAAAGGGTTAACTTAATGTTGGATAAAAACAGGTCCAGATACATTTTGCAATAACTTTGGAAACAGATGCAAAAGTTCATTGATCATTTACTTATGAAGACTCATATACACATTTATGATTTGATGAATCTTAATTAACAGAAGTTTACTGGTATATGAAACAAGGTATTTTTGGTGTGCCTGTGTACAATATTATATGAGCAACTAAATAAGACCCTAATATGGATCTGCTCTGTTTGCCAATGTATATCAAGTAAAGGATTAACGCTTGGGAATTTTTATTGCAAAATGTATTTTCTTCATTTTTAGCACACCTGAACACAGATTTTTCATGTCTGAAAAAACAAGGCATAGAGTTTAGATATTTGATTGGTAATATAGCCAATTAAACCTCTACCAAGTTGATTCAATTTGTAGCTCTTGGGTCAAAATTTGCCACACCCAAATGTTTACTTTTTCTTACATATAAGAAGCTAACACCTTGATATGTAGACCACAGATACAGTTTGTGTATGGATTTGAACTTTGACCTTAGATGACCTTAATCATGACCCAGTTATCTACTTTTGATTTTAAAGCTATAACCTTCAGATTTACATATCAGCTAGGTACCAGGCCCGGATTCACCGGGGGGGGGGGGGGGGGGGGCCGAGGGGGCCTTGGCCCCCCCAGCTGCCCTGGTTATACATTTTTTTTCTAGGCTATAAAATCCATTGATTACATAATGTCTGAGCTGTCTAGAGGAAATCCCCATCATTGGCCCCCATACTGAATCAACCGCATAACCACCTGACCAGCCAGACTCCTATTGTCTTATGGCCCCCTGCTGTTAATGTGTAGGTAATCCGAATCGGCAGTCATCCATGACTTAGTGATAAGCATGTGTTTAAGGTACTGTGTATGCAAATTGATTGACACCTTCACTGATTCACAGGCTATTGTCGAGTGATACCTAAGGACATCTCGTCTGCCGAGCGATCTAATGATTGAAGAAGAATAGGCAATTACAACAACTTTATATCAGTAAAACTATTCTAGACAGGTGATGTTTAGGAAATAGCATAAAAATCGATTAGTATAATATTAGCCACTAAAAACAACAACTAAGTTGGACATTAAAATGTAATTGCTATCGAAATATTTTCACTAGAGCCGAAAGAAATTATTGATTTAACAAATAACTTTGACTAAATCGAATCAACGAAATTTTAAATTCACTTTTCTTTACATCTATGAAATTTTAAATCTTGAATTAAAAGCGGGCAATTTAACTGCCAGGTTGATGAACTTTCAGGTATGAAAAATTGCCGATTTTGTTTTGAAAAAAAAAATTAAAAAGCTATTCTGCAGGGAAGATGCATACCTATCGCTAGCCATGTAAATTAAACTTTATCAGAAATGGGTTGTGTTTCTAAATGTCATTAGCTATACTATTTTTACATAACTTGTAAGTATTATTTTAACGAAGCAGTTAAATTCTTCTTAACTAACTCTCTCAATATATAAATACAAAAAGTAGGTCTATACATCATCATGTTCACTTTTCTTATTATTTACGAATAAAATAATAATAATTATTATAAAATATGTGTATTTTAGATTTATGAATATAATTAAGAAATGAAAGAATTTGAAAATTGTTAACTGGACAATGTATGTGTAGATTATGATTACTAATTCAAATCAAATCCAGGTAATCAGTTATTGTTCAATGTTACTGAAAAGTCAATGAATACTAATGCACAGAATACACAATTTATGTGCAAAATAAAACGGATATTAAAGATTTTATATTAAATATCAACATCTATTGTTTGTTTTGTCACTGATTAAACACTTAGAAAAACCAAAATGTTTCAACTAAAACTAAAAATGTACAAAAAAAAAAAAAAAAATGACACACAAAAGGAGCCCACACCTACCCTATAACGTGCGCCTGATTTTTTTTCTGAGAATTTCTGTGTGAAGACTGCTTCCAGATCGACAATTTGACAGCCAATATCATTAAGGTCGAACCTATTCCCTTCCACAATTTTGACAAAATGATTATGTTTAACGTGAAAAATGATTTTTTTTCTCAGTCTTTGACAAAACTGTCTTTTACACTGTTGAGTCAAAAACTAATGATCACAAGTCACTTTTTGTGGGGGTTCAGGAAACCCTTATTAAATATTTTATGCCAGTTTGTGAATGAAAATACAAGATAAGCCCGTATTTCTTACCCGGAAGAAGTAATGCCCTTTCAGTAATATCAGTGTCCCCCCCCCCCACCAACAGCGCTTCCATCTCCCCCACCGTTGATCGGGGCCTGTAAATGCAATTGTAATCAAATTTATACGATTGCACAGCAGTTATTCAATTACATGACTTTGCGCCGGTAAAAGATAACATTATATCGCTCAATGCTTAAGGCTCGGTCCCACTTGGCATTTTTTTTGGCCTCGGGGATGGGATGCATACGCACTCCCGATGGAAATAGTGTCGCGAGCCATGTGGAGTCATCGGGAGGCCTCCACAGAGGTACTGCAAAAAGAATTCATTGAAATTTTCCCGATGTGTTCTCGATGTTTTATCGGGAAAACAAGCCGGGGAAATATCCGCAGAGAAGCTCCAGTCAGCATTCACGGAGTTTCCGTGATTTTTTTCCTCCGATGAATCCCCGATGCGTCTGTGATGTCTCGCCGAAGTATCAGGGGGGCATTCGGGGATATTAGGCGGCCTTTCTGTGACACATTCCCGATCTTGAAAAAAAAAAATAAATAAATAAAAAAAAAATGGCAAGGGTTGAAAAGCGCACCCAGTCTTAGACTTAGACGGTCAAAAAGGCCATTGGACATTGCTTAGGGCATCCCCTTAACCCTCCCAAAAGTCTTCTTTTGACTTTGTCGCTTAATTCCACCATCAAATTTTCATTCTCTCAATAATCTTCCCCGAGACACGTAGGATGGTTCGCAAGATCCCCTAATCTACGGGGATATTCCCCCGATGATGTTACAAACTCAGTGAAACTCCGGGGCACCTTCGCCGATCACCGGAGGAGGTCCCCCGGTGCTTTTCCGAACATCAGGACTCAAGGCTATTGTGTCATAGCCGAAACAACAGTGAATGTTCAACGGACCAATCCCGAAGCCCAATAATTGTCAATTTTCAACGGACTGCTCAGTCTTTTTTTGGTTCAAACATCGGGAGCCATTGGTAGAAAAAAATGTTTATTTCCACATCACCGATTTTTCTCCCAGTGGGACCTAAGCTTTCAAGTTTCAAATATATCGGATTTAAAAACAAAAACAACAACAACAAAAACCTTCACTATTATCCCTATGTACCCTTAAGAATGCATCTCCATCACACTAAAAAAATTTTTTTTCCGGGGGAGCATGCCCCCGAACCTCACTACCACTCCTATCACATTCGGATTTTGGCCCCCCCAGCAGAAAATTTCTGGATCCGGGCCTGTAAGTGTGTGGAATTGAAGCTTGGCATTTAATGATCTTGGCCATGACCTCATTTTAATTTTTGTGTCGCCTGCATAGCATGGCAGACACATAGGGATCACTTTGTCCGTCGTCGTCGTCGTCGGCGTCGTCGGTGTCACACTTTCTTGTCCGGAGCATAACTCGAAAAGTATTTGAGGTATCACCTTGAAACTTAAAACATGGATAGATCACATTGAGGTGGAGTGCAGTGCACAAGAATGATAACTCTGACTTTCGTATTTTCTGAGTTTTTACCCTTTGTTGATTCTGAGATTTTATTTTTGTCCGGACCATAACTCAAAAAGTATTTGAGGTATCACCTTGAAACTTAAAACATGGATAGATCACATTGAGGTGGAGTGCAGTGCACAAGAATGATAACTCAATAATGATAATGATGACTACAAACTTGCAACATATATATAATTAACGTCATAAGTGCTTAATGACGTCATAATTTTTCTTACAGTTAATGTTTTGAATTCATAGTCATTCTGACACTCCTCTGATGAAGACTGTATAGTCGAAAGTGCTCGGGAAAATTATTACATATTGCACTGTTTTAATATTTTATTCCCCCCCCCCCCCCCCCCAAAAAAAAAATAAAATATATATATATATATATATGTGTGTGTGTGTGTGATTTGGTGTTATTTTTACCTCACAATAGTTATGCTTTATAATTTAAAATTTTTTTAAGTTATAGTACAGTTTTGGGTGTGGCATTCATCTTTCATCTTGACCAGGACTGTTTACCCAACTATTAATTTTTTTCAGCTTAAACAATTGAAAAGTTACTACAGGTACTGTTTTGTGTTTAGAATTGAAATGATTTTACTGTATTTCTGCATGGATTATACATTCATTTCAAAATGGTATAATATAGTAACTTGTACAGACATTAAAGGCATTGTTTCTCAGGTGAGCAATTTCAGATTCATATTGACCATCTTATTTTAACATACACCGTAACAAAGAAATTTAAAAAAGTTATTATTAATGTCACTATATGTATCTCTTATTAAGTCATTTTTATTTCATTATCAGTTATATTTATCTTTTACAAAGGTGAATATAATATGAAGATTGGATTTGCATCAAGTTTTATGTTCCAATTGACAAAATAGAATGTTGGTGTGAGGTTGTTCATCAATGCACATTTGTTTTTCACTCACTTTAGTGTAAACAATTATAGTTATTTTAACATTCGATAAAGGTGATAGGTAAGTATTGGCACTACATGCACTACATTATTTGTGAGGTATTTCAGACTGAGTAGTGAAAAGCTGTCGCTCCACCATAATCTGTGGAGTCAACATTATTTGAATAAAATGGACTAATCCCATCTTTAGGTCAAAAAGGGAAGTGATACAGGTAATCAGATGCTTTTAGATGGTGTAGATATTTATAAGGACCAGCCTGAAACATGTTTTCATGTCCAGCTAATAGAAGTGTTTTGCTAAAACATATATATAGAAGAAACTGTAATTCAACCAGGAGACATTATCAAAAGATCCTGAATACGAGTACAAGGCATATATGTCAGCTTGTTGTCATCTCAACAAACAATGGTGCTTAACCCTTTCCCTCATAGAGGACACCATGAAAAGACCTATGCGAACAGCATAAAACCAGATCAGCCTGCGAGTAACTCGCAGGCTGATCAGGTTTTATGCTGTTCGCTGCTCCTCAGTGGTCTGGAAATGAGGATTTTGTAATTATATTTGGTAAGGTTTAACTGGTTTTCTGCAGATCAGGCTTTATGTGGTACCTATAGAGGGCGTCAAAAGGAGTATATATGAGGGAAAGGCTTAACTTAAAGCCTTTTCTACCAATATCAGCTAAGAGATGAACTGTTACTGCTTTATAGCAGGAAACCCTCCTATCACTAAGAAATAAATGTGATCTGCAAACATTTTGGTATACAACAGAAAAGAACAAATTTAATTATTAATTATCTGAAAACAGAAAATCAAAAGCCAGGACTGCGACAAGAAATATTTATCTGGTACCAGTGATAGCTTAACTATCACTCTAGAGTTGCATGTTAATATAACCATGGTTTTGGTTCACAAACATCCCACAGTTGGATATAATATCAAGAATGGATTTGCATCATTTTTGGCATTGACAAAATAAAAGGTGGAATGAGGATGTTCATCAAATGACATTGTTTTTCACCCAGTGTAAAATATATAAGTTAACAAATTTATTGTTCAGTACTAAACATGGGGTAATGGTTAAACATAAGTATACATTAAAAGAGACAGATGAGCACTAGAACTAAAACATATTTACTTAAAAGAGCAATCTTAAGAAATTAATAGAAAATAAAATACATTTAATGATTAACTCTATATCTTGAGTAAGAAATGATGTAATATAAGTATTAAAGGGTAATGTAATTTTACATATTAATTTAAAATCAGGAGCCATTCATATTTTCATACCCCCAGATACGAAATATTACTTATGGCACATTGTTAATATTTCTTCTCAGCTTCCTTTGGTCGCAATCAAAATTACAGCATTGACAAGTGCCAAGCTTAGTCACAAATATCATTTGCAAGTCATGATCAACTTTATTTTATATAAGTTAGGTCCCTTTCTTTTATATTCCTTAAACATATTTTGTCCACACTATTTCTCTTTGTATGATTTAAATTTAACTTCACATATTTAATAAGAACAAAGCCTATTTTCTCAGATTATAGGCACATCATGCTTGCATCAATTTTTATTGAGTTATGGCCCTTTGTTATATAAATTTAATATATTTTGACCACACTATTTCTTGGCTACCATTGGTCGGATTTGGATGTAATTTCCAAATACTAAAAAGTATAAAGCCCAATTGCTCATTTTATATGCATGCATGTTGTGATTGGTTCAGTTTTCAGTTTCAACATAAGTCAAGACCAAGTCAACATGGTTACAGTAACTGTGACAAAGCAGTATCTGGGGGTATTCATCATCTTTAATGATAGTTCTTGTGCAATTTTTTTTAAATAGAAGACATTACTTAAAATAAATTATTTCGTTAGAACATTGCTCCTAAAGATTAGGTCAGGTTGGAAATTTTTCTTTTCAGAGCATAGAAACAACTTCCTGGTCAACAAAGGAGCGCATTCTTATCAAAATACAGTTTGTTGCCCAATCTGCCCTTGATTACTTCAAAATAATCAAAACATGAAGAAAAAAGATTGCTATTCCTGTTATGTTTGTGGAAAGACATTCACAAGAAAACAACTACGGAATACATCAGTGCAAAAAAAAAAAAAATTTAAAGGTGTCTTAAACAATATAAAACCAAGACTAATTATGAAAAACATAAATGCAGTTATTGTCCAGAATGTAAAAAAGTGTTTTCATCATTCCAAAAAAAAACAACAACACCAATGCAAGTTGAATGATTTCCCACACTTAGTACAACAACAAAATGAAAAAAAATCTAAGTTGAAAATGCATCAAAGAAACCTATACAAGCCACCTTTAGTAGTGCATGTCCACAAGACAAGTTAACACGAACAAAAACAAACAAATGGAAACAACAAGAGGTATCCGTTAATACATCAATGTCATCATCTTATTCAATAGAAAAGGACTCAGAAGTAAAACAAGAATTTGTGCCTGTCAGATCAAGTTGGCAAAGACAGCAGTGCAAATATCTGACGCTTAATGGACACCCAACATTGGAGTCAAATGTAGTGAGAAAGTCTTTGACAAAGCCACAACGTATACAGGCTATTATAGGAGATGGAAATTGTTTTTTCAGAAGTATCTCATTCATTGTTACTGGTTCAGAAGACCAACATTTGTATTTCCGCCATTTACTCATAAAACATATGATGAAAAATGAAGGATATTTACACACAGTATTTCCATCAAATATAACAATGGTAGAATACCTGCAGGAATCGAAAATGAACCATAATGGAACATGGGCCACAGAAGTTGAACGATTTGGTATGGCACATCTTCTAAAGACAGATATATTTATTCACACTTTGATTCCATTTACAAATCAGTTAAAATGGTTGAATTATTCTGGCCGCTTTGTTGATAAGAACATTGAACCGAGTCATGAAAGAATTTACTTAAATCACAGAGATCAGAATCATTATGAAGTTGTGCTTGATGTAGATGCTGAGTGCAGAAGTAATACCACAATCATTTTGTTCGGAATCTCAAAACGGCATGCTTTTTCACGAACTTGAAAAACAGCTGCATTTCATTTCTGAAAAATCAATGTCTTCTAGAAAGGCTGTTAATACAGCTATATCTAGGAAAGAAAGAGAAAAACAATGCATTGCAGAAAAGCGAAAAGATCAGGATTTCAGGCAAAAAAAAAATAAAAGAAGAGAAAAAACAAAAACAGTCAGGTTAATGAAAAAGGAAAATTGCAACAAAAAAGACTTAACAAGGAATACAGAGAGACTGCAAATAGGAGAAAAAGGGAGAGTGTGAAAAGTCGGAAAACAGAAAAAGAAATAAAACAACAAAAGAGATATGAAAGAAAAAAAAAAAGAAAAGAAAAATAAAAAAAAAGAGACAGAATGAATATCATAAACAAAATGAAAATAAAGGAAACGTATAGCATTGAAAACAGATATAAGGAAAAGGAACATAAACGCCAGACTCAAAATATAAAGTAATAGAAAATGAAAACAAGAAGAAAATAAACTTAAATACAGAGAAATTGATACAAAAGTTTCATGATATTGTTGAAACTGGACCAATACATGTATGTTCATGTTGCCAACAGCTATGGTATAGGGAAAATGTATTACCAGCTTGTAGCTTAAAAATTAAAGATGACTTTAAACAAAAAGTATATATACAAAATTTGACTGAAGACAAAAAAGAATGGGTATGTTCAACTTGTGCTTCATATATAAAAAAGATGTCCATACCTCCTCTATGTGCCAACAACTTGAAATATCCAATAAAACCACAGTGTCTGTACTTGACCAATCTAGAAGAAAGGTTAATATCACCTAGAATACCATTCATGATGTTACATGAATTACCAAGAGGTGGTCAGATTAGCATAAATGGGAATGTTGTCAATGTACCAGCAGATGTAAATTCAACAGTCACACATTTACCTCGAAGTGAAGACTAATTATACAGTTCCAGTGAAACTAAAAAGAAAAATTTCATATAAACATCATGTAACCTTCCAGAATATACGACCAAATCATGTTAGAGATGCTCTACATTATTTGGTCAAAAACAGTCAGTTATATAAAGAAGAAGGCATCACAGTTGATGAAAATTGGGAACCAGCAGATGAACATTATAATAAAGAGGAGGAAGATGTAAAATGTATGTCCACAGAGAATGATGACTGGGATGAAAGAGACCTGGCAAGTATGCCTGGTGGAACAATGGACACTCTGTTACAACCAAGTGACTCTGCTAGCATCTTGAGCTTTGCACCTGCAGAAGGAAACAACCCCATTAGCATTTTTACAGACAAATTTTATGAAGAACTAGCATTTCCATCTATATATTGTGGAGAAAAAAGAGAAGTTTTGACAAAAATATCATATAATGACATATGTAAATCAGAACTAAGAAGAAGTGATCGAAGAGCAGCATGTCACATTCCAAACATATTTTTTAAATTAAAGAAATTGCAAGCAAAATATATAAATGAGAGAGCAAGTGTAGTATTGCGTAAAAGTAAAGGAGCCCCTCAAAAAACAGCTGGAGATTTGAAATCCCCACAGCAGCTAATGAACTTGGTTCATCATGATGAAGGTTATAAAATTTTGAAAGAACTTCGGGGTTCACCACCATACTGGGAAAAAACTAAAAAAGATATATTTGCTATGATTCGGGTTCTTGGCATACCAACATGGTTTATGTCGTTCTCTTCTGCAGAAACAAGATGGGTTCATTTGTTGAAAATTCTATCACAGACAGTTCATGGAAAATCATTAACAACAGAAGAGGTTTTGAAACTCACATTTTTTGAAAAATCAGAACTAATTAGGAAAGATCCTGTCACTTGTTCTAGACACTTTCACCATCAAGTAAAAAACTCATTGCTTTTATTTTACAGTCATCATGTTCGCCAGTGGGAGATGTTCAAGACTATTTCTATAAAGTGGAATTCCAAATGAGAGGCTCCCCACATATCCATATGTTGGTATGGGTAAAAGAAGCACCAGAGTTACAGGATACAGAAGAAAGTCATAAACTACTTGCAAACGAGACTCATCCATAGACAGTCTGGTTCAGTTGCAGGAACACAGCCATAGTAGGACATGCCGAAAGAAAGGAGAAAATATATGCAGGTTCCAGTTTCCGTTACCACCAATGTCAGAAACATGTATCTTACAGCCTCTTGAACAGACTGTTCCTGCTGAGCAGATGCAAAAATGTGCAAAAACTTGGAAAAAAATTACAAAAAAACTAAATGATCTTAAAACAGAAAAAACACTAAGCATGACATTTTGGGAATTTCTAGAGTCCCTTCAAATAACAGAAGAAGAATATATTGATTCAGTGAGGTCATCAATTACAAGGAAGCTAGTGTTTTTAAAAAGAGATGTTCATGAAACACGCATAAATAGTTATAACAAAGTTCTATGACAGTGTTGGAGGTCAAATATTCGCCAACAAGTTCGAAATATTGGACATAAGTTTTTAAATCATGTTTAATTTTTTTGTGAATAAAAGTCAAAAAGGAATGAGTAATCTTTTGTATGAAGCAGTCAAAGAATCCAAAGAGGGAAATTCAAATATTAGAGATATCTGCACAAGAGGCTGTCTTTTACATTCTTCAAATACCTCTCAAACAATCCTCAAGATCAGTTTTTTTTGTAAATACCTCACCACCAGATGAAAGGGTTGTGATGTTAAAAACTTAAGACTGCTATGCAGAAGCTTCCAAACGAATCAGAGGATATAGCTGTAAAAAGTCTATTACAGAGGTACGCTGAGCGACCAAACTCGTTGGAAAAACTATGTTTGGCAGATTTTGCTTCTCAGTACAAAATTATTTACCAAAGTAGCAAACATTCTGGTCATACAGAGACAAACACAGATGAAGAAGAAATATCTCTACATTCAGAATGTCACAAGTTACCATATGGCAATTCATTAAAGAAAAGACAATTCCCTGCTGGAATTAGGTATGTACGTTACCAACAGTCAGTGGATCAAGAAAACTACTTTCGGGAAATTCTACTGCTATTTCATCATTGGAGATTAGAAAGTTCAATCATTGGAGATTCGGAATCTTTTACACACCGTTTTGTAGCCTTATCAAGGAACAGTGATATAGAAAATAAAATGAAAGAGTACAGACATCAGTTCACAGAACTTGACCAAGCACTTGATGATCTTGAATCATTAAGACCAGAACTCCTGTCACAAGGTTGGAGTAGTATTGCTCCAGAACAACGTTCTGTTGAAGAGCAAGATTCCAATCTTGGGACAATAGAAAGCAGTGAATATTGTCCATTAGCTCCACTATCAGAAGACATTCGCCAATTTTCTGAGTTCCATCAGAATAATCCGACAAATTGAGAACAATTGAAAAATTACATGTCTTTTTCAGAATATAATTCTTTAACACAAGCATTAAATAAGGACCAAAGAAAATTCTTTCTTCATATGTTACACCATTTCAAGACAACTGACAAACCACTGTATACATTTCTGAGTGGAGGTGCAGGTGTTGGTAAAACAATGGTTGTAAAAGTTCTTTACCAAGCATTGATTCGATGGTTTAACTCCAAACCAGGATCAAACCCTGATAACCCAAAGGTCCTCCTAGCAGCTCCAACAGGGAAAGCTGCATATTTGATCAAAGGCTTCACATTGCATTCACTCCTTCATATTCCTGCCAACCAGGGTTTTACATATACATCACTTACAAGTGACACATTAAATACTTTAAGACAAAAATTTATAGATGTCAAACTGCTTGTTATAGATTAAATATCTATGGTGGGCAACAGGATGTTTTCCTTCATTAACAGGAGACTTCAGCAAATAATGGGGACTTCACAATTATTTGGTGGCATTTCAATATTAGCAGTTGGTGACCTATTTCAGCTAAAACCAGTATTTGACAGTTGGATATTCCAAATGCTTACAGATGATTATGGGCCCTTGGCTGTATATCTTTAAATTTCAAAATGTTTGAACTAACTGAAATAATGAGACAGAGAGAATCAAAGGAGTTTGCAGAACTATTAAACAGGCTTAGAGAAATTCAGCAAACACAATCAGATATAAACCTTCTGAAGTCACAAGTAATTAACCCAGATATGCTTCATCCTGATTATCCAATTCAAACACAACATATTTACATAAGAAATGCAGATGTAAATCATCACAATGATGTAGTTTGTGACCTACAAGGAGCACATAAATTTGTTGCAAAAGCACAGGATGTTGTTCTTGGTGATGTATCGGACAGTTTTAAGGAGAAATAATCAGTAAAGTGCCAGCAGATATTTCAAAAACAATGGGTTTAGCAACAGAAATAAAAATAGCTGTAGGGTTAAAACATGAACTATCTTGTAATGTTGATGTGGAAGAAGGACTAGCAAATGGTGCATCATTTCTGCTGGTGGAGGTTGGTCCAAAAGACAAAAATGGAAACTATAAATATTTATGAGCTAAATTTGATGATATTCAGGTTGGACATGAGTATAAAGAAAAAAACAAATCCCTATACTCACATAAAACATGCAAGGAGTGGATACCAATTTTTAGAGTTAAAAGAATTTCCAGTGGGAAAAATCTGTACTAGTGATGCGATCTCAGTTTCCAATAAGATGTTCAGCAGCAAAATCATGTCATCGTTGCCAAGGAGATACTTTGGAATCAGCAGTAGTACATTTCTCAGGGAGTTGCTTTCCACATTCACACTATGTGGCACTTAGTAGAGTAACAAAGTTAGAAAATTTAAGAATAAGAAATCTTAATGAAATGAAAATACATGTAGACAAGCGAGTTTTATCAGAAATGCAAAGACTTAAATCTTCAGCCTTACTGAGACTGAACCAGAGTTAGTTACAGATAGATCTTTTGTTGTTCTATACCACAATGTACGATCACTGCAAAAACACTTTTCCGATATTGGTTCAACACATCTCTATCAGCAAACACACGTCAGTATATTTTCAGAAACAAAGTTGACTGACAGAATCAACTCTCAGCAAATACAGTTGCCAAATTATGTACTAAAAAGATATGACAGTGAACACAAAACATATGGCTTATCATTCTATATTAAAGAGAATATAGAGTTCAAGCAAGTTGCCAGTGAGTCTAAAAACTATGGAAAGGAATATATGGAGCTGGCAGTAATAAAAGTTGAGACAGGATTTAAAAACATTCCAGTTCTTTCTGTAGGAGCAGTTTACATTTCACCAAAAGTATCATTGGCACATTTGCAGTCATTTCTTCGTGAAATATATCAATTAATTTCTGCTAGACACCAACCTTTTGTTCTACTTGGAGACTTCAATGTTGATGTCCTTGACGAACCAAACTCATTCTTTACTGAAATACTCCACTGTAAGCAAGGGATAAAGGAAGTTACAACTGATGGGAAAACATTGCTGGACCATATTTATGTCAGTGATATAATACTGACCTACAACTGCAGAGTGTTGGAGTCGTACTTCTCGGATCACAAAGCAGTCACAGTATTGCTTAAACAGCAAAGTAAGTAAAGAAGAAGATGAAAATGTTCATTCTTGTAAGAGAAAGAACAAAAAAATTAATAACTTACAATATTTAATTTTATAATGCGATAACTAGACATTCGCCAGATACCTAAAAAAAAAGTAATATTTTGTAAAATAAAACCATTAAATAAATATAATATCACTAAAATACAGTGTGGTTTAATAGATTGTGAAAAAAAGAAAATGATTAAAAGTCAACAAACCAATGAGATGAATTGTGTTTATCAATGATATCTTTATTGAGTATTGTACTGTGCTAGCTCAATAGATAAGCCAATGGATAAACCAACACCTTTTAAGCAGTCAGATATGAGCCAAATTTGTAATTCTTTTATTTCATTTTTTTAATGGTATTTAAGTCAAACTAAAGTTTCAGTGTACTAAAGCTGATATACTCATCCAAAAAGGATATTTAACTAGAGTTAAGTTTGAAAAATATAACCTTAAGGACAAATGCAAAAAAATTATTTTTATATTGAGAAGCCAGCCATTTCAAAAGGGTTGAAGTTGTCTGCATGTGTATATATATGTCTGTCTTTTGTCAAATTTGTCTTGGATACAAATGCTCGTGGATTCAGGGATAAGGAAAAGGCGGTTTTTAATTTATAAATGTTCAGAGGGATCAGACTATCAAGGTAGATCATATTTTAAAATAGACATTAATTGATTTTACCAACAAGTATTTTGAATAGTCGAGCGTGCTGTCTTACAGACAGCTCTTGTTGTTAACAATTGTAATACTTAAGTTTGTATCTTTGCCATAAAGTGTTCTTTATCAGGGCTGTTGATAAGCATTCAACTTAAAAAGTATATTACTCCCTGAATCTAAAAACAATGTGGAAATTCACAACTAATGAGTATTTCATGGAGTTTGTATAAAGATCATTATAAACTGATGGTATTTCATGTCCCATTCACATCTTTCATCTGATTTTAATGATTCTGCTACAGAATTATAGAACAAGTTTGTAGTTTTGTATAGTGTACCAAGAAATAAAGGGGAAAAAAAGAAACAATATTTACACTAAATCTATTACGTTTCTAAACTCTATTTCACAATTCTTTTTGTAAGTTTTTCCTCATATTTTTCCAATTATTTTTCAATCTTGCAAAAATAGCCTGCTAGTTCTTGTCTCTTGTAATAAAATATCTTTGATAGTATCTTAGTCTTATTAAATTAAGATATTTTGTTTCTTTCAAAGTCACATTCTACATATAAGTGATGGTTAATAAAAAATCAATGACATAAGCAATGATTGATTGAAATGTCTTGTCCATTTCTGGTCATCAATTATGACTTTTAGCTGATTTTGAAACTCTAGTTTCGTATACAGTGTATGATAAGAATAGAAATTTTAAAATGTTTAAAGTTAAGATCAAAACTAATGAAATGCTGAAAGAGTACATGTATGAAATTTTAAAATTAAAAATTAAAAATATATATATATGTGTCAGAATTTTAAAAGCATTTTAAATCAGCATGAACTTCTATTTTTTTTAAAAGATATTAGAATTTAAAAATAGATTTATAATGTTCAAATGGTCAATACATCCACCACAGAGGCGGACATATATATCCCAGTTGCATGACCCACTGGCTTTAATGTCCTTGGGTTTAACTTGTACATCTGCTATTCATTGATATCTTATTGGTTAGTATACTGCCTACAGAAGAGACCAGTTGGGAGGAAGAATGTCAGTGAAGTTTCGAGTTTTGCCATCACCATGTCATCAGACAAAAACGGATGTGTCTACATGTTTCCAGTTAATTCATCTTGTAAACAGATTCATAGTTCATTCAGGTAGTGATTCTGTTTTGTATTTCTGTAATCAAAGACTGGAAAAAAATTACAGTCTTTAAAAGTGCATATAGTACAACTTGTGTTACTCATGTATATGGTATTATTAGCCTATGAATTATGATAAAAAGTCAAATTTAACTTTGAAAATGCCCCATTTTCTAAGATATGTTTTCTTATGATTTAATGTCTTTTTATGCCCCCAAAAGGATTTTGAGAGGCGATTATTGATATTATTAAGGATATTGAGCACTGTCCGTCCATCTATCAATACATCTGTCTCACTTTGTGGCCGCTCTGTAACTCCTACATGCATGAATGTATTATTAAGTAACATGGTAGAAATGTTCATCACATTACATTATGAAGATGGGTCGCGATTACACATGGGTTCGTATCTTAAAGGTCAAGGTCACGTTCTGAGTTTAAAAGTCAAAAAGGAGAACATTTGTTGTATCTGGGCTGTAACTCCATTATGCATGGATGGATTTTGAACTAACTTTGCACAAATATTTTTCTAGAGAAGACACTGTGTTGTGCACAAAACCCAGGTCTGTAGTTCAAAGGTCAAGGTCGTATTCCTGGGTCAAAGATAAAAAAGGGGAACATTTTTTCATGTCTGTGCTCTTACTGAATCATGCATGGAGGGATTTTGAAATAACTTAGTACAAATGTACTTCATGATAAAACGATGTGCCCCAGATGCAGTTCTGTAGCTCATAGGTCATAATGGCACAAATACTGTAGGCTTTCAGATATGTGGCACATGCATGAATCACATCTTTAGCTTAAAAAATCAAGGCCACAATAAGTCAAAAAGGGAGGATGGTCCTGTCATACACATACCCAGGTTTTAATGTCGGTGATTTTCTTTGGGGGCATTTGTCACAGTGACCTTGACATGTCTTGTTAAGATATAATATACCCCAATAAACACTGTAGAAGAAGACATTTGTAAATACCTCACTGTATAATTGTTGTATTTAATTTGCAGAAATTTCTGGATGACCCTACTTAGCAGTAATACCAGGAAGGTTGTCTTTCATGCCAAGGACTTTTTGAAACAGTTGATCATTTCTTACTCTCTACAGGATGATAAGGGTATGAAGCAGATATTTTCTTGTGTTAAACCTTATCTTTCTTTTTCAAATCATTTTGAATTTTTCACACTTTATAATATATGGGAATTCTAATTTATTTTGTTTATATTTTTTTAAATGATTATTCCAAACTGTTGTTTAGAAAAAAAAATGGAATATTAAATGTGTTGATTTTTATCATGATATATGTGATATTTATTGATCCTTCCCATGGGGAGGAACATCTATAGTCATTCCTCGCTACTTGCCGGATATAAGATTAGCACCTGATGAGATGTTTGCCTGCTCAGTATTATGTGTGCTTCATGATTCTTACAATGAGACGGGATCCAGTCTGAAGTCACGTGATATCAAAGTCTGCCATTTATCGGCCATTTTAGCTTTTTTGATGACGTGCTGGTTTTCTGTTAAGTCTACAGCGAATCAGTGGCAAATATTGGGTGCCAGTCTAGCAGGTGCGTGTAGGTTTAAATTACGGCTTCGTGTTGTCCCGATAAAGAAAACATGATGCCATCCTAAATTGAACTTAACCCTAAAAAAGTCATTGAATTTCTTGCTACATTTCCTGTGCTACCATGCTTTAAAAAAATGAACTTAAGAAAATTTTGACTTGGAGAAATGTGCAACCATAGTAAATCAATACACTTTGTCCTCCCTGTGCTCTTAAGTTATACCTTCCATATGCAAATGCTGACAAACAGCTTTCACATCATACTTCATAGTTAAGAAATGCCCTGGAAGACACTTTTGGTAGGCTAAAACTTGTTGGTTCAGTTCTGTGTCCCATTATCTGTTTTAATGTCAGATTAAAAATATTGAAGATACTCAACACTTATATCTTTTTTGTATATTCATAGTAATGTTATAACTGGTTGCTGATTGTTTTTGCCAAATCAGACATCTCAGGAAAGTGTAGAATATGAACTGTAAAACCTCATTACTCCAGTGGTCCTGCCGTGGGTGGTGCTAGACCCAGGGGTAGGGGCGTGGCTACTGGACCCTGATACACCCATCTCCTCCTTACCACAGCTATTATCCAGCCTGCACATGCCTCAACCAGTAAGTCTAAAATTAGAACAGTTAGGGCTATAGAGTATGGAAAGGAAGTCACATTTACCCTAAAACACACTGCTTAAAAGTGTACATATTGGACAATCTCATTGAAGGAGATGTTAACATCCAGAATGTAAAGTGATAACATGTAATGATTAGCAATAATATGCTTCAGCATGTAAGACAGTGCTGTATAAGTCACAGTTGTACATTATTTTAGCATTTGATTATCAAGATAATGAAAAATGGCTCCAAGTTTTATCAAGTTCTTTGGTTGAACACATGTTGTATTATGTTACAATTGAGAGTAACAATGTTAAAAGAAATTTTAATTTTTTAATGATGTACAATTAGTTGTTTTAAACATAATGGGACAGTTGGTTTAGTTCAGTATCATTGTATACATGTATTTCAGATTTTCTGTCCAATATTAACCCAATGAAAATCTCACCAGCTAAAGAAAACTTCAGCTTCAGATAATAAAATAATCAGAAAATGAATGAATACCGACCTTTGTTTAGTTTCTGAAATCATTACTTTCGAGACAAATCATGTATAGTGGATTGATGTTCCAGCCTCCTTATGACTGCAGTGTCAGAGCTCTTAGGAATGACATGATGCTGCTTAGTGCAGTCATGGGAAAACTGTACCAGGTATGGCAAATTATTTGAATGAAAATGACTACATAGTAAAATGTTTGTAAAAGAAAATAAAATTTAATGGTCAGTGCATACATGCAGAGTACCCAACCAGTGTAAAATATCTCAATATCTGTGGAAGCAAGAAATCAACAAGCTCTGCCAGAAATATTTGATTATATGATTATTGCAGCCAACCTTTTCTATGCAGCCACTTTGACTCCCACATAACACAGATTTGAGTGCAATATACAAGTCTTCATTTTGCAATATATCAGTAATACATTTTTTTAATGATCAGTCAGTGAATTTTTTTTTTTGTTTGATTGAAAAGTCTCTTATCAAACTTTGTCCCTCCAGCAGTTAGAATTAAGAAAAGGATTCAATTGTGTATCCGAATCAATACTGATTTAAAAAACTGCAGTCTACAGGAACATATGAAATTAATTTTCTTAAACTTTTAACCACTTTCAGGGCATCATTTGTCATTGACTTAACCATACTTTAAGTTTTTGGGTTCACCATTGAAAGTCAAAGAGAATTTCGATTTTAGCAATTTTGACAATAATAAATCAGCCTTGTTACTTGTGCAAATGTATATTTTTATATGAATTATGTAATTGATAGATTTTTATTTTCATAGAAACTGAAGAGCAGAAACCTTTGGGACTTGTTTCTCTGTGTTGAAGTGAGACTCATCCCCCTGCTGGCTGCCATGGAAATGAGACCACTGTCAGTGGCAACCCACACCCTTCTGCAGTTTTCAGAAATACTCAAAGTAAATATTGTGATTTTGAATTGTATAACTGATTGTATGTTTTCATTGGTTTCCTAGTCATAATCATAAGATTAGAAGTTTTCACATTTATTTATCAGTCTCTACACTTATTTATTTTATGTCAATTTAGAAAATAATTTTCACAACTTTAACTATCAATAATCCATTAACAACTCCTTGGTTGAACCAGTACTTTGCACCTAGGAGAAACATGAAAAGTCCTTGCTAGTGTATTAGTATTTCTGAATATATTTACAGTAGGTCTGGTATACAATGCATATATTTATTTGCTTTGATTTTTTTTATAGCAGAAACAGAATGTAATATAAAATACAATTCAAAAATCATCTCATTTACTACCATTGCGATCTCTATTGATTCCTTTTTATTATTCCAGATTTTGTTTTACATTATAATTTTGAATCTGCTTTAAAATAATATAAGGCTGTTTGTTATTGTCCTTTTTAAATAATATCAAAAGAGAATGTCTCTTTATAAGGGAGTATGACTGCATGTTACAGAGGAAGTTGACCAAGTTGGAACACCAGGCCCACACTGCTGCCGGCCACCCATTTGCCCTGAGTAGTCCTGCACAGTTGAGACAGGTCCAACCTCACTGCTGAGACCTTCTTATTACCTTTACTTCATAAATTTTATTCACTTTAAAACACTATATAGTGAAGTTTAGTTTTATTCCATGCAGGTCTTAATTTCACAGTGTTGGAACTGTTCTCAAATTGAAAAGTCTGCTAATAGTTTAAGGATTTTACGAAAGATTCAAGAAAGGTTTTAAGTATTTACTACTTGTTTTTGGAAGTGCACACATTTATGAATGCAAAGTTTTCTTTTGATGACATTCCATAAAATTTAGTAAGCAGTAATTAGAAGAATTAAGTTTATATTATGTAAGTATCAAAATTTTTGGCAACACCTATGCACAGGAGGTAAACAATCTGGTTAAGGTGATTAACTTTAACCTTCATGTTAATTTGGCCTTATTTTGAATTAAAAAAAATATATTTGTATGTCAAGCTAGTAAAATCACCTGAGCATTTCATTGTGTGACAGATCTATTTACTGATGTTTATCTCTAGAGAAAGAATAATTGATGGCACATATGGTAACAGAGGTAAAGTACCAATAATATGTATGTTGAATACTAACCAAATATTGAATACTAAATTAAACCCATAAACAACAAAATAATCAAATTGAAGAAATATATACACATGTATATCAGTTTTCAAGGTTGAGACAGGATAAAATATTATCTATCTGTCAAGGTGTTGTTTGAGGAGCTACGACTAGACTCTAAGCTTTCACAGAAGGCCAAGCTTGCTAAGACCAGTGTCGGTAAGGAAATGTCAACTTCAGAGACAGTCCTGATACAGTTTGTCTCCTTAACCCTCTGCCTGGTATAGTGCTGGAACATAGACAGGTAACCCTTAAGTAATTGTAGACTTAATTTACAGGAGAATCTTTTATATCCCTCATCCACAAAATTGATAAGGATAGTGAACATATAGATTTAGCACAACAGCTTCTTTAATTTGTGATACTTATTCTTCATTTTTTTGTCTTAATGCTTTTTTTGGTTTTCCATACTGATAGTATGAATGCTTCATATACAGAATAAAATCAAACAAATCTATACACTTAATCTTGATATATTTTTTCATCTTTTTGTATGGTCTTTTCATTTGAAAGTTTATTTGGATGAGGAATCTTAACAGTTGTTATATATCAAGTTGGGTCGATTTGGACTACTGATGCTACCCCATGTTGACCTGCCTACTTTGCAGCTCCTTAAGCTGAAGTCCACCTATGTGGATGGGATGTTGAGCTGCATGACAGAGGGGGGCGTGGTCACACACTGGGACCAGACCGCTGCTGCCACTGGACGTCTCACCTCCTACCACCCAAACCTGCAGACCGTTCCCAAAGTTCCGGTAACCATCACCGGATACAAGGACAACTTCATTGCTGGTGGGCTTGCTGTCATTGAATTGTCCTTAAACTACAGTTTCAGCTTTGCTGTTTTATTGTATAAGTTTGTTGTTTTATCAAAAAACATATACTGTAGGTTGTAAAGAAAGCTTAAATCTATTGATTAATTGTCATTTTTATAAACCTAATTTGTTTCTCTGTTCACAAGGGGTACAACATATCTTATTTCTCCTATAACACATGGTAGACAACTCTGAAATCTTGCATACAACTTTGAAAATACATATACATCATAAATACACTGATGGGAAGTTCTAACTGATCACTTTTTGGATTATCTGTTTTGACTTTGACTTTTTAGGGTGGCTTTACGTCATAGCTTACTGCCATTGTAATTAGTATATAACCACTTTCAGTGAAAGTTTGCAGATATTGTTCACTTTTCACATAAACGAAAATGAAATGAAATTTGATTCTTTCAATGCCCAAGGTTTTGAGATATTTCATGAATTCAAAATGATCAGTTAGAACCTTCCGTCAGTGTATATAAAGGGTTTCCAGACTAATGTATTACCTCCCAATAACCTTATAGGTAAGGATACAGAGGAAGTAGCTGTGATCTACCCAAGGGATTCTTTCATTGCCAGGCCTGACTGGATCTTCCTGGCTGCAGGTAGTGTTCCTCCTTTGTGCCATTGCAAAGGTATAGGTTAAAATACTCAGCCTTGATTCTGGGCTGAGAAAGTATATATAAGTAAGTCTTAGACTTCTTACCTTTTGCTTGTGTCAAAAGTAATGTAGCCGGGGTTTCAATAAGAAACAATACGTGGATTCTGCTTTGTCTTTACCAAATCAAGAAATAAGTTCCAAATAATAGTTTCACGTAATATGTAAAGTTGAAACAGTCGAAATATCTTTCTACTCAACAAGAAAATGATGCCATTCAACATTGACAAAGTTGAAAGAAGTTGATTGAAGTAGAAGAACCAGAACCGTACGGTTCGGCGACCAGAGAGAGAGTCCGTGAAATTTAGGGAGGCGGAAGACAGCGAAATTTAAATTAAAAGCTCGTGCAGCACGCACCCTGTCTCACTCTCAAAATTCAGATATTTCCTAATAAGGTAAAATACTTTCAGAAGGTTTTATAAATATTCATAAGAAACAGGTCACATGTTAGACGAATACAAAACGAGGCTGGCGAGTACAAAACACAAGACTTAATGACGAACACAAGATTCACGTGCACTGTAAACAAATAATACGTCACACACAGAAACTTTAAAATACATTAACTATATTATCTAACCCTGTCTACAGTAAAATAATATAATCTGATCTTGACAAGTGTGTGTGTTATAGATTTTCCATAAATGTAAATGTTTTATTCTTAAAAATCAGCCTTGCTTTTTATTATATATTATCTATCTATATATATATATATATATATATATATAGATAAAGATTTATATTTTTACTCTTCAAACACTAATGAATTCTATCAGATGAATGAAATCAATTGAAAAGGTCAGTAGTTGTGCGAGAAATTTTAAATCAAAATGTTAATTGTAAGTGAGTAAAATATATAGCTTTTTTTTTCTTCTCATTTTGGCAGGCATATAGTAATTGCACTGTCCGTCTTACCATACGTCCATCCCACTTTGTG
This sequence comes from Solen grandis, assembly GCA_021229015.1. Lineage (NCBI taxonomy): Eukaryota > Metazoa > Mollusca > Bivalvia > Adapedonta > Solenidae > Solen > Solen grandis. The sequence goes on along the minus strand of CM037787.1, from coordinate 20,939,322 downwards.
TCCACTCTGCGACTCCTACGTGCATGAGTGGATTTGAAATGTTTACCACATTGAGACCATGTCTTGTGATTTAGACCCAGGTTCATTTCTCAAAGGTCAAGGTCACAATCTGGGGCCAAAGGTCAAAAAAGGGTAACATTTTGAACTCAACTATGCATGGATAGATTTGGCACAAATGTTCTTCGAAAGAAAAATCATGTATTGTGTGCAAGACCCAGGTATGTAGCTCAAAGGTCAAGGTCACAGTCTGGGGTCAAAGGTTGGTCAAGTAGCACTATTTTCTGTGGCTCTTAATACTGTTTTACATATGAAAATTTTGAAATAACATGGCACAATTAGGCTTCCACATCTGCAGCCTTTAAAGGTCAAAGCCACAATAGTCAAAAAGAGAAGATAGTCTGTCATACACATGACGCATGTTTTAATTTTGGTGATTTCCTTTGCGATGTTTGTCACGGTGACTGTGACAGGTCTTGTTTAAACACATGGAATTATGTGTCTGAAGTGTATTTCAGATTTCCAGCAGATTGAATTAAGGCTGTTGGCTCATATGACCAGTGATCAAGTGCTGCTGTCTGTATTCAACAATCCTGATATTCCAGATATCTTCATGCTCTAACATCACAGTGGTATGTATCATTGGTTGGCAAAAATTATTTGAGAATATTCCATTTTAAAAATGGGAGCTTCAGGGTGTATATCTTACATGATTGTCAATTGGCATACAACAATGCATTCTTCCTATTTAAACGTGAAAACACCCCAGTTGAAAAGTAAACCTGTGTGAGTCTATCAAGAACTCCAGTATATTCATTTTGTTGAATGTGGGCAGCTAGTAAACGGAAGATTGACTAAGATGTTGGTATATGCTATTTTCAGAAAACTTAAATGGACTCGGCCCTTGGTCCTGAGCCCCGGTACATTGGCTATAGACTATAAAAAAAATTTAAAAGTAAGATAAAGCAGTCCCATAAAAGTTTTATTTCTGATGTTATGGTGTTCAACTTACTTGCCATATAGGTTGGGGAAAGCAGTTGAAGAAGTAAGCCAGTCTGAGAGGGAGCAGACCAAGAGAGTAGTGTATTCTGTCATGTATGGGGCAGGTAATTCAGGACCAGACATTATATTTCTTAGAACATTACACCAGTACTTAGAGCAGGTTTACAGTTTTCAAACTTTTAAGGTGGAATAGAATTTTGTAGATATTGCTGAACATTTTCTGTTGTCTGCCTACTTTAAAAAAATGATGTTGGACTGAACTCATTTTTATGGATTTTTAGCTCACCTGAGCACGTAGTGCTCATGTGGGCTTTAAGGATCAATGGCTGTCAATCGTCCATTGTCCGTCCGTCCGTCGTCCACAATTATTTCAAATGACCTCCAAAACCACTGGGCTAAATTTTATGAAAATTGCCTGTGATGTCCCTTGCATGAAGCTCTACCAGAGTTGTTAAATGGTTCCGATCCATTGCATATCTGGGTCACAGGAGCTAAAGATAGATTTTTAAAGTGAAATCTTTAAAAATCTTTCTCTCCGAAACCGCAAGGCCTAGAGCTTAGATATTTGGTGTGTGGCGTTGTCTTATGGACCATTACCAAGTTTATTCAAATCATGACCCTGGGGTCGAAAATGGCCCCTCCCCAGGGTCACTTGATTTTACATAGACTTATATAAGAAAAACTAGAAAAATCTTCTTCTCAGAAACCACAAGGTCTGGAGTTTAGATATTTGGTGTGTGGCATTGTCTAATTGGCCATTACCAAGTTTGTTCAAATCATGACCCTGGAGTCAAAATTGGCCCTGTCCAAGGGGTCACTTAATTTTACATAGACTTATATAAGAAAAACTAGAAAAATCTTCTCCTCAGAAACCACAAGGTATGGAGTTTCGATATTTGGTGAGTAACATGGCCTAGTGAACATCTACCAATTTTGATCAAATCATGGCCCTGGGGTCAAAATTGGCTCCGTCCAAGGGGTCACTTGATTTTATATAGATTTATTAGAGCAATGACCTTCTAAATTTGGATGGCAGATACAGTTTTTGTGTTGAATTTAGATGATCTTGCTGTACTTCTGCATAGGTTATGTATTCACTATGACTCGTAATTCAATAATTGGCATTGAGGGAAATGTTTCTCAGGTGAGCAGTTCAGGGCCATGATGACCCTCTTGTTTTTTTTTTATTCTTCGTCTTGCTGCATTCTATTACATAATTGTACATTTATTATAAAAACAATCTATAAGATTGGCCCTCAGATTAACATCTTGTATGTAGATCTAGAACATGTATGAATTCATAGATCACAGTTCTATTGTTTTGTAAAAAGTTTATAACTTCAACTACAGGCCACTCAAAGCTTTTACCCAAATGTGTGCAGTAAGGACAGATATCTGACAACTGTTACAATTGCCATATTTCTTTATCACTGCTTTTTATTGCTGATGAATGAAGATTACATAAAGAGTTGTCACTCTGTATTGATGACAATCATTTTTCAGGAAAGGAAAAATTGGCAGATTACCTCAAGATAAGTCCTGATAATGCCATGGCCATTATAGCAAGTTTCCTTTGTAAGCATATAATACTGATCATATGAATTATTCATGTGTATTGAACTTTCATATTTATGTGTAACTTAATGAGAAGAAACAGTTTGAATTAAATTATTTATGAGTTGTATAATACATGTGTTTCTTGAGTTTAAATAATTCAGAAAACTGTTTATTCTGGAACCTGCAATCAGTCACCAAATCACAAAGCTCTTGTCTGTAAGAGTCATACTAGAAGTCAGTTTAGAAGAAATAAACTAGGGGTATTGTTTCCTTCAATATTAATTATAATTATTTTGAAAATTGTCATATTTTAATTATTTTAATCAAAGTTTCATAACTCTATGATAGCTGGTTTAGTAATATTGAAGTTGAAAATATCAACTTGTTTTGTTGAGATAATTGTATTGAAACACAATTTAATGATACTTTTCATACTTCTAACAATCTTGTTTCCTGTTATAAAACTGAGTTTGATTATTTTATAATGATTCATTTTTTTGTTATCAATAATTAACCCTTTCCCTCATAGAGGAAACCATGAAAAGACCTATGCGAACAACATAAAACCAGATCAGCCTGCGAGTAACTCGCAGGCTGATCAGGTTTTATGCTGTTCGCTGCTCCTCAGTGGTCTGGAAATGAGGATTTTGTAATTAAATTTGGTAAAGTTTAACTGTGGTTTTCTGCATATCAGGCTTTATGTGGTACCGACTGAGTGCGTCAAAATGAGTCTATATGAGGGAAAGGGTTAATAACTTAATTCAAAATATACCATTATGTACATGTAATGTAATATCAACTATACATATTATTAGGTTAAAAATGGTACATGTTCATTTTTTCCCATGCATTTGTATCTGTTTCAGCCAAGTTTCCTGCTGTCAGCCATTTTACAAAGTCATGTGTAGAGTTCTGTCAGAAGAATGGTACGTCTTTCTTGCTTATTTTTCTAACCCAACAATGCAATGTGTGCAACATTGCATTATATAACTGTTATATAGTGTTTGTTGTGGGGTTTCTTTTTAGGTATTGAGCCCTGTAATAAATGTTTAAAAATAATAAGACATGCTTAAAGGGATTAGCTAATGCTTTTCTCAAAAATAAAAAATAGATAAAAAAAATTTTCATTAACGTTTAATGTGTAAAGTATAAGTCCAACCCAGGAACCGTCAGTAAGTATTGATAAGTTGCTAGATCTTGATTCTTAATGGACTAAAAAGGAATGTCAGTGTTCAAAATATCCGCCTGCCCGATTGCCCTGGCAAGTAAAAACTCATAGATTGCAAGTTTAAAATGTCAGATTGTCCGATGGGCAACCCTGTGTATACATGTACCCACTCATGTATTGTGCGCATCCCGTGTTTGAGGTTCAAAACCTTGGTAAAAATCTATTTCCCTTCTATAATGCTCATTCATTCTTTGTACATCGAGGAGGCTGCCATTTTGTTTAGCCACGGGTGTTTTGCAGATATCCGATTGAATTACAGATAACAAAAATTCTACTGCTTCCACAAGTCAGTCATGCGATGATTATTATTTACGCCTCTAGTATCCACTTTCAGCTTGCATTGTTACGTTGATGTTCATTATGGCCATTAGTTTGAGTAATAGTCTTCAAATGTTAACAACAACTTGTTTGTCTGTCACAAGTCCCTTTCCAAGTGAAATTTGAAGTACACAATTATCTTAAAATATCGTCTAAATTTACTATAAACAATAAACTGATTGTATAATCATAACATAATGGCAGTCATGGTTTGTCTCAGAAATGACAATGAAAACATCATATTTGGGTTTATGTTGTCAATTATTTATTATGTAAAGTACAGTGCAGAACTGAACAAGTTCTGGGTGATTCACAGTGATATAAACAAAATGAATATGAACACGAGAACATTTTTTTTGTAAGCATTTATTACACAATTATATTGTAGAAATCACAAAAAGACAACAGTTTTATGGCAAGTATTTATGATAAAGCTTTAATACCAATTTAAAATATACACTCATATAGACTTCGCCAGTTGCTGGTATGGCGTTTTAGTGGGTGGGGTAAAGTTTTGAAACACTACGAAAAAACTGATTTCTTGTGTATTGTGCCCACCCCTTCTCCAAAATCGAATTTGAAGTCATAGAAATGCGCACAATACATGAGTGTTAATTTCAGTAATAAGAAAATGGCACGAAATTGATAAAGTTACTTCATAAATAAATTTAACCATTTTCCAATATGTTTTTCTGTTGATTACATGAGTTTGGTTTCTCCACATACAGTAAGTAGGGCAAGTTAAAATAAATGGGGGCAAGTTGAAATCACCGTGAAATTACCCTATGGGCAAGTTGGATTTCAGATTTATTTTGAACACTAAAAAAAATTAATTTTTTTAAATAATTTTTTTTTTTGATACCTGTTCAATATCTTGTTTGTGATATAAAAAAATATTGAACGTTTTTGTTGATGCTGCTTTTAGTTGTACAATCTTTCAAAAATCAGATTTGAGATGAGGTATAAGAGCCATATTATAATTATTTAGATTTTGAATAATAGCTAGTTCCCTAAACATATAAAAAGGAATTAACATTTTGTTGATGTTGTTTTTTTCCTTCTTTTGTTTCAGGCTATACATGTAGTATTTTTAAGCGTCGTCGCCTTTTTCCAAATATCAACCATCGCTCTCCAATCCTGAGGTCACAGGCAGAAAGGCAGTGTGTCAATTTTTGTGTTCAGGGTAAGTTGATGTACATAAGTAAACACAAAGCTAGTGCTTATCAACTTCATCAAATTGAGTTAACTTCATTTCTCTTTCTTTTTTTCTTTTTTCTTTTTTTTTTTGGGGGGGGGGGGGGTGCATCTTACTTGTCATTTGTCATAAGTTGATAAAAGAAAAAAAATATAAAAGATTTAATCTTATTAAAGATTTAAACAGCTGTTACTTTGCCACTATCATAGATGATTTGTGATGTTGATTACTTTTTGTGTCACCTGCTGTAAGCAGAGGTGACACATAGGGATCACTTTTCCGTCCGTCTGTCAATGTTTGTCTGTCTGTCCGTGCAGCCAGATTGGAGTAAGGGGCCATCTAACAGTAAACAGAACAAAAGAGAACAATAGACTTCATTCCGTAACAATAGAATAAGGGGCCATGGGCCCCTTAAAAAGAAAAGAACAAAAGAAATGGCCCCTTACTCCAATCTTGCTGCACGTCTGTCCATCTGTCTGTCTGTCACACTTGTTCCATCACGCTTCAGCAGGTGACACATGTGTTCCTGAGAACACTCTTGTTAAAATTGAAATACCCTACTCAAAACATTCAATAATTTCTTTCTAGGTTTTAAGCATTCTCTCTCACAATAGTAAAGTATTTAGTATACTCATGACCTCTCATTGATGACAGGTTCTGCAGCTGACCTATGCAAAGGCGGCTATGTTACAAGTGGAGAAGACTCTGGCTGATAAACCCAGTCTACAAGCCAGGTAAACATACTCACCCTACTACTGTAGTCATTTGATATTCTTTCATGTAAAAGTGTATTTAGCCATAATTTAGGTCATTGTCACACAATTTTAATATACATTTATTTGGGCTGATCACCTTTTAACTTATTTAAAGATTCCTAAAGGTAAACTTAATGATAGTTTTTCTTAACAACAATAAAGACTGTTTCAATGAAACAATTTGAGCATCAAAATATGAACATGTGTTTAATGTAACTTCATAGAGAAACAAAACATACATTGTAGATTGATGGTGCAGATTCATGATGAACTTCTCTGGGAGGTTTCTGAGAAAGACTTGAAAGAGGTGTCAGGTAAGTTTACTGATAGAGACAGATGTATATGACTTTATTAAGATTGGGAAATTATTCTTTCTCACATATAACTACCAGTTGGTGCATCAGGCACTTTTTTTCTATCCAAAGCTCAATTATCCTTCAGATTTTACAGTTATTATGGACAAGCATAGTGAATTCCATACATTCATTTGTTATATAAAGTGATTTTGTTATAGTATTATTGATCTATCCCCTTTTTGTATAAAACACACTTATCACCACAAATTTCTCACTGTCTGTGGAAGCCCTGGTCCAGGAGGTTATGGAGTCCCGGGAGAAGCTGTGTGGTACCATGGTAAGCCTGGAGGTGCCAATACCAGTGTCCCTCACTGTGGGAAAAACGTGGGGACACATGGAGCCCTACCGACATCCAAGCTGGACCAACCTCAAAACTTAGGATGTTTTACCATGGAATGGACAAGGATATCAGATAAGGACCCATCAGTGGTGTGACTTGTCTCCCTTATGAAGGTTTCTCTACAGCTTGCAGTACAAACTCAGACCTTGGTCTCTAGACTATTTAACCAAAGAATCTTACATAGCACCTAAATATACACACCAATTTAGTATGGACACTAATATTAACTGCACCTCATTTATTTCAACACCTCTTATTAATATTGATGACAAAAACATCATCACAACCTTTCTCTATCCATTTTATTTTCTATATATAAACAAGAACTAACTCTAAAAGTGATAATTCCTTTTTTAAGTCAACTTAAAGTCCTTTGGCAAAAAACACTGTAAAATCTCCATAATATATTGATTTTTGGTTATTGATAAAGAACGAATGTCATCCATTTATCCCTTCTACATTGGATTTTCCAAAACACAAATAATCTGTAAATTTCTATAGCCATTTATTTACTACAGAAATGAAATATTATGAAATTATCTTTTATGTTTTAAGTAATATAATTAAATTCATTTCATTTTTTTCAAAATTGACAGAAATTATTAGAAGTCCCAGTTTAAAGGAAAGTTTTCCAAATTGAAACAATGACAATATGGGTTACAGAAAATAGAGTTTTTGACATATTTAAACATTGGAAAATATCTAAAGTCAAAAGAAACTATAAAAATACATAATTTTTAAGGATTTTTTCACTATTTACAAACATGTTTGTTCAAATATTTATTGAAGACAAAAAGCACACCTAATCTGAATTCTGTGTGATTTCATTTTTGTTTAACACCTGAAATAGGCATTAGGAAATAAGGTCAAATCAAAACCACCTGATTACAGGTGGTTACATGAATGATTGATTACATGAATGAATGAACAAAACATGTAGAGAGAGAGAGAGAGAGAGCAACATATATTCAGGATAGAGAGAGAGAGAGAGAGCAACATATATTCAGGATAGAGAGAGAGAGAGAGAGAGAGCAACAGCTATTAGGAAGAGAGAGAGAGAGAGCAAGCAGGCTATTCAGAAATCTGTTTGACAACATCAAGGACATTAATTAGATATATTAATGAAACATGTTAGATATCTGTGAATCATTTATCACCTTTAGTCATGGCTCTTGCTGTGATTGCTTGTATAAAATGTCAATATTCTTGAAATATATGAAGGCCACAATATATACTATTCTGAAATATACTGCCAAAATGAAAACCAATTAGCTTTTCTGGTTAAACATACATGTACCACTGTATGAGACTGATATACAATGTTACAGTGTACATTTAGTGCTCGACTTGATACCAAGCCCAGTCTCGCTATTTTGACTGGGATTTTAAGTTAACCTAAGACATAAAATAAGTGTCATAATTTGTATTGTTGATAGTTTTGGAATTAAATACTATTAAACATTTTGTATGCTTTGGAAAAATGAATAGCAAGCATACTTGACATAGTGGGAAGTTAATTGTTGATTTATTCATTATATTCGAATTGTTCTGTTAAGTGTAATAGAATGACGCAGGCCTTGGAAATCTTTTAAGCTCATACTTACTGGCTATTTAAAAAAACAACATTGCATAATACCGGTACATGCCATATCCAATATGACGCCAGGAATAATAGTTTATTAGTTGTCTGTTTATAAATAAACATTCAAAGTTGATCGACGAAAACGTAATTATATATGTATATAACAAACATACATTTGAATAATTTTGATAACTAATGACATAGTTGATTTGCAACTGAACGTTTCATTTTAAAGTAGAGTCTTTTATTGATTAAGGATACAGTAAAGTGCATAACAGTATTTTAAAGGGACATTTGAACAAGACTTACCTGCTAGCACTGGTCCAATAACCATGTCTACGCCTCCTATACACAGCTGTACACCAAGAGCTATGGACATATTACTTACACCAAAATAGGATATACCGTCAAACCTGACTTAAACGGTCAGTTAAGGGAAAAAGAGAAAGTGGCCGCTTAACAAGGTGACCACTAAATGATGTTTAAATTTATAACAAAATGCCGAGGCAGCACCGCATATTGACAAAACAAAGGAAGCCTGCATTGCTGAAGCCCAATCACTGACACAGAAACTTGGGAGATGGAGGAATACTATGTCGCTTCAAACAAAGGTATCCGGTGGTAGGTTGCTTTGACCGAAAAGTGCCGCATTAAAAATATATAAATAAATGACAGTTTTTTGGTCCAAGCAACATACCGAATACCTTTGGCTTCAAAAGCAGTAAACAAACTTAATGAAAGGCACTTCGCGGTTTAGTTAACAACACTTTACTGTGTGTCTGTAGAAAATGAAGGCATGGTTTTGAAAGACAGAATTGCTATGACTACGATGACCGCATGTCGATATTTCCGGGGCAATCATGTTTGCAGTCCATCCAAATGCTCCAGCAAAACATGTGAAAAATATGTCTCTGGAATCAAAATTATGATTAATTTGTAGTTATAATTTGTAAATATTCTAAATAAACCTATCTGAATGTGATCGAATTGAACCCTGTTGACACTATGGTACTTTTGTCCAGGATAAACACTGGAATACATGGCCAACTTAACCCTTTCCCTCATATAGACTCATTTTGACGCACTCAGTAGGTACCACATAAAGCCTGATCTGCAGAAAACCACAGCTAAACCTTACCAGATTTAATTATAAAGTCCTCATTTCCAGACCACTGAGGAGCAGCGAACAGCATAAAACCTGATCAGCCTGCGAGTTACTCGCAGGCTGATCTGGTTTTATGCTGTTCGCATAGGTCTTTTCATGGTTTCCTCTATGAGGAAAAGGGTTAAGAAATGAGACATACGTAGCACGGAAATTGTTTATCATATATTGCTTTCTTGAATCGACAGCACATCATTACATTGAGGTTCTTTTCAGTTTAAATAAAAAATTAAAGGTCATTATTATTGGTAACAATCTCATCGGCACAAATGTCAACACGTCATTTTGGCGCCACATTGACTGTATTTTTGTCATTCGGAGATTGCCAGAGTGTAGTATCGCTAACCAATCGATAAACTTCCAGCGCCATTTTAAACTCTTTTAGTGTGTTGCGACCGAGTATCGTACCGGTGACATCTAACCACTAGACCAGAAGGAAGGGCCATTGTCTAGAATACAGATTTACAGACAAGCCAACTCCTTCAATCCAGTCTTCCATTTTCAGGCCACATGTATGTATATAACATATGTAGGTCGTCTTTTTTCCCCTAGTAAGTTTTTGGTTATCTTCATTAAATCCATACCGAAAATTTAAAGACACTTTGTTGATATCGAAATATGAAAACATGATGGTTGTTTCTTTGACATTTGTCTCAACATAAATCTAAACTCACTCTCTCTCCCCAAAACATTGGGTTTGTATGCATGTCTTTGCGATATGAAAATATGAATTCATGTCGTTATAAAAGTAGAGGAGTTTATACGTTTGATAATAATTATCAAGTAATAATTATTCATTAGATTACTTAATAACAAGACTGAAAATGTCACGTTAGCTATATGACGATGCGTCGTCACGGGTATAAGTTCAATCTCTGACAACTGCGTCAGGGAGTCGACTCTTTGGCTCAGTGGGCTATCACGCCGGCGGATCGGGTTCGATTCCGGGCCGGGCCATGTCTGTTACAGCTATATCAGTCGATATTTCAAATGTCAAAACTATACAGTTTTGTTTAAACGTGTCTACTTAATATTTACTGCAAACTGAAATCAAGGGATAAATGTTGACCATAAAGGGTCAGTACAGAAGTTCTACGATTAAAATTATTTGTTATAGTGCACAAACGCAATACGCATAGTATACAGTTTTTTTTTAAAGCAAGAAACGTCCATTTTCCAACTTGACAATTTCTAAACGATTTAGATCGTCTAATCATGTCGGGGGATGTATGTATCGATGAATCGCATGATTGGCAACATTGAAAATGAGATGAGCTGTTTAATAAACACAAAGGCATCTGTGGCTGAGTGCTTGTAGTCACTGACTTACTCCCACACTACTTCTCACCACTGTGGGTTCGAGCCCCAGCCTGGTAAGTCCAAAATTCGGAGTTTATAATCCGGTGACTCCGTGCCATCTCAACCATGTTTATTTGGTTCATTCAAATATCAGTAAATGACAGTCACGTATTATAACCCAGCCTCTCAAAGAAAGGTGGGAGCTATATGAGAATCAAACGCATTGTCCCGTCTCAGGCGCGTCGCGTTCCGTCCCATCGTAGCTCAAGATCCTTATGAAACAAGATCCTTATTATACAATGTATGAGTCAAGGTGGTCTGGCGGAAATATGTATCAACTTCATTGTTAGTTTTAATTTTACATAGTTGCTTGAAATATTATTTCATGGTTTAAATCTTATATATATATTATATAAATCTTAACGTTAATTAAGCCATGTCATTCTATACAAGTTTAAGCTTATTTTTACCATGTGTGTTTAGCTGTACATGGTATGTTAAGGAATGAGAGTGTTCACTAGTCTTGTAGTCTGGTTATTGTTATAGTTGTAATATATAGATAACATAACAAAGGGGAAAAGTCGCATTATCCTGACCCGGGCCAGCCAGTCCTGGAACTACTCTTATATGCCAAGCGCCAAGCAAGGTACAACCAGTACAGTAACATTATTAACGACTTTAATATGCCGTTGTCTAGGATAAAGTCCACGACTTTCCGCTCCAGAAGCGGGCTTTCTAGCCTCTCGCCCAGCAGGGACGGTAAACTGCTGAAACTGGGAGTTCAGGTTCAAATACCAGCAGGGTCCTTTTTTGAATTGCTTCTCTGACCATTAGTTTTGTATCACTCAAAGAAAACAAGTGTCATGACTTAATATTTAATAGCTTTTAAAGTATTTAAAGGTCATATATCAAGATAAATTGACATTTCATTTTATATACTTGCGTCTCTTTAAAAATGATAATCAAATTCCAAGCGCCTTGGTAAAAGTTCAAATTGTCTAACTAACCCAGAAATATTTCAAAATTGGTCTTTATCTATGTATTAAGGGGTCACTTGACCTACGCTTAAATTGATATTTAATATCTCATGTTTGAAATGATTCCTGGTGAATAGTTTATTCAATGATAAAATGCCAAAAATGTTGAAGCAATTTCCATAATTGTACTCAAACTATGTTACAGAGAGCATATTTTTAAAGATTCATTTTTTTATCAATCTTGTTCAAAAACCACATTTGAACTGAGGGTATGTAAACAATATTTATAAAGATCAAAAACGTGTCTTCTCAGTCCTGTTTCTGTAGAATATATAGAATTGTCTATCAACGTTTTGGTTAAAGATGTACACATTTCATAATAAAAATACATATGTTTGTACTTGTAGTACTTGTAGTTTTTCGGCGCCAAGCTAAAACGGTTCATCTATAATTTATGGAATGCAATGCATTATTTATTGGAATTAAGGAATGAGTTTATTGTACAACAATCATTTCAAACTCGTTTTGATATAAACACTTTTCATAAATATTTTCCATACAGTAACTTGCAATATTTCTTCCTGTAACAAGACAAACTTGGTAAACACAAGATCGAATGACCTTTGATAATATGTGAATTTTTACGAATCAATCAGTACTTGTATAGCTATGTATTAGAGAATAATATAACTGCATTTTTTTCCTGTTACGTTACAAAGAAAACTTTGAAAAATATTATAAAATATCTTGTACATCAACAGTTTATCCTTAATACGTGTATTTCAGGCCCAGTAACAGGAAGAAAAGGTGTGCCTGACTGGTATTCTGTCAGGTTTTCAATCAAAAATATCTTTAGAATAGATGAGTATGCCATATTTATAGACATGGAGATAACGTTGTGTCCTCATTTAATACATAATTAATTTGAATATGTACTTCTGTCTATGCTGATACGAACTTTTTGTGTTGTATTGGGGTTTACCGTCGCTACGATAGTATTTCAATCATATAGCGACGTCCAGCTAATTACAGGTGGAGGAAGACCCCGAGTACACAGAGGTACCCGGGTAGAACCACCGACCTACCGCAAGCCAGCTGGAAGGCTTCCTCACATGAAAAATCCGAAGTCCCTACCGGGATTTGAACCCACAGCGGTGAGGGGCTGAGAGATTTGTAGTCCACGACTGTAACCGCTCGGCCACGGCGGCCCCCTTTAATTTATGTGTGACAGCAAATGAAAACAAAATAAATAATGAATAAATAAAAAAAAAGTTGGTCCATCCACTCGTTAGCACATACGAAAATTTAATTACGTTGCAGCTTACATAGTAACACAGTGTCAATTGTGTTGATAATGACGCAGGAAGTCATAAGGGGGTGTATATGGGCTTATTATTATTATTTTTTTTTTTTATTCATTTTTTTTTCAAAGTGCAAATTCTTGTCACATGAAGATAAAGAGCTTAATTTCCATAACAGGACTTGAGGATAGTACTACGTACGACTGCCATCACACCGGGATTAAAAAACCCAAGTTGATACTTATATTGCCTAGATTGGTTCCACTCAGATATTTACCTAACTTAATTCAGCAGTAGATACGAGTGAGATAAGGTTCGTGTCTGGAAAACCAAAGTAGAAATACGAAGTTTTGCAAAACAATCTGTTGAAATAATTATATGAGATGTAACCCAATGGCAAGGACTCAATGCCTGTTGGGAAAATTACAATCTTCATGTAAATGATAAAGATCAGAGGATTTTATACGGTATTCATTAAAGGTTTCTTCCACCAAATGAATAAATACAGACATGTAAAAATCCATTGTGCAACGATAGACGGGTTGGTGCATACAAATACGTGACACGATACGCTCCCATGTAATTAACATGCTTATTAATTTATAAATGTCACTGATGTGAATATAAACATACATACTGAAATTAATAATAATGAAGAACATATGACAGCAAAAGAAAGAACCATTCAAATAAATTGAAAGAAGTAAGAACTGTTTTCTTTACCTGCAAATGATTAAACCTTATGATATTACATAGACCAAAACCCAGGACCAATCTTCTGTGCAAATTATGCGAAGCACTTAGAACCTAGGCTGTGTCATTTATACACTACATACCAAACGTCAAAAATCATAATCGTTTCTAAATGGATGAAATTGTACGCAGTATTAACCAGGAATGGGGCGACAGGTAATGGATACTGGATAAAATTATGTTTTTTTACGGTAATTTAATGGGTAATGGAGCTATTTTCTCATACATTTAATGGTAATGCAGATGAGGGAAATGGTCAATTACTTTTCCATTACTTATATATATATATATTGAGGCAATTAACGCTTTTTCTGTCTTCAATAACAAAATTAACTCTCTGGTTGAACAATACATAGATTTACCAAATAAAAGGTACAAATAGTTGGTGTGAAGGGTGAGCTTTATGGAACAAGTACCATGATATATACATGTATATATAACCTGTTATATAGTATAATAAAACCGGCAGGTCCAACACATACGATAAATTCTAATATTTAATCATTTGCTACTGTTATTCTACTATACATTTTATCGTTTTTTATACATAAATAATAAATTATACACTTTGTAAAATCTCTAAACATGTGACATGTCATTCGGAGATTGCCAGAGTGTAGTATCGCTAACCAGTCGATAAATAGGAAGCTACCAGCGCCATTTTAAACTCCTTTAGTGTGTTGCGACCGAGTATCGTACCGGTGACATCTAACCACTAGACCAGAAGGGAGGGCCATTGTCTAGAATACAGATTTACAGACAAGCCAACTCCTTCAATCCAGTCTTCCATTTTCAGGCCACATGTATGTATATAACATATGTAGGTCGTCTTTTTTCCTCTAGTAAGTTTTTGGTTATCATCATTATATGCATACCGAAAATTTAAAGACACTGTGTTGATATCAAAATAAGAAAACATGATGGTTGTTTCTTTGACATTTGTCTCAACATAAATCTAAACTCACTCTCTCTCCCCAAAACATTGGGTTTGTATGCATGTCTTTGCGATATGAAAATATGAATTCATGTCGTTATAAAAGTAGAGGAGTTTATACGTTTGATAATAATTATCAAGTAATAATTATTCATTAGATTACTTAATAACAAGACTGAAAATGTCACGTTAGCTATATGACGATGCGTCGTCACGGGTATAAGTTCAATCTCTGACAACTGCGTCAGGGAGTCGACTCTTTGGCTCAGTGGGCTATCACGCCGGCGGATCGGGTTCGATTCCGGGCCGGGTCGTGTTTGTTACATTTGGTGGCAGCGGTGGGATAATGTCAACTGCCACACACGCCGGCGGAGGGTCCGGGCCGGGCCATGTCTGTTACAGCTATATCAGTCGATATTTCAAATGTCAAAACTATACAGTTTTGTTTAAACGTGTCTACTTAATATTTACTGCAAACTGAAATCAAGGGATAAATGTTGACCATAAAGGGTCAGTACAGAAGTTCTACGATTAAAATTATTTGTTATAGTGCACAAACGCAATACGCATAGTATACAGTTTTTTTTTAAAGCAAGAAACGTCCATTTTCCAACTTGACAATTTCTAAACGATTTAGATCGTCTAATCATGTCGGGGGATGTATGTATCGATGAATCGCATGATTGGCAACATTGAAAATGAGATGAGCTGTTTAATAAACACAAAGGCATCTGTGGCTGAGTGCTTGTAGTCACTGACTTACTCCCACACTACTTCTCACCACTGTGGGTTCGAGCCCCAGCCTGGTAAGTCCAAAATTCGGAGTTTATAATCCGGTGACTCCGTGCCATCTCAACCATGTTTATTTGGTTCATTCAAATATCAGTAAATGACAGTCACGTATTATAACCCAGCCTCTCAAAGAAAGGTGGGAGCTATATGAGAATCAAACGCATTGTCCCGTCTCAGGCGCGTCGCGTTCCGTCCCATCGTAGCTCAAGATCCTTATGAAACAAGATCCTTATTATACAATGTATGAGTCAAGGTGGTCTGGCGGAAATATGTATCAACTTCATTGTTAGTTTTAATTTTACATAGTTGCTTGAAATATTATTTCATGGTTTAAATCTTATATATATATTATATAAATCTTAACGTTAATTAAGCCATGTCATTCTATACAAGTTTAAGCTTATTTTTACAATGTGTGTTTAGCTGTACATGGTATGTTAAGGAATGAGAGTGTTCACTAGTCTTGTAGTCTGGTTATTGTTATAGTTGTAATATATAGATAACATAACAAAGGGGAAAAGTCGCATTATCCTGACCCGGGCCAGCCAGTCCTGGAACTACTCTTATATGCCAAGCGCCAAGCAAGGTACAACCAGTACAGTAACATTATTAACGACTTTAATATGCCGTTGTCTAGGATAAAGTCCACGACTTTCCGCTCCAGAAGCGGGCTTTCTAGCCTCTCGCCCAGCAGGGACGGTAAACTGCTGAAACTGGGAGTTCAGGTTCAAATACCAGCAGGGTCCTTTTTTGAATTGCTTCTCTGACCATTAGTTTTGTATCACTCAAAGAAAACAAGTGTCATGACTTAATATTTAATAGCTTTTAAAGTATTTAAAGGTCATATATCAAGATAAATTGACATTTCATTTTATATACTTGCGTCTCTTTAAAAATGATAATCAAATTCCAAGCGCCTTGGTAAAAGTTCAAATTGTCTAACTAACCCAGAAATATTTCAAAATTGGTCTTTATCTATGTATTAAGGGGTCACTTGACCTACGCTTAAATTGATATTTAATATCTCATGTTTGAAATGATTCCTGGTGAATAGTTTATTCAATGATAAAATGCCAAAAATGTTGAAGCAATTTCCATAATTGTACTCAAACTATGTTACAGAGAGCATATTTTTAAAGATTCATTTTTTTATCAATCTTGTTCAAAAACCACATTTGAACTGAGGGTATGTAAACAATATTTATAAAGATCAAAAACGTGTCTTCTCAGTCCTGTTTCTGTAGAATATATAGAATTGTCTATCAACGTTTTGGTTAAAGATGTACACATTTCATAATAAAAATACATATGTTTGTACTTGTAGTACTTGTAGTTTTTCGGCGCCAAGCTAAAACGGTTCACTATAATTTTAACTTGCAATATTTCTTCCTGTAACAAGACAAACTTGGTAAACACAAGATCGAATGACCTTTGATAATATGTGAATTTTTACGAATCAATCAGTACTTGTATAGCTATGTATTAGAGAATAATATAACTGCATTTTTTTCCTGTTACGTTACAAAGAAAACTTTGAAAAATATTATAAAATATCTTGTACATCAACAGTTTATCCTTAATACGTGTATTTCAGGCCCAGTAACAGGAAGAAAAGGTGTGCCTGACTGGTATTCTGTCAGGTTTTC
>CM037787.1:20872028-20922028 GCA_021229015.1 Solen grandis | reverse complement strand
GGGAAAGGGTTATGACAGATTCCATGACCCTTGATGTCAAGGGGGTGTAATGATTTTACAGTGTGTTCATTGACAGTATTCGTTTATTAACGTGTGGTATGTTAATTATTCCACTGAGATTTTCCATGATGTGTAATATTAGTAAAACATTACGTTTAACAATGTCTACAACGGTTGAACTATTTCAACAGATAAGAGTATTCTTGATATAGGTGCTGATTTTCAGACTATTGCGGCCGAGAATAAATTAAACTAATGACCTAAAGCTTCCAGGCTAACCCCTCGGCCACCACAAGATATTTGGTTCAGTTTATGAAGGGTTCGATTAATTTTCTTTCAATCAGATTGATTATCTGTTCACGGAACATTTGGACTCTTTTAACAAACGATTTTCTGTGTCTCCAAGTCTCCCCATACCTTATGGGAAAGCAATGTCAGTCCTATGACGTGGGAACTTCTTTGTTCGTACACGTGGTGTTGCTAAGCAACCATATTACAGCAGATGCGTTATGCTGAGATATTACGTAAGATAAAACGGAGTCATCGGCAAACTATTTAGCATGTAACAAACTATTCAGCATGTAACAAATGAAATCAGGAAAAAAAACTAAATCTAAATTGAATGAAAATAGTTTTCATGGATGCTTAACACTTAAAGATAGGAATGTGATAAGGCAAATCACTGTTCAAAAGTTTCTATTCACCAAACGATACATGTTACTTGAAAATCAAATAAACAAACAATTTACTGTTACTTTCGTCAAACATATTAGATAGTATGTTAATGTAAAACACATATATATTAATGATTAAAACACACACACACACACACACACACACACACACACACACCTGTGTCATATTTATCCAAGTTATCATGCTAACATATAATGTGAATATCTCTCCCAGGGCATATTCGAGTGCCCTCATCTTCAATAACAAAATCAAACAACTGTTGTATCTTACGGTTTACACTTTTTATTTACAACATAACTATACTGACAGGTATATTTATAATTCACTCTCGCCTCCTAAGTGTTTGATGGATGGAATTATTTTTACAAATGTTGATACTGGGCTGAATAAACTACATTGCGTTTTCTTAGATGACGCCCGTCTATGCAGAATTTTTCAATTGTTTGAACGAATGCATTTAATGTTATTGGAGAGACAAGAGTTTTCACTTATCTCCCTCTATGGTATCATAGTAAGACTAGGCCTTTGTTTATTTGAGACTTAGATCTCCCATATTTATGGACTTTAGAATAAAAATACATTATTAGTAAGCGCTTAAAGAATATCGAGGACTGACCGCAATACGATTCCAAGCGCATATAATTACATAGAAAAGGTCAGTCCTTGGTATTTTTGAAAGAATTTACTCAGAATTTATCCTTCTATAAATTCACTGATTTTAGAAGCGAAAGCTTCTAAAGTCAGACAGTGGATTTTCTACTTATATTCACATTACCGCCACTAGTAGTACCACTGGATGTAGAAGTCAACATTGCAGTAGATATATTGCAGGATTTTGAAAGAATTGGGTATAATCACAATTTCTGTAAAAGAAGCAAGTTTATAATGCACTGTTCATTCGCAGTTTCATTCATTAAACTACCTATAAATAATCTTATATGCACCACAAATATATATTTAGAATTTATTAATTCTAGTTTTAATACTTCCATTATTTTGCGTTTTTTGCTTTTGATTTTAAAAAATAATGACCTCTCTCTATATTAATTATTTATTGAGAGGTCGATTTTTCGACCGTTATTCGGCCGACAAGCGAATTACACAACTATTAAACCAATAACAAAATCTATTACATGTTAAACCATTCAGACACTATTCATCAAGCTGGTTACCACGGCCGAGTATCTTTCTTTAAAGATATTTCTTGTTTCTAATATGACGGTCCTGCGCATGGACAGGTTCGGTTATAAGGTCAAAACAGTAGAATGAGAGGGAGTATGTTTAATGTAAGCCGTCAATTGGAACATTTTGTTTTTAATCTTTTCTTGGTAGTTAGAGTCTCATTTGACTGTAGTGTCTCTAGTCGCATCTGTATGTCATAACTCAGAAAGTACTTTAGGGATTGAGTTTATAATTTATACATGGTCAAACTTTACTTACCAAGAACAAAAACTCTACCTTGCCTCATCTCTATTACTTACTTGTATGGTGAAATTACGTTTTCTATATATTCTAAAAATTATTGAAGGCATGGATATCATTCATTACACATAAGGATGTGAAGTGACAAAGAACAATAACTTTATTTTGTCCCATTTTTTTGCTTTTCTATTGAAATTATTTCTGTCTGCAGCAAATTCAAGAAGTATTAAAGATATTGAGAGGATCAATTCTAAGAACCACTATTCCTTATCCATTTTTGTTTATTTGACAGAGACCAATAAATAAAATAATCTATCTTACCTGCTGATTTAATAAAATTTAACTTCCCTGATTTTTACATGCATACAAAAAATTAAAGGTTTTTACGTTCGCTTCTGACAGTACTCTCAGTGCTTTGATTCATTTAAGCCAGCAATTAACCTATGATACCTTGGTATTTTGGGTCTTAGAGGGTCCTCAAAGCATATTATAACCCAAGCAAGGTCTTAAACGTCGATTACGGTGAGCCCTGCAGTTATATTTTTTCTCTCGGTTTTGGCAGTGACCTGCGTTTCTTGTATCTCTTTTTATTTATCAAGTGGTTTTAATACTAATTTATTTCCTTAATGAATTAATCAAGAATCTATACTCATATACTTATATGAAATTACAAGCACATTATATATATCATATACATGTATAAAATCGATTGAATTCGAACAAGTTTAAATTGCATTTGCAAATACATTATATTGTTGGCAGATGAATTATATTGAATTATCTATGCCCCCTTTTTAAATAATTTAAAAATTTGACATGAAGTAAACTGAAATTTATTTACAGGCTATTCTTCTTTCGATTATGTGTTTAACATGCAAAACTGATAAATTATGTTTTAATTAGGCTACTGTACTTGCGAAATACTGAAGAAGAAATTTGAAACCTAGTTATAAACTAAAGCTTAACAAAGCCGCATCTGTCAGCATAACTTCTAAATAAATCATCCGGTTAGGCGAACATGCAGCGCATTGAATTGTTTGTGTAAAATGATATTCTCGTAAAGTATCTCACTTGGTACTTATTTCACATAGACGAAGAAATAATGTTTCCCGGACCGGTGTTTGAACATACACTGCGTTTCTGATCCAGATTTAATGTCCGGTGCGTCTACCAACATACTGACGCTACTCCATTATATGTTCCTCTTTTATCTCCTTTAAACTATTGCTTTTAGCAAATGGCATTTTTAAAATAAGCCATATTTTACCTTTTCTTCTTCATCTTCTTCTACTACCACCACTTCTCCTACATCTCCGTATACTACTCCTACTCGATCTAAGTTACCTTCAACTGCCTCAACTACTACTCGATCTAAGTTACCTTCAACTGCTCAACTATACTACTTGATCTATGTTACCTTCAACTGCTCAACTACTACTACTGATCTAAGTTACTTCAACTGCTTCAACTACTACTACTACTACTTGATCTAAATTACCTTCAACTGCTTCAAATACTACTACTTGATCTAAGTTACCCTCAACTGCTTCAACTACTACTACTACTTGATCTAAGTTACCTTCAACTGCTTCAGCTACTACTACTTGATCTAAGTTACCTTCAACTGCTTCAACTACTACTACTTGATCTAAGTTACCTTCAACTGCTTCAACTACTACTACTTGATCTAAGTTACCTTCAACTGCTTCAATTACTACTACTTGATCTAAGTTACCTTCAACTGCTTCAGCTTAGTACTACTTCATCTAAGTTACCTTCAACTGCTTCTATTACTACTACTACTTGATCTAAGTTACCTTCAACTGCTTCAGCTACTACTACTTCTTGATCTAAGTTACCTTCAACTGCTTCAAATTCAACTACTTGATCTAAGTTACCTTCAACTGCTTCATTACTACTTTATCTAAGTTACCTTCAACTGCTTAATTTCGAATAAATATATAATGTAAACACAGTGTTCTTCATATATTGTATTTACTTTATATGTGATATATTTAAGTTTTGATAATCATTGCTATATTCAAGATCATGACAGTCATCACCTCTCACGTCCTACATAGCACAAGTAAAACAGTAATATTGACAATTGCTTTTATGTTATTTCCTTTAAAAGACCAAGTGAGCAAGTTCTTGTTGTAACTGTCGCTGACTTATTTATTTACATTTTGACCTTAACCTCTGTGGTTTCGAGACCCAGTCTATCCTATCGAAATTCCAAAGTGAGGTAGCTGGCCTGCCGTAGGTGGATTGTTCTACTGACGTGGCCTCTTTTTCCAGCCTCTATTCTATATTTTGAAAACAAATTGCCGATATTCGTAGTGGACGTAAGCAAGATTTGGAAGAAAAAAACTTTATCATATGGTCATTATCAAAAACGTTCGGCTTTCTCTTTTTCACACAAATAGGTTTCACGATTTTACAAATTATGGCCTAAACAAATAGCTTACCTATGTAAAATATTCTATTGTAGACCATATGGAAGATTGGTCCATGCTAGATATGTTAATATCCACTTTGAATAAAGACTTTACTTACTTATCTACCTACTTACTTACTAAATAAGGATGTTCAAATGTCGGTCGGTAGTAAACAAGAAATACAACATGTAATAAATAAATAAAGACACATGCAAACACAAGTGAAGCTTATCGTTGAATTCGTATTTTTACTTCCGGGTTTAAGAGGATTAACATACATCCATAGATAAATACCTACTGTGTTGTGTAGTAAATCTTTCAGAAGAAGCGGAACAATTTTAGAAGTGTCATTACTACAGCGATCATTGTCATCGATGAAACTATTCTCACTATTACAGTCATCATAAACACTCATGCTTAACTGCCACAAATATAACCATGACTTCAGAGAGGATTGCCTTTTATACAACGAACATTGTCACTAGAAAACAACAACAACAATAACAACAACACAATAACAACAGCAACAACAACAACACAATAACAACGACAACACAATAACAACAGCAAAAAAACAAAAAAAACAAAAAAACATTCATTGTCACTAGAAGAGCGATGATTGCATCTATCGCAACGACAAATGCCACTCTTACAACGACAAATGCCACTCTTACAACGACAAATGCCACACTAACAACGACAATCAAGACAACGATCAATATCACTAGAAATACCATCAAAGTGGCTAGAACAAAGATGATTTCCACTAGAACATCGTCGATTGTCACCGGAGCAACGACTATTGCCACTAGTATAACGACTATTGCCACTAGTATAACGACTATTGCCATTAGTATAACGACTATTGTCATTGGAACGACTTCAATTGTAGCTGCCATTAGTACACCGACCATTGTCACATATACAGAACAGAACAGTCACATATACAACGGCAAACGACGATTGTCACATATGACAACAACGGTCGTCATTAGAACAACGACCAAAATCACTATAACGACCTTTGTCTATGTATTCTTATGTAATGCATACTTCTCTCTCTATATATATACACATGTATGTATAATATGGCAATAAACGCCTGTTGTTAAATGTCGTTCAAACTACATACATAGATATACCGTTCCATAGAAATAAAGCCAATCTAGGTACTTTTTTTTATTGCAAATATACCTACTGAAAACATGAAGAAAATTGAAAATATTACCACCCGTATCTGGTTGTATTTCACAAGCAAATTATATATACTGCTATAACAGATCTGTTTTATCTACAAATAAACGCTCATCTTGCATGGTTCTGAAATTACATCAAGAATCAAAAGGGCTGAAACAGGCTAATCGCTAGGTATCCTATTTCCACACTTGGCTTATATTTCCACTCTGATTTTGCCTGCAAGGGTTAAAACCCCTTCTTATATTCTATGTTTTATAATGATTGTCATTACACTGCCCGCTTTCGTGATTCTGAATCAAATTATGGGTTTGGCACTCTATTCTTAAATGTAATCAGCACCCATTCAGCGCATACACTTATTGTTGTGGTCTATATTTTGTAGACAAAATTAAATGCAAATAGGATGTGAATTATTTCAAAATTGGTAGGGAATCAAAGACGTAGAGTTGATCACTGTCAAATTCATAGTTTGGTCTATACCAACGTCATTAGAATATATCATTTTTCTCCTTTAAGTTTTTACCGAATTCATAAATTATTTTTTTCTTCTGATTCTTTTGTAATTCAAGTTGGGGTTTCATATTCATCGTGTGACTTTGGGTTTGTTCTGCAGCTACGGCTTTCAACTCCAGGGTTGATGCAACAATAGGCTTTAGACAACCTGTTGTTTATATATATATAAAAAAATATAACCAAAGAAAAATATGCCTACAATACTTGTTTGAATTCGATAATTTTTTACAAGTAACGTCCTTAAAAGTTTGGAATAAGAAGATATCAATATCTATTCAGAACGAACTAATATGCCCAAAAGATGTAAACGTCATTTCTTTTGAGTGCGAGTGAATGGATAAAACACGGCATTGAAACTAGCGAATATTTTCAATGTATTGACAAGCAAATGTGTTTCCCTGTGTATATCGTATTAAGGGTTGATTGATTATTTATTGAGCGCGGGAACTGCTTGAATATTGATCTTTGAGCATACTAAGGTTGCAGTCTGGCTCATTATGGGGCGTTCAAACAAACCTAAACATAGGAATAAAACAGAAAAACCGGATCAATATTATCTACAGGTTTAGGCCAGTCTCTACTTATTATACAATTACATATTTCTCTAAATTGTGATTTAGAAAATTAATTGATTTTATACAAATGTCGGTATGCCGTTGGATATGAAACTTGCTTAATTAATTCCTTGATAAACAACAAGTATCTTTAAAAAAAGATACACGGCCGTGGTGTATTACTTATATTTAGTGCTTTATTTTACATCTTGATGAGAGGACATTTGTGAATTCTTTCAAGCGTTCAAAATATATAGAGCGGATATGAAATTGCTGACGATCGGACAGACGGACGACCCGTTCACAACATTACCCTTTCAGGTAATACAACTGGATGGGTGTACCTGGGATCACTTGAGTCACCTGAATTCCAGCAGTTGTCAGAGAAAGAGTGAACATCAAATGATCATTCAAAATTATACATATACTACACAAAACAAGTTTGGAGTGCATCCACCATATTGTATTATATAAATTATGCTCTGATACATCACGTCTTAACGAATGTGCGATTTCAAGGATATGAAGGGGTCTTTTGATATATTTTTGTGTTGTTGAATTATTTTGAACGTTAAGACATGTATTAATATATTTCTGTCGAAAAATCGAGGTTTTAGAAATGTATATTCAAAGTAAACTGATCTATTTTCCGGGGTTTAAGACAACTAATCAAAACTTACAGTATTCACCAGCTGTTCAGTGACCTTCACCTTTAAGTTTAGACAGGGAAGTTCAGGTAAAAACAAAACGGTCAACGGCCAAAAATAAATGTACGACTTTTTGAAGATAAATCAAGGGGAAATACGAAGTTGCTTTTATCCGTAATTGTCGAAATACGGAATCTTAATCGATTTATTTCTTATCAATTCAATCTTATACCTTTAGTCTTGTAGCATTATACAATGGTATCATAAAGACGAGTTATTTGTGGCATTGTGTAGGAAGAAAAGCTAATTAGAGAAATGGTTTGAATTGTGGTATAAAAATATATGCAAAATAGTACAGCGATGTGTTTTATTCTATATACAAAATTTCCTAATTATGTAATAGTCACTTGTAAGACACCTTTTGGAAGCCATTTTGTATGGCATAAGGAAATGAATGCAGACATCTGAAAATATTTGCTCTCTCTCTCTCTCTCTCTCTCTCTCTCTGTGTTTCTGGACTATTCTGATATATATAATGGTAACAACTTTATGACAAAAATTGTTTGTGTAAGAATTAACCCATCTTTTTTTGTATTATTTACTGCGCGTTTATCCGTATTAGATATGTTATCCTAAAAATAAGAATTTCAAGTGTTTTTCAATGGTGTATACATATTGAAAATGAACTTTTTGCTTTTATGCAATTCATTAAATACCGATTGAATTTCCGCCAAGGGTAGGGATACTCAATGAAGTGGGGACTAGGTATTGTTTAATAGGATGTTAAAACAATACATATAGCAATTAATGACATTGCAAAATTTGTTAAATTAAATGAAACTATACCCTGAACACTGACATTACTATATACCGAAGAGATGACTGAACCTTTCGCCTGTAGATTTATGTATCGATTCGTTCTATATAGCGACAAAATCCCATCGACTTCAACGCTGCGTGAACGCACCTTTACTGTATAGCGCTGAGTTCACTTGAGTTTGAACGCAGCGTTTTTGTTCTGGTCTAAGCCTTGGAAATAGAGATGTAACCTGAATGAGGAAAGTAGGCTTCATAGCAACATGGTATTTTTGAGGCTAAACATTTTGTAACAAACTTGGATCTTTATCTAAACTACAGGTAACATTATTTTTATTTCACCTTTTAATTTTGTTCACATTGAATACGAAGTATGTAATTTTCTTGTCTTTTTTTTCATTCAATAGCTTACGGTATTTACATCATCATTTACAATTTAATTTATGTTTTCTATATGTTAATACATTATCCCTTTATGATATTCGGTCTGTCAGTATTTATGTTATATAAGGATGGATGTGTAAATATAATTTAGAAGAATAGATGCTTCATATTGAAATATATTATTTCAATGCATTACATTTCCGAAGAAAATTTTTGATCTAAAGTTACATAGAAATAATGATTTAAACTTTTTTTTCGCAACTTCTCCAAAGATATGCTTCTAGTTAACAGAAACCTTTCCATATAGTGTAGAGTGTATAATATGTATAAGTTAGAATGATATGAGAAGCAATACTGGTATGATCGTAATTTTAATTATCTTAAAAAAATAAAATAGGAAGTTGTACCAAATTGGAGAACCGTGGCAATGATTTGCACGCTTTGTGCTTGCCGGAAATGATTCATAATCAAGTTTACCTCGGTAAACTTACTTTCCGTTCAGAAGAAAATTTGTATTTGACCTGCAAGTGAAATTACAGTGGACGGCATACGTATTCACAATGGTGCCAAATCATATGGATCAATATGCCGACTGAATGGGGTCGTTTTATAATTGTTTGTTAATTTTATATATTAAAGAACGTATTTACTTCGGTTATTGTAACCCGGACAAATGATCTGCCAAAAATGATAAAAACGCCTGGGAATCGATTGATTTGTGAACCTAAAAACTGTTTGTACACTGTATGACTGTATATGATCTTTTGTACATATTAACACATGCTGAGAGTTGAACTCTATTAAATTATTGAAAAATGACGAACGTAAGGATACCATTATATGCATGCATACAAGACAAACGTAAGGATACCATTATATGCATGCATACAAGACAAACGTAAGGATACCATTATATGCATGCATACAAGACAAACGTAAGGATACCATTTATGCATGCATACAAGACAAACGTAAGGATACCATTATATGCATGCATACAAGACAAACGTAAGGATACCATTATATGCATGCATACAAGACAAACGTAAGGATACCATTATATGCATGCATACAAGACAAACGTAAGGATACCATTATATGCATGCATACAAGACAAACGTAAGGATACCATTATATGCATGCATACAAGACAAACGTAAGGATACCATTATATGCATGCATACAAGACAAACGTAAGGATACCATTATATGCATGCATACAAGACAAACGTAAGGATACCATTATATGCATGCATACAAGACAAACGTAAGGATACCATTATATGCATGCATACAAGACAAACGTAAGGATACCATTATATGCAGACAAACGTAAGGATACCATTATATGCATGCATACAAGACAAACGTAAGGATACCATTATATGCATGCATACAAGACAAACGTAAGGATACCATTATATGCATGCATACAAGACAAAAGTATGGACACTCATTCCTCAGATAATTCACAATTACCTTTTATTTTTTCATCATCAAAAGCAATTTGCAGCTTTTACTTCATACAGCAATGTCAGTACTTTGATATCTACGATTATTAAAGGTAGACAGTCAGATATGGGTGATCATTTCCAAAATTAATTAAATAAAAATTGTTTGAGGTAAATACATATTACCTGCCTTGAACGACCATTAAAATAACAATGACTCACATGTAACTGATCATAGATGTCGTATATTTAATGGATAAAAAAAATCAATTTTTGTTGTTATTTCATGGGGCAAGTAGATCACTATGTAAATTAAAATACCTGCTTGTCCTACACACTGAACATGTTTGTGGTTTATTTCTTTATTGTTTATAATTTAAAGCGATTTTACGGCAAAGTTATTGTTATCCTCTTTAAAGAAAGTAAATTCACTTTATATATCAGCTGAATTATAGTTGAACTAGAGTTGTCATCCCACAGAGAAATTACTAACCTCAGAAAAAAAACACCAATCCTTCGCAAATTTGGCATGCTTAAAAATCGAAGTGAAATGAAAGGACGTCCCCGTATAAGAATGGAGAGCGGATTCACCTGACATCAGGTTTACAAATACTTGTCATGATTTGTTTGTTTGATGTTAGGATCGAGGGGATTGTTTGCTTACAATTCAATTACCTAGGCTTATTGTCAAAGTCCGGCGCGTGATCCACACGAAATGTTTATACTCCTATACAAAAGCAGTAACAACACGGGACGATCTTCAGCACTACGCGTCAACCAGTCATTTCAGAAACCGTGAAAGACTGATGGATGCAGAATATTGAAGCTTTACGACCACTTCCATTGATAGGCTCTAATCAGGCTCGAGGTTATTTCTACTCTATGTTTTATCTGCAAGAGATTAACGGTGCTTTAAGTGGTTGCAAATCGAACTGCTCTCTCTTGTTGAATAAGAAAATTACAAAATGGGCGGTTTGAGGAGTATTCCGTAGCTGCGTGGTATACACAGCTAGGTGTGTGCATGTCGGGATAATAGAGCCTGACTTAATTTAAATATTGCAGAACGCAATTTTGAAACAAGAATACATACATGTACTGTGCATTCAAATTAAAATCGTCGGTGCCGTCAGTGCGAAAAAAAGGGACATTAATTTACATGTATTTTCTTTCCTGTAATTTGAAATGCATAAAGAATCATGTATGAAAGGAGTTAATCTTTTTTTTTATCGAGGAACGTTAAATGTTCATTTCATACAGTTTGACATTGTTTTTTAGACGGCAGCATGCCGTCTTAAGTGGCTAGAATCTCTTACCAGGCATCGCTGACCTTGCTAATTTGCATATTTTCCATGACAAGTTTAACTCTACCTCTCTGCGCTTAGTGCGGATCCACGCAATGCGATTCTGCACTTACGAATACGAACGGAATATGTTACGCAGACCTTTTATTCATAACCGTAACCGCTATTCGTGAGCTGTTGTTTGTAAACGTGTTATTTTGCTCTGTAAACATCCATTCTAAGCGTGAACAATATATCCGTGACACTTATAAATCAGAATAGAAACCCATTTTACATACTTGAAGATCTACTCCTGTAAAAAGAAAAAAAGTAGCGCTTCGAATGTCTGTAATTAACCTAAAGTAGTTCACGCGTAATTTTGCATGAAAGCGTATTAGGTTCCTCCAAGAGCATTTCTTAACTTTGAAATAGAAACAAACATTCAAGTATCTAAAACATCAAGTACCTTGTCAAGTTCTACACTTAGGTAACAGTAGATAGTGTATATAAATCGGGTCCTAGGGAATGACCTACTTCTGAAGTTCATACAGTCAGGTTCATGACCCTAATTCCGGATTGTTTTGTAACAAACAGAGTGCGTATTCGATTGTCTTACTACCGACTATAGTTGCAGGAGAGTGTGTGGAGCTTTTGCGTCATGTGGCTTTTGCCTTTTTTGTATCAATAATTAAGAATCACAGCTTTTTTCCTACTAATCCGGCTGCCGTCTCTCAGCGCATTGAGCGCTTTGATTTCTATTAAACTAGGGTAAACAGAAAAGACTTATCAAAAGGGAATTTACCATTTCCATTATACAGTCTATTTACAATCGTTGTATGTCAATAGGAACCCACAATTAACACTTATTTTTTATGAAAGAACTTGTAATTTTTTGGTAGGAAATGTTTTGCTTCGTAAGTATTATTTTTACAAGGATTACTAACATGACAACAGAGAGGATACTAAGTGGTTAGTAATGTGTATTTTATTGTAAAAAGAAATTCATACTACCCACTTTCTCAGCTTTAAAAATCGATGTATTTTGTAAAACTGACCGAATGATTGATTGAACATAACTTTTCCACACAGGTATGCTAAGATTGACCAAAAGTGTGGAAAAATCAATTTTGTGTCAAAAATAAATATTTACAAGATACAACTATTGCTTTTGACATGAAAGTACAAAGGAACCAATTTCTCTAATTCTGTTTGTTTGTTGGGTTTAACGTCCCACCGACAGTATTTCAGTCATTTGGAGACGATGTCTACTTGAGACAGATACAGCGCTGCCACACTGCAGTATCACGCCGTAGACAGGTGGCACACCCAGTCACATTATCCTGGCACCGAGCTTACCAGTCCTGCAACAACCCTTATATGCTGAGCCCCAAGCAAGGGAGCTATAACAGTACCATTTTTACGACTTTGGTATGTCGCGGCCAAGGATAGAACCCACGACCTCCCGCTCCCGAGGCAGATACTCTAACCACTCGGCCACCGGGGACGGTCAGTGGTTCTGTGGTGTTACAATAACACATGGGGAAATCCAATACAAATGCGTATAACATAATTACAACCATATCAAGCTTACTTCCATGTATTATTGTTATATAAGAAAAAAACGTTACAAGCCCCTTTGTTCGAATCACTAACCTTCCAGTGAATGGCCGTTTGCACAATTACCGCAGCGGATACTTGATACAAGTGCTCGGCATATAACGGGTTAATTTAGATATTATCTTCGGAGAAGATCTACAGCCCGTCAACCCCTCTTTCACTTGAGACAGACGCAAACGCTTTGATTAAGTCTGATGACACAGCACCGATATCGTACTTTCGAAAGACCGTTTCTTGCCCATTTACAAGGATAAACATTACAGTTACTGCTGCAAATAATTAACAAGTATTTGTTCCGCTTTCAGAAATCTGAGGTTAGATAGATTGAAGTCAGCTGAGCAACTCTGTGATAGACGACGTAGAGCAAAATCATGTCAAAAGTTCAAACGTTAACGGTCGAAAATTTGGCGGTAAACGAACAGCCCGAACATGGCCATGGGGTCAAACGACATTCCGTCCACCCTAAACTGGACGGGGAGGGCACTTCTACCACGCTCACTACCACAAACCCCAGCATCCGGCGGATGTCGCGGTTCGAGGGCCGACCGAGCGTTCAGTACAATCGCCGGATGTCCCAGGTGTCCAGAACAAGCATCACTGGTTCCTCCATCATGAATAAACATATCGGGCTTTATCCAGTGAAACTGCAGAACACATACCGCACCGAGCCACACCAATCAGAATTGTTCAAACCAGGTGTCGTTCGTGACGTCATCAAGGAAGTTCTCGAAGATTGTCTGGACGGGGAGAAGTACAATTCTACGCAATGTCGAAATTTGTCTCAGATGCTGACGGACTTGATTAAAAACAGGGTAAAGGACATGGGTTTTCAGAGGTACAAGTTGATTGTCTCAGTGACCATTGGACAAGATTGCAACCAGGGCGTGCAGGTGGTGAGCAGGTGTCTCTGGAACAAGGACACGGACAATTACGCCGAGGCTCACTACTCAAAGGATGGTCTATACGCCGTGGCAACTGTGTACGCGCTATATTTCGAATGAGTGTGAACATGTATGTGCCTATTTTGCAATAAGTTGTATCAAGCTTGATTTCCTAGCTAATGTAAAAGAAAAGCGCAATGAAAAAAAACAACAAAAAACAAAAAAACAACAACACTTTTGTCTGATCCAGAAAGTATTACAGAACATTCCAGTATTTCTTTCACATTGCCATATAGATGCTGTTTTAGTTGAACATTTTATTGGTGTTGGCTGAATGATTCCAGTGAGGCAGCTGAATCCGCATTTAACATTACCATTCATCCCCATTGAAAAGGTTATTGGAAGAAATCTATGGTAAATGAACCATGTACATTCATAGCTCAAATGTCACCCTAAGATTAATTTGAATATTTGGATCTTCATCTATTGACAAGTGGATTTAACTTTAAAATATTTAAAATCATTGTTTGTCAATGTCCAACGCCAGCTTAGTGTAATGGTTCCGATACATTTCGGACCTCATGGCCTCTCATGGAGATAAGCAAGGTTTCCAAATGCTTCATTAGGGAACCTTGGTTATCTTGGTTGAGGTAAATTGGTCCAAGACGTAGCGGAACCATTACAGGGACTTTACCTAAATTCAAATACGTATGTATACTCAGCATTGGTCAGAGATAAACACATTTAATCATAAATGTGACTAAATCATGGCGAGTTTTTCTTAAATTTAGTGATGTCATTTTTCTGTGATACTTGTATTTGAAAATGGTTCTATGTTGTAGGGATATATCTAAAGTGAAAATTGTAGTCAATATAGTTATGAATTGACTTGGTTGAATATAATAATGCATGTATATTAAACATTTAAAATTATGTTCTATATCTGGCAATTACTCAGTCGAACACCAACAATCAACTCATCTGTATTCTCCATATACATTGTAATGCCAATAGACAATTAGTTTACATTCCCCTTTTCTATCATTTAAATAACAGCTTTCATACGATGCCTCATATTGTATTGTTTTTGTAACCGATGAAAAATGCTGCTCAAACAAAACAAAAAAATCCATTTGGTGCCCTGCGTGGATTTTATTTCCGTTTAGCCCGCAACAATAATTTCTTGATTTTCAATGTTAAGTTTTGAGAATTGACAATGACTTTACCAGTTTTAAATTTTAAGCATTTTGTCTGAATAGTATTTATTCGCATAAACAGCATTTTGATTGGCCGCTGTAAGTCTTATCAATAACCTTGCCAGGTATCCAAGTGTTGACAGATCTAATGAACCGTAGGCAATCTTGAGTATCCGACGATGTGGCCTTTACCGTGCAAAGTAATCTTCTGTTGGTCTCATCAAAGGTTTTAATGATTCAAAGAAGTAGAATAAGTATCACGTCCCCAATGCGACCAAAGCATGATCTGTTTCATTGACAACACAACTAATGGGCCAATCAATCAGACAACTTAATCCCAAAGAAACTTCCTAGTTATTTTTGTATCTGAAAAGCCGATGCACCTTAACTTATTTTTGTTGGGAAGGTTGATTTGGTGTCTGATTACACGGAGTACTTTGTTATTTCTGCTGAATTCCATTGGCATAATTCCGTCCGAGAGTGTTTCCTTATCCGTCCGCGTAGTATTAGTCTATTGATGTTAAAATTGATTTATGAACCAGGGAAACCAATTTACAGACAATATTGGCATTGTTGTGTTTTGTTTACCGATCGATTGTTATAAATATGCTAACAACTATGCAAGAATGTTCGCAAAGGAAAATATCTGTTTACACATCTTTGTTTGATATCGGTCTCATATCAGTTTTTACTTAAGGTTATATAGTTTATCATTTATAATCATTTATGCACTTTTACTTCCTTCAAATTTTGTAATTGTTCTTCAGGAATTACACACCGAATTAATCTCAATATTCAATTGCTTTAGGATGCCTTAATAAATTGTTGAACAATTCTGTTGTCGCTTTGTTTATCCAAAGTTATGAACATGTAAAAATAGGCAAGGCTTGTTAGTTTAAACCTACATATCTCACTTTATCCCCAAACCCCAATGAATAGAATTATCTGCAAAAATAACACAGTAAACGGAATTAAAGTCAGAGTCCGGGTTCAAAGTCCAGACACAACAGTTTGAGCCTGAAAATCACTCGGAAATCACATTGACATTACTGATGACACGGGATAAGACCACCACATGGTTTATTTCTCTTCATGGGCTGATTTTAATGTTGAAATAGAGTCATTCTATATATTCTATTGATTTCTTAGCCACCCCATCATGACATTCAACATCAAGATATTAATACTCGTATGGTAAATTATACAAAGTCATGCTATGTGAAAAATTGAGCAGTAGATCATTCCCAACAATGTCATGGTTGGCAGTGCTTATGAGTTTTGGTCAGTATTCCCAATTGATCAAATTTCTGACGAACTGTTTCTTCAAAAGCGGGGTCTCTGTGATTGAGTATTTTTAGTTGCTGATTTATTTTCAATTGTCCCTGACCACTGTGAGTTTCGGTTTGGTCATTCGGATGTTTCATACCTGGAAGTCTCCCAGCTGGCTTAAAGTAGGTCGGTGGTTCTGCAGGTGCCTACGAGAAACAACAGGTTTGGTGTACTGCAATAGATGCGTGTTCTGACATGGACCTGTAAAATCGATATCTTGTTGAATCTCCTTATTTTATTTATCTTTAACTGACTAGACAATCTTGTCGAAAGGCTATTCAAGTTTGTCTGGGAGCCGTGTTTTTCTGTTTCATGTCTATTACGATGACACTCAGACAGGACAAGACAGCACCCGAAGCAATCGTAAATACTCGGCGATTTCCTTCAGTTTGACAGTTATTTCGAAGACATGGGCGGGTTGTCCCGAGTGCATGCATACTGATGATAGGTTGCAGATTCGAACCACGATATAGCGCAACAGAACAGAATTACAGCCAGGACTAGATTATCGGTTAACAATTTGAAATAACTTATAGATATAGATAACTTATAACTTATAGATGACGTCGGAGGACTGCTTCTTTTACTCTTCCTCTTTCTTTAGTACTATGCCACCTGTCTACGGAGTGATACCGCAGTCGAGAGGCACTGTATGTCTCATATATAAAAAAGTTTCCAAATGACTAAATATTGTTTGCTGGACGTCAAACACAAATAAACAACCAACATACAGCATATCATTTAACTAATTACTTACTTACTTCATTCATTCATTCATTCATTCATTCATTCATTCTATTTTTTTACAATCTACTTTCTTAAATGTGTTGAGTTTTGTTTGTATATACACACGTCTAATTGGACACGTCCCTAACTAGTCTAATTATACATTAAAATCGGTCTTCAACAAATATCGATTTGATGTGAATTTATCGCAGCGTGAGCGCCTCTTTGTAAGAAAATAAGCTTTTCAATGTCCTTCGATATAACGTGTCTTTGTTAGTGGGTATTCAGATGTTCTTGAAATGAAATTTTCTCTTGAATAATGAATAATTTATAAAATTGTTTGGGTTAAAAAATAGATAAAGACGCATATGTTTATTTGTCAATGATTTATAAACACGACTTCAAAACACGAAAGCAGATTAAGTATAAAGGTATTTCTAAACGCTTGTTCAAATAATGAACTGCATGAGGACTTCTTAAGAACTTAAAGTGACCGAAAATAATCTATAGGGTTTTATAGGACTTTTTTAAAGGGAATGCTTCTGATAAAATCGAAATTCTTTTTTTCAAATGTTTTCACATTAAACATTTCACACTCACTCTGTGCTAGGGTATTGAATAGAACCAATCATTGTAGCTTACAAGTCATTTGGATCACCTCGATCATTTTCAAGCACTTGAAAGTAGAGTGAAGTCGATGGGGTGTGCGTATTTAGGTTTTCGTGGACTGCAACGCAGCCGCGAAAACCTACTGTTCTTCTTGTGTTTCTTTTTCCCTTTTTTTTTTTCCATTATTATTATTCTTTGCACTTTTTTTGTGGCCGCTGTTGCGACATGATTAGAAGTGCTACAAATATGAAAATTTCCATGCATACTCACATGTATCTGAAGTTGTGCACCACTAAGTTTGTTTTTCATTTTAGTACTAAGTTTTGCCGCTAGGTGGCGTTTAGCATCAAAACATATAATTGCCGATAACTCTGTCATTTGACATTTTATTTGTATGCAGTTTTTTGCATTCTGTTCTCTGTCAACTGCCCGTTAAAATATGATGAGTGGCAATATCCATATCTTTGAAACTTTTGAGCTAGAAGAGGTTGAATGTTTGAATCTTTGAAAAAATCTGGCAAATTAGGGTGTGTCCACGAAAAACATGCCCATTTTTGTTAGAGATTAGATACGCTCATTCTGTTTTTTGAAATTGATTCCGAAGATCTTTGCGCACAAAATATATGGGGTGGCGATTTCAGAAAATGCATAAAATGGCTTTCAATAAGCGGTCAAAGTGCACTAAAATATGGAGGAAACAAATTTTCGAGAATAGGCATTTTTTTAGTTTTTGGAGGATTCTGTCATTATTTTTGAAGCAATCTTTATGAAATTTTCACAGATTGTATTGTTTGTTGTTTCCAGGGACTTCACAGTTTCAAATTTTCAAAAAATGCAAAGGTCAAGGTCATATTGTGATTATTGGTTTTTTCTTTGACCTTAAATATCTCAAAATCTAAAAATATTTTATCGAAAGAATATGGGTAAAATCAAAAGCCTCTAAAAAGTACTTTTTGAAGAATTTTAGTTTTTTCAGATCGGGATTGATTTGGTTGTTTGGTGGCAGTATGAAGTTTGGTCAAACTTTGAATTGATTTTAAAGCCTTTAAAGTTTAAATGTGTGATATATTTTGTCATCATTGGAAAAAAGAATGTCTTACCTCGTCAACAAAAAAGGAATTTTGAAAATCTTTCAAGAATTGATGAATTTATAGAGAATTTCAATACATGACCCAGAATAAAAACAGAGAAAATTTGACAGAAGTTACCTATGTTCTATAATTAGATGCAGCTCTGCTAGCTGGCTTGCAACAGGTCAATGTACAGTGTATGTGTAACTATGAGAGCAATGTGTCAACACTGGTCTGAATGACCTGTGTAAAAGCGCTCAAAGAATCATGGGTAAGAGAGAGAGAGGGAGAGAGAGGGGATGAATTGTGTCTTTATTCTACATGTATTATTATTCCTCCCACACACTCACTATTGAATTGGATAGCAAAACAACTAAGTACATGTACAAACATCCACCTTTTAAACAAGTTTTAGCTTACCAAAAGTTCCTTCTAGTGCATTACTAAACTTTGAGGCATAGAGTGAAAGCTGATATATGTTTAACCAAATGGCTTGTTACGTTACCAAAATTTTTGATAACAAATAAATTGTAAATCATTTATACTACTGAAAACTATTGTTCTTATAATAATAAGCAGGATTCCCAACTGTCTCACCTGATTTTTAACTGTTTAGTATAAAAAGTGGGACACTTTGGAAGACATTTTTGAGCGCACAGTGATGATCAACATTAATCAAATCGTTCAATGTGCCACACTTAGATCATATTGGCTCATTGCCAATATATGGATGCTTAAAGGCATCTCAAAACCCTTATATAAGTGACCCCCATCCCCCATTTATTCAATTCAATTCAATAGTTTATTTCCAAGATTTACATAGTAAATAACATTGGACAAAGCATATAGTAACAAAATATATTGGTTATGGCGGTTGTTTTCAATTAATTATGGTATTGAGTATAATAATATATATCATCAAGCAAAAATTCACCCACCCGCCGTTGTGTGGGCATCTGTTTTTGATTAGGCAGGCTGCCACAGTCTGTCACAGGTATTGTTCAAGAGTGCATATGTTGCTACATGGCGTTGTATGTAGTCATTCACAGTTTGTAAAAAAGTTGTGAACATACCAAATACCAGAAATGATCCTAAAAGTTCTCTATTATTCTTTTTTTTTTTATTCGAGCAAATATAAATCTTCCTTTTCTTTCTTTCTTTCTCTGTTGATTTATTTTGTCTACTTTATTTTGTTCTTTCTTTCTTTCATTTTTTCATTTATTTTGTTCTTTCTTTCTTATTTTATTTAAGTTGTAAAATTATCATAAAAAGGGACATTAATTTTTTAAATAAGTTATGTATCACTCATTACTTTCATTCTCTCATTTCTTCCCTCAACACATGTTTATATGTCGGAAATCAACACAAATTTTATTACTTGTTTATTCAATAAGAGAAATTCTGTTGAATAAAATGTAACAAAATGTCTCTAGCAAAAGCAAATAAAAAACAAAAAGATCTTGCATTGTCAGAATTATGTCCTTCAGGCTCATTTTAATTACTACAAAAATGCGTATCTCTATATTTTCAATATCAAAACTTTAATTCTGAAATAAATGCCGTATGATCCTATAATCATGCAGTTACAAAATTGACTCCAAGTAATAAATGTAATAAAGAATAATTATGTAAGGGATCATAAACTAAACAACCCACATATTATCACTATCATTCATTATATGTTTGGGGCCTCCGTGGCCGAGAGGGTTAAGTCGCTGACTTTAACACTCACTATGCCCCTCACCGCGTGGGTTTGAATCCGGCAGGGTCATTCGGATTTTCATGTGAGGAAGCCTTCCAGCTGGCTTGCGGTAGGTCGGTGGTTCTACCCGGATGTCTCCGTGCATTCGTGTCCTTCCTCCACCTGTAATTAGCTGGACGTCGCTATATGACTGAAATACTGTCGAAGCGACGGTAAACTCAAATAGTCAAGTCATTATATGTTTATTGCTTTGTGTAAAACTAGCCTACTATCTCACTTCCATTGTAGCAGATAATTTAGTTATGCATCAACCTATCAGAGGTTTTACCGTAACATATAGGTACTATATTGGCTAAAGACTCCCTGCAGTGATGACCAGCAATTAGCAGGTCTGATCACAGCAGATGGGGGCCTGGCTCAGTGGGACATCACATTCCTTTCGAGATGCCTTTAAGTTTTGGTCACATATAAAGCATTTTGCATTTTGTTGTTTTTCTGGTATTTTAACTTGGCTGATCAGGTTTGAAACTGTTGATCATCACGAAAACCGTTGCATTTGCAGTATGCAAATCTAGTTTGTTCTGTTGTTGTTGTTGTTGTCTAGTATCAGAACTATAGAGTGATAAATGCATGTTACAAAGCCGGCAGTAGCCCATGGTGCGTGTAGCTGGTAATTTCGTACACTTAGAAAAATCTATGAAAAACTCAAAACAGACATTTATAATTCACCATAAACAAACATTCAATTGTCGTATTAAAGAGGATGTTTGACAACTACGTTTAGGTTTGGTAGAAGGCAGGCTCATTAAGGTTCCACGCCATCCCGTTTAACCCAACACAAGACGATGTGACCGTGGACATTGTGCGAACTGTTCCCGTTAGGCACACTCTGCTATTGTTAAAAAGAGCAGGAATGTGTCTTTCCTTAGGTGTTTTATGTTGTATTCCTTTGTAATATTGATGAATTTTATTAATAAGAAAATTAACGCTAATAGGTTTTCCCATTAAGTGCGTGAAAATGAAATAATTCAATTATTTGTGCCAAATGAATTTGCAACACTTCCAGGAATAGTCGCTACCTAGGCTAATACATGTTTATTTACGGCGTACACCACTGGCCTAAAGTGTCTTTATTTTTTTTTTCTCTTTTTTTAAACAGAATGACAGACACTTATTTGAATACCACTTAAAGACAGACATAATGATACCTCAATTGCAGTGAAAGCTTACTCTTTATCTAGGAATTCCAATCATCTGAAACACTCTGCACTTGAAGAAAAAAGTGGGCATTTGAACAGTCTTGG
The DNA here is from genome assembly GCA_021229015.1 of Solen grandis. Taxonomy (NCBI): domain Eukaryota; kingdom Metazoa; phylum Mollusca; class Bivalvia; order Adapedonta; family Solenidae; genus Solen; species Solen grandis. The sequence goes on along the minus strand of CM037787.1, from coordinate 20,900,196 downwards.
TCAATATAGAAAACTCATCCAAACTTGATTCTCCAAAAAAGATCAAGAGTTTATTTGAGTACCACATAAAAGCAAAACAAGTTGATTTATGAATTACGTGTTTTGACTTTTCTTCAGCTTTCTAGAAATACGTAAAAGATCATGGAATCGAATTGACGAAATATCTGAAGAGTGGCTCGACTGTGATCAATTTATGAATCCAGTATTTTCTGAAATATTTAATTATTTCACAAAACAACTTTTACCAGATAAAGAGAACACATATCTTTCAAGAGAAATTTAGGCATGATGTAAAAGAGATACTCTCTATTGGAAATAAATGTTTTTAGAATGTCATGACTCAGAAAGTACTTTAGGGATTGAGTTTATACTTTATACAATAGCCAAACATTACTTACAAAGAACAATAACTCTACATTGCTTCATCTCTATTACTTGCTTTTCCATTAAAATTATTTCTGTCTGCTGCAAATTCATGAAGTATTAAAGATATTGAAAGGATCAATACTAAGAACCACTGTTCCTTATCAATTTTTATTTAATTTGACAGGGACCAATAAATGAAATAATCTATCTTACCTGCTGTTTTAATAAGATTTAACTTCACTGTGTTTTTACATGCATACCACAAAAAATATTAAAAGGATTGACTTTATAATTCACACATTTTTACTTTCGCTTCTGGCAGTGCTCTCAGTGCTTTGAATTTCCATCTGAATTGATAGCCTAAAATGACGTCATACCACGTGATATAGCCACACTGGTTTATTACAGCATTGTTCACAAAAGAACCCGGATGGAACAAGCTAGCTGGTAAGCTTCCTAACATGAAAAAAATAGAGTTTTCCCGCAATTTCTATCCAATCAGTGAGCCCAAAATTTCAAATTCTTGGTCGATTTAATTTGTTAAGAGTTCGGGATTTTGCGAGACTTGTCTTCTTAACAGAGTTTTAACTGTTAAGAGTTTACGGCGAACTGCGCATGTCATTATTTAAAATTTTGCTCCGCCCTATTCACGTGATAGCCATATATGGCAGTGTTTACTACACCGATCTCTATACACGAGGTGTGCTTATCAGGCGCATGTTGACGTCATTTGTAAACATTGAGTAAAGTTACTTTAACAACACGCTGACGTAACAATTTTTTGGCGCCATCTCCTAATATAGCAGTGTGACGCAGTAATAGGGCGGGGCAAACTCTAAGTTAGTCAGTGTTTATTAAGAGAGAATTTAACACTCGCTACGCTCGTTCTGGCTTCTAAACCGTTAAATTCTCTCTTAATTATGGTGGCTTATTTCTGCCATTTCGTGTTGTCGTGTCTTCGCCCCGAAAGGCGAAATAACGAAAACATGCCATATTGTCTTTGTTTCGCCTTTGAATGTTTCGTGTCCGCGGGTCGAAACCTTTCGTGTTGGCGCCCTTTGTTTGCCCCAAAAACGAAATTTGCAGATTTCGTTCCTTTCCAAAAAAAACATTTTGTGAATGTAGATTAACGAAAATGACAAGAGATGCTTACGTATAAGTATAAATTTATGTTAGCTTTTTTTAAATCATTATAAGTTAATGTGCCTGAACAATAAATAGAGTTTCAAGCGGTTCAATTATGCTACAATTGAAATATGTTTTCACTGAAGCTTCCAAATATATTTTCCGTATCATGGATGTTGTAAATATACATGTATCTCATTTTTGTACGGTTTTGAGTATCCATTAATAGAAAGACTTTGTTTTAACTATTAGATGTGAATGTTAAATGGATTGTGAATACGAGTATCCCGGTCTTCGACGGGAAAAGAAAATGTCGTTAAAAAAAATTATGAAAAGTGTTCATATGAACAAATTGAACAAACTAGGCCTTTGGAAATATTTTATTTGTGCCTTAATATTATTCAGAGGAAGGTCTGATACGCGAATATTTTTTCGCAGGATACACATACAATGAGATACTTCAAATTTTGCAGTATTCTCACAATATCAAATTGAGGTAAGTTATCTTTCTTAATTGGAAACTGTACATATTTTTCCATAAGTTGAAGCCCACAATGATCTCAGTGGTAGTGCAATTAGTACATTAAATAACACAATGCATTTTTTCAAAATGTTATGGTATTAAGAGGATTACAAGAAAACCATTACCAATTACGATACCTATTCAAGTTATTGTGGCGGAAATTCCAATCGACAACAAGCAAGGTTAATTTTTGATTTCATGTATTGCTTGGTTGTTCCTGGAGGCTAGTTGTTATTACCGGCTTTAATTACAATAATAAAAACATATAATTATATAATTAAAAATAAGTATATAAATAAATTTATAAATTCTAGATATATATACAAATAATATAGAATATATACACATCACTCAGCGATGTCCATAAAAATTCTGCGTAGGAAAATTAATCATTCAATTTTAAAAATGTATAATTTCAGTACGCGACAGTTGCACAGGGAGCTGAGAAAGCTAGGTCTTAAGCGGCATTCTACAGTAGCACAACGCCAACAAGCTGCTATGGCAGTTGAAGTATGTTATAATTAAAATGGATCGATTACATAACACATGATTTTATGCTATTTCTTAAAAATTGTTCTCCCTTCTCTAATGTTTGGGACGAAATTTGATTTGAAAATCATAAAAAAATAAATAAATATAATAAAAAAATAAAAAAATAAACAAAAATAAAAAAAATCTGCTTCTGCTCTCTAAATTTTTCTTTTAATTCGGGCAGTCCTATTTCATTTAAGATGTCGTCCATCTTTCTTAGAAAGGGCCGCCTAAAAACAATACGGCATATGTGTAAACGTTCTGCGCATATCTACCGGAAGGCGAAACCCGAAACGTACAGTCATTTTCGTTATTTCGACTTTCGCCTTTCGAGGCGAAAGGACGACAACACGAAATCTGCAACATTGTCGTTATTTCGCCTTTCGCGTTTCGGGGCAAAGACACGAAGACACGACAAACAAAGGGCGCCAACACGAAAGGTTTCGACCCGCGGACACGAAACATTCAAAGGCGAAACTTTTCGTCCTTTCGTCATGATGAAATTTCGTTATTTCGCCTGAGATGTTTCGTGTTGTCGTGTCTTCGCCCCGAAAGGCGACAGGCAAAATAACGACAATATGGCATGTTTTCGTTATTTCGCCTTTCGCCTTTCGGGGCGAAAATACGACAACACGAAATGGCAGAAATCAGCCACCATACTTAATAAACACTAACTATAACTTAGAGTGACCCAATATGTGTGTGTGTGTGTGAAAGATATCGTGAAAGAAAATATTATTCATTTTCTCGGGAGACAGGAGATTCGAAAAGCATGGTCCATGATTGGCAGGCACATCGATAAGGATTGCTATTATAATTAAATATGCGCCGTGTAACTTTTTTTCATCACACTTGCTCAAATTGAAATCGTTTTATAAAGTAATCACAGGAATTGTTTGAAAATTAACTTTCACTTTGATTAAGATAAGTCAAAGGACCAATAGTCCTGAGAGCTGCCAAATGAAAAATACTGCCACATTATATAGTGTTTGAGTCATGGGCTTTCAAAATCATAGACACGTAATAATGTAATGGAATAAAATCTTTCAGAATACTGAGATACTGTCATGATGAATTTTTTCTTTCGGTATTAAATTGGTTTAGTCCGTGGCAGGGTCGATATGAGGTTAACCTTTACGATCTACTTTCCGAATTTTTATGCGCAGTGTATATAAAACAAACAATGACAATGTCGCTCTATCCTGATATTCAAAGACATAAAATATCATAAACATGTCAAAATTATGCTGAAAATCTATATTTATTTGCCCAATTCATTTAACATTTTCTCGAAAGAAAAAGTTGTGTGTGGCAAATGTATGTGCATAAGAAATATTTATGTTCAATTTATATGTTGAACTCTTTTTTGTGTATAATTTGTCCGTAATTTATTACCTGAATACAAGGTTAAAACCCGTAGATAAAAGAAAACTCTTCGGCATCTTCGATTCTAAACATTCTTATTAAATACACTTTAATATCATATATTTCTTACAATAGGCATAACCGGAAAATGGGATAAATGTTGGAAAACATTAAACTTAAACTTTCATGGATTATCTCCCTTCGTCAACGAAAAACCTTAAATTGCACGACCGACTTAACTTTTCCCAAGGCACAAAATTAACTAAATAAGGGGAAAAAAGAGCGTCCTGCTTTTCTGTCGTTAACAATAACAAAATACAAATACAATTCAGTTGTAATAAAATTTCTCCCCATGCACCAGTCCAAACAAGATGCATCATTCTTTGGTACTTGGGATTAAATGTACATGTGTATTTCAGATGGATAATTCCTTTAAAAGGAAAGCTCTACCACTATCTTATTAGTCGGTCTAACCAAAGTATCTGTTGTTAAACCACCAATTGATTTTGTTCAAGCCTTGGTCCCAGTATAACAACGAAGTAAATTGGAATGGAGTTAAAGTTTGAATATAGCTTGTTGGTGTTGTTTAATATGTTCATGTATAACACGAGTTATATGTTGAATTGATTTATGTGCTAAATTACATAACGAACGATATAATTGGACTTATCGTTCGTTTCCAATGACAGCTAAAAAAATGTGTTCGAAAAACACTTTGCCCCCGTTTGAGCAGGTCAGATGTCAAATAATTGATGTCAGTTGAATGCCATTCATGAGTGAAGTTAGTATGTGAAATATATAAACTTTACCCAATATAGTAATGGAGTAATGCTTAAGACAAAAGTCACTAAAAAATAAATGGAGAAAATTAAAAAAACCGAATTCTATTTCGTAATCATTACACTTCTGCTACTCACTGTCTATCTATGTTTTAAGTTGAGACTTGGTAGAGTTATGGTTCTCTGTTATTGCACTATTCCTAGTTATCATCTACTTATATATGAATTTTCAAGTCAATACTTTGTATAGTTTTCAAGAACATTTATATAGTAAATAAGATATTCTCTGGATAGAAATTCATTGTAAAATTAAATGAAGGGATATATTTTTTTTTTTAAAATCTGGTAGAGTTACGGTTCTTGGTTACTGCACTTTCCAACCTCATCATCTATATTTTAAGTTTCAAGTCAATACTTTTATAGTTTATGAGTTATGTTCCCGACTATAATTTAAAAAAGGGGGTTGAGGAGTGGGCGGTAATTCCAAAATTGGATCAGATAGAGTTATGGTTCTAAGTCAATGCACTACTCCTATGCGCATTTTATTCATATATGAAGTTTCAAGTCAATACCTTGTAAAGTTTTCAAGTAATGGCCAATGTTAATGTTGCTGAAAAACCATCAAGCAGACAGGGCAGAGACAAAATGCTCACGATTACAGATCTCGGGGCATGAAAAAGGAGGTCGGTAGGTCGGCAGAACTTTTTTTTTTATTATTATTTTCAACCTTTTCCCAAATTTTCCTTATGCTTTAGAGGATGTGATGAAAAAAAGCGTTTTGTAACCATGATAACCCGAATGCTAGAAATACAAGATGTGTTCGAAAAACACTATGCCCCCATCTGAGCATAATTGATGTCAATGTCAATTGAAAACATGAGTGGAGTAAGTTTGTCGAAATATATACACTATATATAGTCAAGAAGTAATGCTCAAGACAAAATAAAATCATTGGATAAACAAGAAATATCTAAAACAGATACACGTGGTTTATTGATTTTATTTAGTGTTTATTTTGCATCTTGATGAGAGGACATTTGTCCCAAGTTTTATGAAAGTCTTTCAAGCGTTCAAAATATAAAGAGCGGATATGAAATTGTTGACGATTGGATAGACGAACGACTAGTTCACAGCCTAAAACGTTCCTACAGGTAATACAGCTTGATGGATGTTCCTCGGAACACTTGAGTCCCTGAGTCAGCTGCATTCCAGCAGTTGTCAGAGAAAAGGTGAACATCAAATGATCAAAATTATATTTATCACTATACAAAACAAATTTGGAGTGCATCCACCATATACTATTGTGCGATTTCTAGGATTTCCAAGATGGGAAGGGGGTCTGAAGATTTCAAATCCAACGTGTTTTCATCCTTTAGCTATGTTTTTTGTAGTTAAATTAACTCTTTTGAACGTTAAGACGTACTAATATATTTCTGTCGAAAAATTAAAGTTTTAGGAAGGCATATACAAAGTGAGCAAGCTGATCTATTTTTCGGAGAGAGACTTTCGATTTTTAAGTCGAGCAATCAAAACTTACAGTATTCATCAGCTGTTTCACCTTTAAGTTTAGACAGAAAGTTCAGGTGAAAACAAAACGGCCAACGGCCAAATAAAGATGACCAGACAGTGTTCTCTTTGTAATCATTACACTTCTGCTACTTACTATCTATTCATATTTTAAGTTTCAAATTATGCAACACCTTGAATAGTTTAGGAGTTCTGTTCTGGACAGAAATTGACATAAAATAAATAAAGGGAGAGAATACAAAAAATGTAACAGGCAGTTTTTGGTTCTGGGTTACTGCACTGCTCCTACTTGGCTATTTTTTATGTTTCAAGACTAACTCTGTTTTGTTTATGATTTTTTTCCCAATAAACATTGATAAAAAATAAAGGGAGATAATAAAAAACGGACTTGGTAGAGTTATGATTCTTGGTCACTGCACTTTTCCTATTTGTCATCTACTTATATATGAATTTTCAAGTCAATACCTTGTATAGTTTTAGGGTCTCCATATACAGAGAGTTGCATGACCCTAGACCCTGATAGTTTTCAAGTATCTAGTCAATAAGATATTATCTGGACAGAAAGTCATTGTAAAGATAAATGATAGGAGATCATTCAAAAACTGATCAAGGTTGAGTTACGGTTCTTGGTTATTGCACTTTCCAATCTCACCATCTATTTATATGGCTTTTGCACTCACTCAGCCCCTCACCGCGTGGGTTCGAATCCCGGCAGGGTCATTCGGATTTTCATGTGAGGAAGCCTTCCAGCTAGCATGCGGTAAGTCTGTGGTTCTACCAAGATGCCTCCGTACATTTGAGGTCTTCCTCCACCGACGCCGCTATATGACTGAAATACTGTTGAAGCGACGGTAAACTCAAATAGTCGTAATAGTCATAGTCATCTATTTATATCTTATGTTTCTAGTCAATACCTTTAATAGTTTATGAGTTATGCTCCAATAAAAAATGAAAACCATAAATTTAAAAAGGAAAAAGGGGGGATAGCGCATTCTATTCATTTATGAAGTTTCAAGTCAATACTTTTATAGTTTTCAAGTTATGGCCAATGTTAAAGTTGCTGATAAACCCAGCAACAAACAAACCAAAAATCTGACAGGACAAAAACAATATGTCCCCAGTCAAAGATTGTACAAAAACAGGGTTGGTCGGGTTAGCGGAAACAAGTTACTTTTTATTACGTCTAATTATGTTATTTTTCTTATTTCTCTAAAGGAGTAATGATAAAGAATAAAGAACTTGACAAGAATTGGGTGGAAATAAAAATTTCACTGCAATGTTAACTTTTAACTGGCACGTTGTGCAAAAGTAGCTTTGTCATCTGAAAATATATATCACCTTTAGCATTCATCATATAAATCATTAATTAACATGAGAATATAGTTCCTGTAACCCATGTACGTAATTATGACTCACTGGATATTAATTTACTCAAAAGGCATATAAAATATTGGATTTCTTTGCAGTGCAGTCCGTGTAGACCTGTAAGACCCTGATCAGACAGCTCCGTCCGGCAATTTCTTTTACTTATCTGGGTCTGTCTGCGCGTCTATTTGAGGTAAAGTACACACACTTGTGAAACGGAAAGGGGTATATATATATATGAAATAGGGTGTATCTGGGGAGTTTTCGCCTAAAAGTTAATGAATACTAAATTTATTATCCCCCTTGGAAGGCGGCAGGGGATATGGTAATAGTCTCCGTCCGTTTGTCCGTCCATCCCACATTTTTGTCCGGACCATAACTCGAAAAGTATTTGAGGTATCATCTTAATACTACAAAGGTGGAGTGAGGAGTGCAGTGCACAAGAATGATAACTATACCTTTAATAATTTTTTAGTTATTGCCCTTTGTTATTTTTCAGACTAAATTTCTGTCCGGAGCATAACTCGAAAAGTATTTGAGGTATCAACTTGACACTTCATAGTTGAATAGATCTCATTGAGGAGGAGTACATTGTAAAAGAATGATAAGTCTACCTTTCATAATTTTTGAGTTATTGCCCTTTGTTATTTTTCAGACTTAATTTTTGTCCGGAGCATAATTAAAAGTATTTGAGATATCAACTTGAAACTTCATAGGTGGATAGATCTTATTGGGGAGGAATGCAGTGCACAAAAATAATAATGCTACCTTGCATAATTTTTGAGTTATTGCCCTTTGTTATTTTTCAGGTTTAATTTTTGTCTTGAGCATAAGTCAAAAAGTATTTGAGTTTTTTTTCTTGAGCAAAACTCAATAAGTATTTGATATATCGACTTGAAACTTCATAGGTGGATAGATCTTATTGGGGAGGAGTGCAGTGCACAAAAATGATAATGCTACCTTTCATAATTTTTGAGTTATTGCCCTTTGTTATTTTTCAGACTTAATTTTTGTCCGGAGCATAAGTCAAAAAGTATTTGAGGTATCAACTTGGAACTTCATAGGTGAATAGGTCACATTGAGGAGGTGTGCAGTGCACAAGAATGCTACTTTTCATAATTTTTGAGGTATTGCCCTTTGTTATTTTTCAGGCTTAGTTTTTGTCACAGTGACCTTGACATTTTACCTGTAGACCTCAAAATTAGTAGGTCATCACATGGGTTTCATATCTATAATCACTTCAAACATCAGTCTTCATTACCAAAAATTTTCTTTAAAAAAATGAAATATTTTACTCTCCAACACATCGTCTAAAGAGCAAGCATGTCAACATGGCTCTTGTTTTCCTATGACCCCCGAAAACATGTTAGTTACATTTTACATTAACACCCCTGACCTACTGTAGGAAGAGCACTTTTCTGTTGCAAATACAAATACTTTATAACTGCTAGTGATTGTTTCAACAAATAAGTTTTGCTTTTTGAAAAAAATTTATGAGATATGATACACAAATATTGATCAATTTTGTTAGTAACCCGAAAACTGGTTAGATCATCATAACTGAACTGAAACTTCTTACCTCTGATAGGAGATATACCCGTTGAAATATCACCACTGCCAAGTAATGAAAGTAATCCACAGTGGCTGTGCAATATCCACCAAGGCAATCCAAATGCGGATAGGTCTGGGTCATATCGGTACATTAGTATAATCCAAATTAAACATATTTTTAATGTTAATTATATGTATTTTCATTAAAATATATGTATGATGCCCATTTAAATACATGTTCCTCATAATGAGAGGGATTGAAAAGTACTACTTTGGTGTTCTCGGGGATCCCACTCAATTTTACTTATGACCTTATAAAAAACAGTTCAGATCCCCACCCATTGAATGGTACTACTTTGGTGTCCACCCGAGGTCACCCAGGGGTCAGGCCTCAACCCCTCAATTTTACTTACAACCTTATATCTCAAAAAAAGTTCAGATCCCCACCCTTTAACCATATATATTATTGTTCCTCGTGATGAGATGCTTCTCCAACTTCAAGAAAAAGCGCAGTAAAGTCGAGTGGCTGTTAAATCCAGTATTCAATACTTCTGAGCCTGACTGTCTACAAGGATTGTATATTTAAGATTAATAGGTCCAAAAACTGAGTCACCAGAGGTCAAAAACTAGGTAATTAACTAGGTAAATTGTGTATGCTCTCAGATGGCCGTTACAGGACCACTTGGTCCTCTTGTTAGTGTGTGTGTGGAGTTGGAGGGGCGGATGGAATTTGTCTTTAATGGATTGATATTCGGAAATATCAAAAACCCTGCTGTCAGTGATAGCTTTTTTCCCTTTTTCTTTTCAGAACTACAGCATTGTGATTGTCTTTCAAGGTTGTTAAAAGAAGAAAAGCCACTTGAGAAAAAAGTGCAGTCAGTCTTATCTCATCATGTTTTTGAGCCCTTACTGAAAGGAGCAGATATTACTCTAGATAAATATTCAGGAGCAAATTCTGAATGTCCGTACTGCAACACCAAGAAAAAGAACATACAAACTGGATGTATTGCATTTGGTAAGTTTTATGCCCTTCCAAATTTTTTGCATAAGAGCTCGAAGTTGTATGGGGCAAATCATTGTGTATAATGGTATACATAGTAAAATAAGGGAGGGAAGACACTGTTTACATTAACAACTGCAAGACCCAAGTCAATCGGTCAAAGGTCAAGGTCACACAGAAAGGTCAAATGGTGTATCATCTTGAAACTTAATGGGTGGATAGATATGCAGTGCACAAGAATCATAGCACATCATATTTTTTAGTTATTGCCCTTTGTTATTTTTCAGGCTTAATTTTTGTCCAGAGCATGACTCAAAAAAGTATTTGAGGTATCATTTTGAACTGCATAGTTGGAAAGATCTCATTGAGGAGGAGTGCAGTGTACAAGAACTATACTATATCATTTATAATTTTTGAGTTATTGCCCTTTGTTATTTTTCAGGCTTTTTCTATAGTTTCTGCCAGAACAAAGAAAAAAACAAAGGGGGGTATTTTTTTACTTTTTTTTATTATAAATATTTAATGTTTCAAGTCAAAACCTTCCAAAGTGCTCCGGACAAGAAACTGTTAATGCAAATGCTAATCTAACAGATGGTGACGACAATAGCTTGGACTATTCATAAAATAGTCTGTCCAAAACTTGTTTTTCAGCTGATGTAAAATGAAAATGTTGAAATAAATAAAAAAAGACATCACATTATCAAAATTTTGTTTTAAAAATTAATTATTAAACTGTTCAACACATCTTCTAACAAGCAAGCATTTGGCAGGGGATGGCCATGTTAGCATGGCTCTTGTTATAAAAAAAAGCCATTATATAATAATGTTACATTATATCATTAGGCAATTTTAATTCATCTTATGCATCAAGAGCAAATATAAGACAGGTGAATGATTAAGGGGCATCATTGCCCTATTGTTATCCCCCGTCGAAGGAAATCTCTGTCCGTCCGTCTGTCCGTCCGTCCGTCAGTTATAATTTTGTCCAGAGCATAAAAGAAAAACTATATGAGGTATCATCATGATACTTCATAGGTAGATAGATCTCGATGAGGACATGTGCAGTGTACAAGAACCATAACTCTCTTTTGCATAATTAAGGAGTTATTGCCCTTTAGAGGTATCAACATGAAACTTCATAGGTAGGTAGATCTCGATGTGGAGATGTGAGTGTACAAGAACCATAACTTTGTTTTGCCTAATTAAGAAGTTATTGCCCTTTAAAAAAAAACTTTTGGAATTAGCTTATAGTCAGGGAGCATCCATCGGTTCTACCGATTCTCTTGTATTACTTTATCAAGACCGAGCACACTGTCTTGGGACATTAGGTCAAAAGTCAATGTCATTATAACCTTTAGTATAAAAATCTTTGACTAATCAGTAAATGAAGAACCACATGACCTTAGTTGATGGAACTTGGAAGTGATATTGGTCATGACTAGTAGATGACCCCTATTGATTTTGAGAACAATAGGTAAAAGGTCAAGGTTACTGTCACCCATAGTATAAAATCCTTGTCTGATCAATAACTGGAGAATGACAGAGCCTGGGTTCGTGAACTGAGTAGGAACATCGGGCATGAACAGGAGAATACCCCTATTGATTTTGAGGTAACAAGGTAAAAAGAGCAGTTGTGGGGGCATCTGTGTCCTATTGACATATTTTAGCTTGACTTTTCGAAGAAAAAAAGTGGAGCTATTGTCGAAGTCAGGTTGTCTGTGTTAAGTTCTTGTTTAGGTAGTTTGTTGGTGTTCATAGCTCAAAAACTATCAAAGGTATCCGCTTGAAACTTGGACTACTTGCTCAGTATGAAATGAGGAATCCAGTTCAAAGGGGCAGATATCCCTGAAATTAATTTCTACACAGTTATAGCCCTTGTTTGACTGAGAAATATTTGGTTGGTTAGTTTGTTGGAGTTCATTTCTCACAAACTATCAAAGGTAGTCCCTTGAAACTTGGAATACTTGCTCAGTATTTTTGATGAGAAATATTGGTTGGTTAGTTTGTTGGAGTTCATTTCTCACAAACTATCAAAGGTATCCCCTTAAACTTGGAATACTTGCTAGTATCAAAATCGGAATGTTCATTTCTTACAAACTATCAAAGATATCCCTTTCAAATTTAGAAAACTTGCTTAGTATTAAAAATGGAATCTATTTCAAGAGGGCAGGTAACCTTAAGATTAATTTCTACACAGTTATGGCCCTTATTTGACTTAGAAAGTATTGGTAAGTTTGTTTGTTAAAGAAAAAGTGCTAGAAAAGTCGAGCGGTGCTGTCTTACAGACAGCTCTTGTTCTAATTTGTTTTGTTTTTTCCTTCACAGGTCATAAGGATTTATGGCATGGCAGAGCAGATATTGCCATCAGACAAGAAAAAACTCAGCAAATTGTTACAGTGGTAGAGGAAGAATCTGAGATGGAGCAAAGTGAAACGGTGGCTAAAATACCAAGGTTGGAAGCCAAAACTGACAATCATTGGTCTATTTTGAAGGGCCAAGAGCATTATCAGCAACCCATTCCTCAGATAGTTTCACAGACCATTGTAAATGCCTTCCTTGTTGTCAAACAAAATCCAAATTTGAAGAAATATTTCATTCCTTGTTTTTTTTGCTTCAAGGCAAGGTATAATTACTTTTTTATACAATGTAAATTATGACACCTTAATATGCAAAGTTAAATGTAGGCCTTTCATATCTGATGGTATCCTTGACAAATTAGAGGTGTTGTCACTATGGCTGATAAATTTAAGTTTGATCAAACTTTGGAAATAAAGAAGGACAGTTTATTGAAGTGTGGTTTCAGGGAGGAAGTTTGGAAACATCCTGGTGTCATCAATCAGTATGAAAATGAAGTAGAGGAAAAATAGAGGATAGAACCATATGTCCTGTTCTAAAATTTTCTGCAATTCTTGATTAACAAGTTTTTGAAGGTCTTGCTTATTGAAGAAACTGAGTAAAGCTTTCAGGTACTTTTGCTTGAAGTTCAAGGTCATTTTGCTTAATGACATCAAGCATTTATAACTTTGCAATTTTAGTCAGCTCAGTGCATCTGAGTTACATTACAGATTATGGAGTACAGTCTTAATACAATGTTATGTTGGACTAAATAATAAATTTTAAAATTATGATATTATGTATGACATTGCACTTAGTATGTACAGTAATGCTAGTGGATTTTCTTTCAAACTTGTTATGCCCCCACTTGAAAAGTGGCATATAGCATTGCTGCTGTCTGTACGTCAGTCTGTGTGTGCGTGTGTCCGTACATCTGTACGTACGCCAAAGCTTGTCCGCTCAATAACTGGAGAACCACAGGGCCTGGGCTTGTGAAACTTGGTAGGGACAATGGCCATGACCAGTAGATGAGCCCTATTAATTTTGAGGTCAGTCTGTCAAAGGTTAAGGTCACAGTGACCTTTAACATGAAACCTTGTCCGCTCAATTACTTGATAACAATAAGGTATGTTATCTTCATATTTGGTATGGAGGTTGGTCATGGCCAGTAGATGAGTCCTATTGATTTTGAGGTCAGTCGATCAAAGGTCAAGGTCTCAGTGACCTTCAACATGAAAACCTTGTCCGCTTTGTAACTTGATAGGAAAATTAAAAAAACCGGGTATTGACTTTATCATTTTAACATTTTTTTTCCATTTAGTACTCTGATATCTTGTGACAGCACATACTTAGGGCGTATAATGCTCAGACATGCGGAGCTCTTGTTAAGTTTGTGACACACATAACTCTGATAGTATTTGTACTACAGACTTGAAAATTCATTGATGTATTCAGGACATGAGCTGGTGTTAGTATTTACTACTTGCAAGAAACTAAAATGATATATGCCTAGAAGTTGATAAAATGTGCGAAAGGTGGGGGCATCTGTGTCCTATGGACACATTTCTAGTCTATCTTCTTATATCTCAACAATTACTGAAGGTATTCATTTGAAACTTTACAATGTATTTGGGGTCATTATTGGAGGCCACTTACTAAGACCTATAATTCTGGCTTGGGTTTTACTGAATTATTCCCCTTTTTAAACTTAGAAAATTATTTCATATTTTGTTCTTGGATGCATTACAAATTGATCATGATAACCGCAGCATGAAATATGCCATTACGCAAAACTGGACTATCATTCAGTTAAATGAATATATAATGTTGGCATCATGGCCTAAAGCGCATACAAGTTGAAACTTCCAACAACCATGGTATCATTGTCAACAAGCGTGATGAAAGTACAAGCATGCATAATAATACCCGTTAGCACTATAACAGTGTCAATGAGTAAATTGTAACAGAAAGCAGGCATTGTGTATTTTTTACCTAAATATCATTCCATATCAAGAAAAGATAGATTTGTATCACCCTGCCGCACCCTGGCTGTTTACTTATAATCAAGAATTATTCTCATGCTCGTTTGTACATGTATGCTATATGTTATACATGCATCAGCGAGACAGTATATGTGTGTATTGGTTCAGGTGAGTTTGTCAAATACATTCATCATGGAAAGTGATGTATGTTTGTTTCCCACCGACAGTATTTCAGACATTTGGAGACTATCCTGCCACACTGCGGTATCACGTCGTAGACGTATGGCCTAGTACAACACCCAAACACATTATCCTGACACCGGGCCACCCTTATATGCCAAGCCCCAAGTAATGGAGCTATACCAGTGGCATGGTATGTCCTGGCCGAGGATCGAACCCAAGACCTCCCGATTCCCGAGCGAACTAAATACGAAAGAGTAAGTTATGAATATATATAACATATTATGTATTATAATTTAGTAATTTATAATTATTTTTTTATTTTTAGAATTTGCCATTTTATGAATATGTCTAATCTTTATATAATCAAATATTTTTTACACATTTCACATACAATTTATTTAAGTCACGTCATAAACAAGAAGAAACCCCTAGTGCATTTAATAATTTAAACTGATTTTTGTTGTCTAATCATGTAATCGTTATATATTTCTTTTGTTTCATTCGAGAAATGGAGCAAAATGTTGCAGTGACATCAAATAAATAAATAAATAAATTGAATGAATACTAATTAAATATGAATTCTGCAGATCTTAAATAACATGCATGTACAATAAAAAAAAAGAAGAACATTTTTAGATTCATCAGTCACAATATACTTAATTTTCAAAGAAATTCATTTATAACTTTCTCTATCTCTCTTTCTCTTTCTTGAAGTCTTTATCTCTCTCTATCACCCAAAACGGTTCGGCCTGGTCATCTTTTATGACCAGCGTGACATACTGACTCCACAGAGTGGCCGCTTAAAGGGATTATTTGAAGATATAAGAAATAAAGAATTCGTTTAAACAAAATGATAAAAAAGTATTGCATATGAATTATTAACGTATCATTATTTATGTTAAAATACAACTATATTGATACTTATATGTTAGAGTCTTACCCTCGCAAGATCGTAAAATAGCGCACTAAATTAAAGGTTCAGTCCGCAGAATATTAACTATTTATATAGACTCGACTTGGAAGAGAACATTAACTCCTCTGTACGTGGTTTTTCAAAGCTAAATGAAAACAGGAATAATTTCAATATTTTACATTTATTTTACAGTTAACTTTGGCTATAAAATAAACGTTTTCATTCGATAGTTAAACAGCAAAATCAAATATGATATACATATGTACCTTGTTGTATATACATTTACATATACAATGTATCTTATAAGATCAATTAATATTTATAGAGTAAATCCATTCAAATAAGCCATGTGTTATGTTTACTTTAGTATCCTTGATATAAAACAAAGAACAAAAAATACATATGCTAAGCTGTCCAATTGATTTGTTTTGATAAGTCACTATTTCTAATAAAATATTGTAATACATACATTTTTTTTCCAAAGATTTCATCTAGTGATGAGTAAATTAACTAAATTCGGTGCTTCATCGTACACAATCTCTAGCAGGTTTGACCGAGAATTGCCGAGTCGATACCTCCTCACATACATAAATACTAAATTTTCTGCAGAACAGCCAAAATGGAAGATGGGTCAAAGATTATTTTCATTACGCACATATGATCTACTAATAAAGATGTTGCCAATATTTTTTGCATCTGTTAAACATCGCCATTTTGGAGAGAGAGAAAAATGCCATTGTGTCAGATTTTAAATCCACTATGTCGGCGTCGACATGTCAACCTGTCTAGTGTGAAAACTGGCAGAACACATTATCACTCTTAGTATGTTTGAGGTACACAAGGTCTTGTGGAACATAATATTTTTCTATCGATATATTATGACCCTGTAGGGTCATGACAGAACTTGACCCAGATATTGACTTTATGCCGTTACTCTTGTGAAATTTCAAGAAATTAGAATTCCGAGACACTCCGCCTTTAATCGGTTTCGGAGGAACTGGCGGACCGGGTTTTGAACAACCCTTGACACCACTGTCTGTAGATTCAGATTTTGTAGACTTCCCGTCAGTATCATTGGTATCTGAAGCGTTCGTAGTAGAACAGGACTTGTAACTGATTGTACTTTCGGTTCCAGAACTCTCGCCATGGTCTGTGCTTTCATCCGAGTCCGTCTCAACATCTGCATCCTCTTTCTCCGTTTCTGAATCTGTCAACAGTGATTTTCTTCGTTTGTTTTTCTTATCGCCCTTAGGCCTTCTGGTTTTCTTTCTGTACACTATTATATCGCGTTCAGTTGGTGCTATTTTGCGAGGCTGAATGTTTATTTCACTTTCACTTTCGGTTTCAATGTTGCTATATTTAGACATGCCTGGTATCCGCATATCGCGTGCGGAAGCAGTTAAATCGACTCGGCTGTCCTCATAGTCACTAAGTTCCGTTTCGGAACCATTCAAATAACAGGAGCTGCTGTCGTAAGAATCTCGCCGCATCCGAGTGGACACGTGAGTCTTCACTTCCTCTATCTTGTCGTTCAGCTTCAGTAGTTGTGACATTAAAGACAAATCTTGATCCATGAGCTCGGCCTGAAATCATACAGGTGTACATTCAATGACAAAGTGCAACTTCACTTCCAGAGATGCTTTTCATGCAGCCTTTGAAGAGTCCTATTTCATTAGATTTGTGCATAATCTAGTTGCAACTGGAAACATGCTTTTATTATTAAGGAAGGTAAGTCAAAAAAAGAAAAAAAGAAAATCAAAAAATGTTATGTACTTAATCAATTACATTATGGGAAAAATGAAAGAAAAACAGCAATAAACGCAAAATTAAAAAGGGATGTGTGTGAATCTGCAGAAATACTTAGGAATTTTCAATTATCTCACAAAACTAAAGGGTATATTGTCTTTCTTTAAAGAAAACTGCTCAAAAATCAATAAAGCAAAGTAAGGCGTAAACTTTTTGTTTCAACATTTTGTGGATGTGATTTAAGAGAATTGATCACTGGATTACTAGAGCGCGATACTGCTTGCAGAGATCAGGTAAGTGACACCCATTGTTTCGTCAGAAAGGATTTAAATATTGAATCGAATTACAACTGTACATGTTCAAAACAAAGCAATCCTTAAAATGACCGGAGAAATCGGGCCCATGTTTGAACAAAACAAAGCAACCAGTCATTGAAACAGTTACAGTTATACATTTCTTGTTGTGATGATATTTCTTTAAGATCTTCTTTTATGCTAAACTGTCACCCTCCATTGATTATTTTCAGATCAAGTGCCGAAAACCAAAAAGAAAAGGCATCGGTTCACGTTTGTAATTTAGAAAAAGGACTTGTCATTTAAAGTTTGACAGCGTGCTTGATCAGGCGTAAATAAACAATATGTATATAATTACAATAATCACGGTGCAATGTGTTCAGTAAATATTTAGTGTTTTTCTAGACGATTCAATAATATGGAAAGACTAATACATGCACCATGTAATTTAAAGAATTGCGCATCATGCGATATAATTAATGCAGACAACATTTGATACAGAATTGAATGGCCACTTTTCTTTATGTCTAAGAGAATGCATAATTTCAGAGAAAAAAAAATGGAACTTTCTGCTTAATACATGTAACAATATTTATTCATTTTACAACATGTCTGTATTTAAGGTATGAGTACCCTTATAACCATAAATTTAATCAGAGTCATGCATGTAACTTAACAATATAAGCTTTAAAGTGTCAAACAAAGGAAATCTTAGGGGCAAACGTATAAGTTATATAGATACTCAAGTTTCTTATTACTTCCACTTTATGTTTTGTTTTCTTGAGTTTTAGCCCTTGAAAACAAAAAAAGGACTTTCTCCATTAGCCTACGGTAAAGTTGAGATATTTTTTTCTTTCTTCCGTGAAATTTTCTTGAAAATCTAATTAAGCTTTACTTATTCACAGATATTGTGTAATCTATTTAGAAAAAACAGCCTGCGAGTTACTCGCAGGCTGATCTGGTTTTATGTTGTTCGCATAGGTCTTTTCATGGTGTCCTCTATGAGGGAAAGGGTTAATACATATGTATAATCTGTAAAGGCTTCAATGTTTACTTAAATTAATATCATATCCCCTCAATTATATAAGATATGAAAAACCTCTCGGTGAAACATTTAACCTTTTGAATGTCTTAAAAGTGAAAAAGTTTCGTGGGTATTTTACCATCCACTGTCAAGATATGGAATAAGGCAATGCCTTTATACCTTTATATGCATTTTTGTCCCATACTTCTGCTACAGTGTTTTCATTTCAGGGTATTTCATTTAGTTAACGATAGAAGACAAATACATTTAGTAATAATTTCGTTCCGAAATATATCACGTACAAGTTTAGTATATAAAATAAGATATTTGGAAAAAAAATGAGATAAAGTTCACGTTTGTCAACTAAATACGTGTATTTAGAATTGTGTTAAATAACCTGATAAATAAGCTCAAAGTTGATTTTGCCGAAGTATTGTACCGCTTTATCTTTCATTAAAAATTTATATGAGATAAATTAATATGTTTGCTACTGAAAGCTTAAAACCATTTACCGACCGTCTCCGGCAGCCTCGGACTAAGGCCTGGTCCCTTGTCCTCGAAAAACTTTTCAATGCTATTTCAGGCGTTGAGTATCATACACAAAACCCTATTGAAACTAATGGTCACAGATTGAGTTTCAGTATGAAAATCATACTGAAGTACCTTTTTATTTTCGAGAACAAGGGGCCATGTCAAGATATCAGCTTATACGAACCATCTCGGACCGCAGCCTCTCCATGGCGTTATCAATACTGTTTGTCTCCTTGCCTCCCATCTTCTCCATGGCCCGCGTGTGTTTGGACGAGCGGATTGATTGTTTGATGGCTTCAGCTTTCTTCTGGTGACTGAAGTAGAACTCCCTGCAGTTATTGGACAGGTCTATGGCGTACGTGTGTGCGTCCTTCACGCAGGAGCCGCGGAAACTTTGTTTCAAGCAGTCCGTGCTGGCATTAAGGGACTCAACACTGTCATTGGCGGTTTTGTACAAGTACTCCTGACTAACGGTCCTCTTGACGGCCTTATCTTCGTCATTGCTCGCCGGAATTCGGTCTTGAATCGTGATGGTCACATTTTGACCTGCGTTTTTCGCATTTTTCATATTCTCATCAATAGTCAGTATGTTCTCGCTGCTTCGTCGATTCTGCGACTGTTGGCTATTTCTGATGTTTTCACGAATTGTGTTGAGGTCCTCCGAGCTGGCCCGATTATTTGTCCGCGCGGACTCAATATCATTTTGGCCAATGTTCTTTGCTGACCACTGTTTTGCCGTCTCTTGGTTTCTTTCGATGTCCAAAATGTTTTCGCAGCTTGATTTCTTTACCCACTCTAGAGTGTTCCTCTGTTGCTCTTGTTTCGGTATTGATGTCTTCTTTCTGCTGGCTCGGCTGTGAATCATCGGCTGAGAATTAAACATTTCCTCCTCATTTTGCACATCACTAGCGTTAATAACGACTGATAAGTTCTGATTAATTTCTTGCTGTATCAATTTGTTGTTATCTGCCATTTTGAAAAATTACCGTTATATTTTCTCTTTTCACGTTTAACTGTGACTACGACCGTTACACTAATTTCAAACTAGTATATTCTTCTTATACATCATCCGATGGCTGAATTATTTTATTAGAATGTCCTTTATCATTCACACAGATTAGCCGTAATATTACATTGACAACTATCGAAGTGGGCGAGTTATATTTAAGTGCATGCTTAAAAGGAAAAAATAAGGTTAAGCAATATGGAGATTTTTAAATCTTATTCATAACTAACCGACCCTGAAATTGAAGAGAAAGCGTTTATCGGTCTGGAACCAAGTGAGTGTAACTAACACTGACTAATTGTCTGTTTTCTTCCTTACTTACTTACCTAGCGATTCCATACTGAAACGAAACTAAATTTCTATGGTTTCTGACAGGGTATATTTTTATAATCATTCAAATTCTAGGACGATGTTATTTTGTTACTAACGAACATAAGTGGACGGTGCGCTCTATCTCATGAATATTCATGTACATATCTTTGACTTGATAAATATTGATTGAGTGAACTTTAAATGCTATATGAAATAATGGATCATTTTGTCGAGATCTGGGCTTCAATATTGTATGAATAAACACAGAAGATCTTGATCAGACAACTCTTGAATGGAACTGTCTGATCTGGGTCTGCCCCTTTTTTGCCAATATATTAGGGAAAGGGTTAATTGAAATAATCATATTTATTTGTTTTTAAACAGAAGTGATTTTCATTATAGCTGACCCAATTATGAAATTTCGGCATCGAGAGCGACAGATCAATTCAATCGTTTGATCTTCAGTTGTAACTCTGAAAATATTAATTATCATACAGGAAGTTTGTATTAATTGTTTGCTTTACTCAAGGTCTCTTCATACTATATATGGGACCGCCGTGGCCGAGCGGTTACAGTCGTGGACTACAAATCTCTCAGCCCCTCACCGCTTTGGGTTCGAATCCCAATAGGGACTTCGGATTTTTCATGTGAGGAAGCCTTCCAGCTGGCTTGCGGTAGGTCGGTGGTTCTACCCGGGTACCTCTGTGTATTCGGGGTCTTCCCCCACCTGTAAATAGCTGGACGTCGCTATATGATTGAAATACTATCGCAGCGACGGTAAACCCCAATACAACAACAAAAACATACTATATATACTGTGTATATAAATACCCTGCTTTACTTTAACGTATATTGACAGTATTTCAGTCAAATTGGAGATTGTGTTGACATGAGACAGATATATATTGCTGTAGACAAACAGCATGTTACCACATCCAGTCACATTATCATATATGACTGACACCGGGCTACCAACGGATTAGGCCTACAAGGGAAATACAATGGTATCCAGATAAAGTGGGCACTCAAACCACTTGTCCAATATGGTTGGTATTCCAGGACCGGGTTAGTGGTTTTGTGACATTCATAAAGCTGTCAGAGAACGAAAGCAGTTAATCGTTTTTGTTTTCCACTTTCGTGTATAGACTCATACATATCTGCATGACATCCGATGATATAGAGCTAGATTATATCCTTTTTATCAATCCGCTGGCGCAATTTTCAAACGTGATTAATATATTCCAAGTTTGCAGTATTTCTAAATACCACCATAAGGAAATGGAAAAGGCGTGTTTGTAAATCAGTTTCAACTGGGTAGATGGATGGTTGTAACAACTACTAAATCTACTCCTTCCTAAGCTTATCCATGTAATAACAATAATAGCTAATAGCGTCCCATGCAAAATTACCACCTATTCCCTCTATTTTTTTTATTTATTTTTTTTGCTTTGCAAGTAAATCATGACAGCGATACATATATAATGCAATGCTCTGCGTTTAATATCCATTCCAAACTTAAATGTAGATAAAAGACATACAAGAATAGTATAAATACATGTATTACCGGTATATGATAAAAACTGAGTGAATTATGGGACATAAATATGATAAAATTAACCACATCTTTGTGTGTGGCGTTTGTGTATTTTAATTAAATGAAAGATAAAAGTGAATTGCCGACAATAACCTATGACCTTGTTGACTGCAGCTACCCCTAGGCCAACATCCGTCATGATGTTTACTGGCGACTATCGCAACGCACTCTCACCGGCATGTCGACCAGTGTACATCAGTCAGAATGACAGCGCAGCTAACTGGACTGTCACCCTAATCATTAGCACCGGAACACCTCCCCGCCTCCGGTCAACCGAGAACCAGTCTCCTCTGTAACCATAGCAGTGACTAATGCTTAATTTATGTGTAATAATCTTCGGCTCTGACAAGGTCCATCGCAAAAAAATGTGTTTATTTCATGTTAGATTAGAACGCACTAGTTATGCACTCGCACGTTAGATTCATTTCCGACTGTAGCTTGCTGCTGATCGAATGCTGATGAGATTTAATAAGATTCTATTTCGGCAAAAGATACTAGATCTATTTCACGATTGTGAGTGTTACTCGTTAAAATAACGAACTCAGTGGAGGACAGCTAAACGGATACATTATATATATAAATGACAAATATTAATTTGGAGACATGTTGATTAAAAAGGGATGAGTGATCATATGTCTTTGAATAATGGACTACTTCATACAAGTTATCCAGATTCCGTGTTTTCTGTAATTGTTTTATGGAGACATGCAGCGAAGTTATAATTTTCACATGTTTCGTTTCTCGAACAATTCCAACAGAAGGAATCGCTCATTCATTTTGGGCGTTGCTATGATACGGAATTGCTCCGCTGTGAAATATACGCTACCTCCAGGACTGGTGAACGTGGAACCAAGACGCCGGCTGCACGGGGAAGCTATATTTTGTATAACCTCTGACTTGCCGATATCGTCGGGAAATGACATTAGTCCTACTCCGGGAGTAGAATTGAAATCATCCAACAACACTTGCGTACAGAAAGGAAGAAAAGGCGTTGTTCTTCATCCTAGCATATTACCAAACAGTGGACTGCTTGTATCAAATTACAATAGTAATGAGAACGATTGGCATATCCATGAAAAGATCATAAAGGGCTATCTGAAACGATCGGTAGTGCTCATGAATTACAGAAAAGTACAAATCGGGCCAATGTTTCCAGTGAGCATGAGCATAGCTTCCGTGGTTTTCGTGATCAGCTCACATTACAACGAATGG
The DNA here is from genome assembly GCA_021229015.1 of Solen grandis. Classification (NCBI taxonomy): domain Eukaryota; kingdom Metazoa; phylum Mollusca; class Bivalvia; order Adapedonta; family Solenidae; genus Solen; species Solen grandis. Next base: position 20,876,934 of record CM037787.1, on the reverse strand, counting down.
TTGAAGCTAACATCATTCCTATTGCTAATGGTGAGTCTTGCAATTTGGATTCAAATGTGAAAGAAAACCAGCATGAAACGACAAATAATGTGGATGACTCACAAGAGAAAGATGATCCATTTGTTGAGCGGGACATAGATTCAGAGTGTAGCTCACACGGGGATATACATATATTTGTGGTGGAAAATGTCGAAAAGCGTGGAATATTTTCCAGTGATAATCACAGAATAGAGTTTACATACGCAGCTGTACAAAATGAAATGGAGGAAAATGCTATTGATAATTGCGAACAGACATTTGATCAAATAGATCACGGAGATAGCACCACTTTAAATCAGGAAGAATTAAGCCAAGAAAACATCGATAAAACATTGCACGAACTGTCATGTTCAGTTTCAAACAATGGAGACGCAGACGAGCAGGAACTTGATTTCGAGTTTCTGGTTTTCAATGATGGTTACGTAACGTGTCGGATACTGACACCATCTATCGAAGACCAGAGGAGGCAAACCACGCCAACGTACATATATTGTGATGACGAAGAACAAGACGACATGCTTACAGAGACATCTGGTGATGAAGAAGATAATGAAAAGGAGATGTGAATTTTGATTCATGTAATAAGATTAAAGCAACAAGTACATGATCCATATACATGTATGAATTTGTGATTTGTCATGTTTTTCTTTTCTTTTTTCTTTAACGTGAAAACGAACGAAGTAATTACCAGTAACTGCAACATGGTCGGTATACACTCTATATACTAGACGAAACTTATAAGTACTCCGACTAAAGTATTGTCTATAGCATTTGTTATATTCAAAATAACAGATTTTTGGTTTTCTATAGCTTTCCACGAAAATTGGTTTCACAGAGTTGATTATGCGTCAAAATTATTCAAGCAGACAACAGATTGAGCCAACGCACATTTTGATTTTGACTGGGCATATGTTTTGGAAAATATATCTTCTTTACAAGTTTGAAATCGGAGTACTTACAAGTTTCGTTAAGTATACGAAACAAACGTTTCAACGGGCTGTTCTATTCACTGATTTCTTTTAAAATTCAATACTGTATATGAATAAATAACAAATTATGCATAGGTCCACACGTATCAGAAAACCACCTGTTAAAGGGTTGCTGAATCAAAAATTTAACAACTTTAAAAAAACAACGAATGGTATCCTATTTAGATCAATGACATTTTTTTTCATAAAGATTGGCAAATCTGATATGACCATCGACCACATTGCTACTGTGAATAAGAATTAAAACACAATGCATCTGTTAGCCGGTAAAACATAATTATCGGGCTTAGCAGAAATTTTTATAGTAGATGGAACTAAAATTCCGGTTCCCTAATGTTATTTATTAACCCGTCAGTTGGCCTTTAATGTGAATGGATTTAATGAAGTGTGTGTGTGTGATCCGAACTTTATTGTGACACGAACTTTGTGGTGGCTTTTTGTTACTGGTAAATGGCATCCAGCGTCCATCTCCGTATGCATTTTAAGATATTATTCATTTAAATAACTGTAAATATTCATATCAGTCAAGAAACGTACACCTATATAACCGGGAGTAGCAATAATGTAAAGAAGGTACTGACACACCAAGGTGATACAGACAAACAATCAAGTGTATTGTCTAAATTTCACCCTTGGTGCAGGTAAATTTATAAAAATTACTGGTTTATACAGGACTGGTTCTAAGTCCAGGTCCTGTGTTCTAGAAAATACTCAAGTACAATCTCAGGCTAAACTTTGGGTATCATAATCAAATCCCTATTGACACTAATGGTCATGCTTCGAGTCGGAGTATGAAAATCACACTTAAAAAAAATACCATACCATTATAAATAAATATTATGATAATTAATACCACTATATATATATATATATATATATATATATATATACCCCTCTAAATGCGTATAGGGAAGTTGCAATGCTTCATAATATTACTGGATACTAGACTACAAGACATCGGTCCTGCTGTCATTCCAAAGATAATTGAAGGGTCTAATGCAAAATTCAGGGTTATGTCACAATGGCATGGATTTCATAGAAAAAAAAAGAAAAAGATAATTTTCATTAAAAAAGTGTCAATAAATATGTAATCTTAAAGGCCCATTATTTCTCAAGAGATTGTTATCATTTCAATATAGGAATGTTTCACAATCCAAACTTATAATGTTGCTACATGGTAGACCTACTTAAATAACGACCGCATATCCGAACGCACCTGGTTTTTCACCGCTTAACAATGCAACAATCTTTAATAATTTTGAAAGGCTGTTACAATACTGCCGTTGTTTACATTTTGTATTTGGCAAGAATTTCAGACGATGGCCCGCCGGACTTCGGAAATGTGAACAGAGAGCACGCGTGCACAGAAAAATTTTTTTTGAAGTCTGCTAAATGGTCCGTCATGCACGAAAAAGTATTTTATTTTAACCGATGCAGTCAAGGTTCCATGATAAACATAGTTTTACTGCAGTGGCTACTGCAACGAAGTGGGATCGGGTAATAATCGAAGAGCCCACCATTATTTTAAAACTTAAATGTTTCTTTACTGTTCTTGCCGATTTTATATCTGCCGATGAGTCAACCTTCCCATTATTGGTTGTATACCTTTCATGTAAATGTCTTAAATATTACTGTCAAGGTAACAAAATTAAACCATTTGTCAAAACGTCTAAGTTCAGTCTGGGGTTTTAGGATCATTATGACAGACGTAATTAATGGCAACTCTGTATACATATTAAGGTAAAATGATAGAAATCAATTGAGATACTAATATAAATGACAGATGACATTATCTTATTTAATATTGCTAAAGAAAATGAAACAGACGAAACACCCCCTTACCCAAACCTACGCAGTAGTTACCTCCCCTTACAGTTGAGTGTATCCAACCTATCTGTACCGTGATTTTACCTTCGCGGATAAGCAATGAAAATTCAAAATTCAATATTTTTGGAATTGCAGGGCTTTTGTTTGATAAATCCCGAATCCTTTACTTCGATTCTCAGAATAGCGGGTTTTAATTTAAAAACAGACCTCGCACAATTTCTTGTGCCGTGGTTAATCCCAGTGTTTTCGAAAATTAAAATGGTTTTCATAATCAAACTCAAATCATGCCCATTAGTTTCAATAGGGATTTGAGTATTATACTCAAGTTTGAGCCCTTTATTGTACTGAATTATCAGTTTCGAGATCACGGGGCAAGTTTTCAACAATAACGACTCGATCATCTAGATCGTGTTACACATATAGTGCCCTAAGACATCAATTTCCCAATCTCATGATTGTGTATTTAATTCCAGGATTCTAAAAATTAAAATTATCATTTTCTTAATTTTGAATAAACCACAAAACTCTGGTAATTATTCCTATGATTTATTATTAGCCATTTCTTGAGTTTAAGCCTACAATATAGACTTAAAAAAAGGCTAAGGGACGTATTAAAACGCACACGGAACGGGATCATTGATAACAAGGGCACCAGCGGCTGATTAATGGACTTGAGGATTGGGTGTACCTTACCATACTGCAAATAAAAGTATATATATATATTTCTTTTATTGTGCACTAAACCTTTAACAACAGGTATTTTTTTCTAAATGGAATATAAGTTCGCCCAAAATTTATTTAATTAGTCTGGTTTGAGCGATTTCTCGGAATTATCACTATATAGTAGTGCGATTTATTTGATGGTTCAGAAAAGCGGACTAGTCCAGTCGAATCTTGGGCACCTGATGAATAAGTATTACTAACACGGGGCGATGAATAAGTATTACTAACACCCCTAAACGCACGGGAATGTTATGAAAAGTGTGCAAGAAAATAATGCGGATATACAAGTTAAGATTGACCACAGCTGATAAATCCACGAGAATCTCGTCGGGTATGCAAGATTTGGTTTTCAGTCCGGAAACAAAATACATGTATATAATAAATAAAACATGGGTTCTCTTAATGCTATGTATATACAATGTATAGAGACCCTGGTCGAATGTAGCTCTTAGCAACTAAGGGCTGGGGATAAAAAACACAAGTATGGATTTCTGTTTATTAAATTTTAATGCAGTCAAAAACAAATTAAACATACATGTATATATTGGATAAGCACATTGGAGTAAAAAGTAAAAAAAAATATAACATTACCAGTAAATCTGCCAAACAGAGTCACTGAAACACTGAAGTGAACACTGAACACTGTAGTGACTTGACTATTTGAGTTTACCTTAGCTTCGACAGTATTTTAGTCATATAGCGCCGTCCTGCTAATTACAGGTGGAGAAAGACCACGAATGCATGGAGGCATCCGGGTAGAACCATCAACCAACCGCAAGCACACTGTAGTGATGGCAAATAGACATACAAATATCAATAACAATGAGGGGAAGTTTTGTAAACTCTACTTGATTAGCTGACATATGCACACCTTGTTAAGGAATTGAAATAGTAAACATAACTTGTAATCAATGATGCCCTGGTGAATATTTCTCAGTAAATCTGATATGATTTTAACTGTTCATTATCATCCATGCATATTTCACTCAGTATTGGTGGTTACATATATATTCTCACTCTATCACTCTGTGTATATATCTCTATATATCTCATTTGAGACACCGCACAAGTATCTTCAATATCTACGTTATAAGCACTGCACTGTGTAGTAGTATTTCACTCAATTCAAACGAGGAAAAAATGTGCATTCCTAAAACTACCTGAAAATTGTACTAACAGTTTGATTGAAAAAAGAAAACTTTTTTGTATTGGGTTCTTCCTACCAGTATCAATTATTAATTAAAACAAAGGACCCATGCTAAATCAAATCTGTCCGTGGTTAATGTATTTATATCTAAATTCACATTCATTTTAGTATGATGATGATT
>CM037787.1:20839566-20871928 GCA_021229015.1 Solen grandis | reverse complement strand
CTTCAATTGTTAGATCGCTCGGCAGACAACATGTAAAAGTCTCTCAATCAGTGAACGTGTCATTGAATTTGCTTACGCATTACCCTAAACAAATGCTTATTACACAGTCATGGACGACTGCCGATTCGGATTACCTACACAGTAACAGCAGGGGGCCATAAGCCAATAGGAGTCTGGTTGGTCAGGTGGCTATGTGGGTGGTTCAGTATGGGGGCCCGAGATGGGGATTTTCTCTAGACAGCACAAACATTATGTAATCAGGAGATTTTATAGCCTAGAAAAAAATATATGACCAGGGCAGCTGTCTGTGTGTGTGTGTGAGTCGGGGGGGGGGGGGGAGAGACGTTATCCATACTAACTATTCAACTGATTTCTTCGTTATCCATGAGTAGCTACCGACTGCTGTCGTTGTTATTAAAATTTCAAAGACATGCCCACTTTAACAGCTTATATTTCTTCAAGAAAAGCATTTGGGAAGCCGTGATTTGGATCAATAACATAATGTTAAAGTCAATGATGCGTAGCTTGAAATTATTCACTACAACCAGAAAATGTAAGTTTTTGAGACTGATTGGCCAAACGGCTCATCCAATCGAAACTTTTGGCCAATTTTCATTCACGATAAGTAAAGCTTTATCAGCAGGTCACCTAATAGATAGGCTTTGAAATTGTAAACTTGACTTCACCCCAAAATTTGTTAGAAAATATAAAAAACCGTACAAATATTCACCTTGTATAGCAACTGGGCCCCGCGCTACATGTATATAGCACGGCTGTTGTCTGATGTCTCATTTTCTTATTGAACAGTGTCACGGTGCATAACCATATCGGCAGGCTCTCTGCGTTCGCACCGGTCATTCTCTGACATAAACACTAGCAAACGCTGGATATTAACACAACCTCGGCACTTTCTACAGGCTTCAGCAGGTTATTGCTTTGATTATGTCTATAATATGACCATCGAATGTATTCTTTTATGTATATTCTTCAGGAAGATACCGATAAATTGGCCGATTTTTATGTAAATTTCTTGAAAAAACCCCTACTTTCGGTTTTGTCGTTGCCGAGGTTGTGTTTATGTTGGTACATCACTAAACTGTTCGGCCGAGTTTCAGGTCGCAGTCGCTGATAATTGAAAATTTTACACGCATATACATAGCTAAGATACTCTAATATTCCGTGCAATACTTAATACTGAGCATCTCACCTTTGAAAAGTGACCATTGGTCTGTTTCTTTCCCTTCCGTCCAGCGTTTGCTAGTGTTTATGGCAGAGAATGACCGGTGCGAACGCAGAGAGCCTGCCGATATAGCGATTTCCGCAGAGAGCCCGCCGATATGGTTATGCACCGTGTGTGTGCTAATATTACTCAAGATCTGACGATATTAAAAGTACATAGTAATATGACGCAATATACTAGTGTTTTGACATCATATATCACTTCTCAACGGTCTGCGCGTTAAAGGGAACTACTATTATTACTTATGAAGAAAAGAAAATTCGTTTGTTCTCTTTCAGGTATATTGGTTGGCCCTTAAAAGGACCGTTGTTTTAGAGGTGCTTTTAGCTCACCTGAGTACAACGTGCTCAAAGTGAGCTTTGGTGATCGCCCTTCGTCCGGCGTCCGTCGTCAAAAATTTGGCATTCTAGAGGCCATATTTTTAGCCCAATCTTCATGAAACTTGGTCATAATGTTTGGCTACGTAAAATCTTGGACAATTTAAGATTTGGGTCATGTTGGATCAAAAAGTAGGTCATGAGGTCAAATCTTGTTAACACTCTAGAGGTCACATTTTTGGCCCAATCTTCATGAAACTTGGTCAGAATGTTTTTCTCTATAAAATCTTGGACAACTTTGAATTTGGGTCATATCAGGTGAAAGAGTAGGTCATGGGGTCAAATCTTAGAAAAGGCTTATTAATGCTCTAGGGGCCACATTTTTTACTCAATCTTCATGAAATTTAGTCAGAAGGTTTGTTTCTATAACATCTTGGAGAAGTTCGAATTTGGGTCATGTGGGGTCAAAATGTAGGTCACGAGGTCAAATCTTAATCTAAGTCCTGATTAAAGGGGACATGGACTATTTTTGTACTTATATGGCGTTCGCGAGAGCACGCGATAGCTACTACGTGCGAGCGCGGTGCTTATCCCGTGCGCGCGTTGCGTGTGATGTCCCCTTTATGCCAACGTATGATTCAAAACTAAAATTCTAAACAGCCATCAGACTCGCGTATCGCTATATCAGAATGTTCTCATTGCCTTTAGCGCTTTGATTTATATAACATACATATACAGAACTACTGTCTTTTTGTTTATAAATGTAGTTCTACTGTACAGGTAAATTCTTGGCTACGGCAATTTATAATATGTATTATTCTTGCTTTTTCAATTTTATTTTATTATTCATTTGCCCTAAAGTACATATATAAATGTTTAGAAACTCCATTGAAAGACATACCAGTTTCGCAGCATTGATGGCGTCACTGCGTTGAAACATGTGATGTCACGTGATATCTAGCTATGCGCTGAAAAAATGTTTTTCTCGTAAATGATAGACGCTGATTAATTCATCATTGATAAAATAATCATATCAAAAGCAATATTAGTTTGGATGTGTAAGGACATGGCTAAACTTTGAATTATAAAACAATGTCAGTTGAGTAAAAATGGAATATCAACAATCAAAGACTGCACTATTTACTATTGTACGATTAGAAGGCAAGAAAAATACGAGCGGCAAGGCTGCGATAACGGTTACTACAAAGATCAAGGCAGCCGTAGTCCAACAGTGAAGCATATTCAAATTTATCAGCTATTTACTAGTATTTCAATAGAATACCTTTCTATTTTCCTAGTTTACCAGATACAAAAAAATAGATCGAACTATTTAAGAAAAAAAATCAAATGTCTCTCAAAAATTAGGATGACTTCTCGATAGAATCTGTAAAGCCATTTCTCACAACGGAAGCCAAGTAATAGACGCTCGCTTCGGCCTCCAATTGTCTGTAGAAATGTTTCGATACGGGTGACTCCTATACGTAACTCCGTGGCTAGTAAATCTAACTACGCATTGCGGAGAATTAACCTTAACCCTTTCCCTCGTAGAGGAAACCATGAAAAGACCTATGCGAACAGCATAAAACCAGATCAGCCTGCGAGTAACTCGCAGGCTGATCAGGTTTTATGCTGTTCGCTGCTCCTCAGTGGTCTGGAAATGAGGATTTTGTAAATAAATTTGGTAAGGTTTTACTGTGGTTTTCTGCATATCAGGCTTTATGTGGTACCTATTGAGTGCGTCAAAATGAGTCTGTATGAGGGAAAGGGTTAAAGAACTGACAATGATCATGGTGCCTTTTGGTGCTATATATTAATAGTTTCAATGTTATTTTTACATATTATCTAACGTGTTTCATTTTGATTAAAATCATCCCGATTGTTAACTCTACTTTATGTCTGTTCCAGAATATGTGGAAATTAATAATTAAAAAAAAGGAAAACTTTTCCTCCATGGGACAATACAAACGAACTACAACTATAATATAAACGATCTACAATGAGCCTGAGATCTGTCTTCCGACGCAGTCGTCTGAAGTGTTTTATTGCTTTCTTAACCTGCATACTAGTGACGTACATGACAGCAAAAATGGCCGTTGTTCCTGAACCTCAAAAACCTCTCTTAGGTCACATCAGAATAAAGGAGCTCGCTGAATCAGTGAAGGCTCAAGAATACAATGGAGTCCGACAACTTTACTCACTGGTGGACATACCGCTTAACTTCAACTTCAGAAAGCGTCAAGTACATGCTGAACTGCTCACGATATTGTGGTACAACAAACCACCTTGGATCGACACGCATGCTTTCATGTCTTCTTGTGAGTATAATAACTGTCTCGTTAAGTTGGAGAAAGCAATAATAACCAATGCTTCAGCGGTGATCTACAGCCCCTCACATCCAGGGATGGGGCGGATACCACCAGTGAAGCCCGAGCATAGAAACCCCCGCCAGGTGTGGGTGTTTTATAGCCTGGAGCCCCCGATGAACTTCTATTTCCCGGATTATAAAGGTGAGCCATGGTTAAACACTATGAACTGGTCGATGACGTACAGGCTGGACTCAGATGTCCCTGCACCGTATGGAATGATTGGGCGAAAACCAGTTGTGCCAGAACGAGACTATGACGATATTTTCAGTCGTAAAACGAAGATGGCAGTGATAGTGTCTAGTCATTGTCGAACAGTTGGTAAAAGAGAAACATTTGTCGGTCAGTTGAAACAACTTGGACTAGAAGTAGATATATTGGGGTCTTGTGGCAAAATCACATCGACCGACAATGAAGAATTTTTGAGAATCATCAGTTCTTACAAATTTTTCTTTGCATTTGAAAACTCAATTTGTAATGATTATATAACTGAAAAGGTATTTAAAAAGTACAACTTTGATCTACTCCTCGTGGTGAGAGGAGGTGCAGAGTATGCCAAACTTCTTCCTGGAATTCCATACATCGACACAGCAAACTTCAATCACAAGTCAGAGTTAGTGTCTTACTTGAACACTTTAGGTGGCAACAAAGAGAAATATATAGAGCTTCTGAAAACAAAGGACCAATTCGAAGGACAAAACGAAGGGCCGTTTGCCTACCCGTACGCCATGTGTGAGTTGTGTCGTAAACTGAACCATCTGCACGAGAATCAGAATCGCATTAGAAGTATGCATGACTACCTTAATGATCACCAGTGTCAAATACCGCGAGATCTGGACTGAACCTCGTGCTCTGTCTATGTATATAGATATAGATAGATAAACTTGGACATATAATCCAATCTCATTAAAACCAATCCTAACTGACTTTCTCTAGGTAGGATCTTATGACATCGTATTTCAGGTTGACTCAAATTGATCTTTGATTAGCCAGTCAAATTGTCGTCTTCAAAATACTTAGGTATAACTAATAATGATAAGTTAACGGCAGCGAACAGAAATTTCATTTTTTTCGAATATATTCCAGCATATTCATATTGTTTTTAAACGCGCATTCTGATTGGATATCATTTACTTATTTATATGCATACGTCAAGGTCAACTTGAGACGATTGTCAGATATTCGTAGAGTATTTGAGCATTTTAATGAGAATGCATATATGATCTGATATATTAGCATTTCTCAATAATGGTTTAGTGGGTTCAAAACCCAGTTGGGTCAATTTGTTTCTTTTTCTCTTTGATCATTATTTCTGTATTGATCACTCTGATCAGATTTTGAAATAAAGGTTTTTAATATCAGTTTTGTATTTTTAAAGGTATTTAAATCCTTAGTTGAGGTATCCTCGTAAAAGGACAGTTCATTTTAGGTACTTGCTTCTCTTAGTGATTATTAAGTTCTAAACATTTTGGTAAAAGTTCATACTTTTTATTTATCCAACAACAAAAAAAAAATGCTGCACATTTTGAGGCAAGATTTTGTACACAAATAGCGCACGCTTTTAAATATAAACATTGCAAGATTTAAAAACACACATTCTTAGCTGTTGGTATGGAAAAGATATTTCTATAACTGTTACAGAACGTTCATAATGGTTTGAAAGTGCATGTACGAGGGCCAGCTGATAAAAAGTGAGACCGGTTAAAGTTCTTACTTAAAACTTAATGTATTTCACCTTTCTATATTCCTTCAATGTATGATCTTACCTTTTCACATATGCGGTAAATATCTTATGTCAGCTTTAAGGCAACAAAATTGTTTTGCTTGAGCTCGGGGACCACATGAACTTCAATACTGTCTCGGTCCTCAAAACGAATTCCCCTGAGTGGTAAAATGTCTCAGTTGTATGGACAGGTACTTGAGGACAGGACCTGCATGGTGTCCCCACCCCCTTACACACACACACACACACACACACACACACACACACACGAAGCGTTCATATAAAGGAAAGTTTAAACATATCTGTTTTTCCATTTCTCATTTTTTTATTCGACATTAAAATATAGTTCATGTATCAAAATATTCACATTCAAATGAATTTAATGTTTACTATCCATGCCTTTATCAATAAAAAATTCACTATATATATATATATATATATATATATATATATATACTTTGCGGTGTACTTTGCCAATTGAGAGGTACTTTGCCAATTGAGAGATTTGTTTAATAATAAATTATTTAATTTATAGAACAAGTTTTTTTTTCTCTGACCATGGTCATTGTTGTTATTTTAATAACAAATGTGCGTATAAAAGTTTGTTATAATGCTATTCTTAATTTCTGAGTCATTAAATCAGTCTCGCCTTTTATTGTTTGACCCTCGCATTAAATAGAAAATGAGGAAGAAACCTGTTAAACCAGACGCATTGCGATGAGATTTTGGCATGACCCTCTAATTATAGTGATTTCGTTGTGCCCCGCAGGTGTTTTTACTTGTGCTTTTTGTTTGTTTGCCTTTTTTGTTGTATTGCTCATTTTCTTTTTAAAAGAAAATCTACATCCAATTTCAAACTGGTATGAACATTCTTTAAAAGATATGGAAATATTATTACCCAAAAATACAATCAGCATTGCAGCATTCTAAACAACTTGCTATATGGCTATCTGATATTGTTCTTTTACAATGTATCGATCCGAAGAAGTATTATGATTTCACTTTGACAATGTATTAAGCGAAAATTCCTTTATATGATTTCAGTCGAACCTTGTATTGAACCAACTGTCTTTATATCACACCAATTTTACAATATATTGAACCAAAAAACATAATATTATACGAATCCATCTTTATATCAGTTGACAAAGTCAATGTATGAATCCAAAGTCGCATTATATGATTTTATTTTGACAATGTATTAAACGAACATTCCCTAATATGATTCCAGTCGAACCACGTATGGAACAGCTGTCCTTATATCATATTTCTTTATATGATACGGATTCGTCATTATATTGTATCGGTTGGGATTTCATTATACACTGGTTTGAATAAAATCAGAGTAACAAAGGGAGTTAATTTGGTTGGAAAAGTAAAATAAGTCTTGCTCAGTAAGCTTTCTTCACAAACAGGTTGGCTGATAAATTACTCTTAGAAATGCTGCAAGAATCTGGAACGTTAACATACTTATTTGAAGGGACAAGAATGTTTTAAAAAGGTATGTGATATACAATCTCAAGATTGAGTGATACATTCTTCACCAAATGTTCTCCTTTCCAAACTAGATCTGTGATAGAGTTGGTCTTATATAGAATATTTTCTTATATATACATGTATAACATTTTACTCCAGAAATTCATCCAGAATTTTGAAAAATATAATTTTATTTGAAATTTTCGAAATCTCGTACATAAACATCATTGATAGCTTAATACAATAGAAATGAAATAAGAAATAACTCATGTCTCGTATTTAATTCCCAAATTTTAAAGAAATGAATATTAACTACAACAGCATAAAACGTGTTTTGGTTTGGAATTATTATTGCATCATTGGAAGAAGTTCCCACCGGAAGAACTGCCTAAACTTTAAGAGCATGATTTCCATCCTCCCTGAGTTTTCTGCTATAAAAAGAGTATATATGAATTCTTCTTTATCATATATCTAGATTAATTATACATCCCCGTTTTTTCTCTCTCTCGTGTTTTTTTGGCCCTATTATTATAATTTTCAGTAAGCTATACTGAGATTTATTTGAGGTTTTGTAATATGTCTAATTGATCTTTTTGTTAATTAGTATTAATTGGCACGAGGATTTATTAAAACGGTCACAAAAGCCACAGTGACCATTTCTTTTCTAGTTTCTAGTTTGGGGGAAGCACGGGAGAACAGAACCTGTAGATATGGGAACACTTTTTATGGATAAATTTCTTGAACAAACGGTATTATTTTATCAAGTTCTATGTGATTGTTTATATGTGTGTACGGCAAGGTAATACAGAAACGTCTGTCTTTTCATTTGAGTTTTGGGGTTATGTACTGTTATTGACTTTAAATGTGTTAAAATCGTTTACCAATAAACATTTAAAATATTTGTTTACTTGGTTTTTTAACATATGAAGGTCTGTCACACGGAGATATCCCGCCATTTATAAACAATTTTTACGACTTTGGTATGTCGCGGCTTATTTTGTATTATGTCGTAGACAAACTTTACTGTTCATGATACCACGCCAAGCGGTACCGATTAATTCAGTGTTCGCCATTTCATGAACACGAATCGGCTTCGTAAAGTGTGTGTTTTTATTTTGTATATATTTCAACGAAAGCTGGTAAATCTTTATGTATCAAGTACCAATTTAAGTAGACTTTCAATCAGAATCATCCTGATTTTCGTAAATAAGCATTTGAAATAAAATTGCGCGTAATCAGCACTGTGTTTCAGATTACCGCAACACATGCATGAAATTTTGGTTTCCATGTGATGTTTAGCCTGCTTCTTATGTTTTTAACAGTTTTTGCATGTATATATATTTTTGTTACATTTTATGGTAACCTACTATTAAGAACCCAAAACATTTCATTGAAAGCAAGGGTTGAAAATATCCCGACTGTACCTCTCTTACAGGTGATTCTCACATTCTGTACCTCGCACACTTTCTGAATCATGTTTTGCGATTTGATGAAAAGAATCTTTGCATAAACCGGGGTGTATTGATGTGATTACATTACAATGACTGACTATTATTCATTTTCGCCGGAGCTTGGACCGAGGACACTGAAGTAAATAGTTCGAAACCAGCGAAATAACATGATATATGAAATCATCGGTCAATCGAGAGGCACTGAAAAATACTCCTGTATCTATTTCCGTTTACAGCGATTGGGCTTGATTGAGCTCGTGACTGGACTAGACATACACTTCGGATTAAAAGTTATTCCGGGAATCACACCTGGATATCGCCTTTTTAATGTACATGTTTGTCTCATCAAATCAAAATCTTACATCGACGTAATTTCGCGCGACCAATTGTAGTAATGTCTATTTATTTCTTATATGAACAATAAAGATAAAGAAAAGGTGGGGGCCTCCGTGACCGAGAGGGTAAAGACGCTGACTTTAACACTCACTCAGACCCCACACCGCGTGGGTTCGAATCCCGGCAGGGTCATTCGGATTTTAATGTGAGGAAGCCCCTACCTGGCTTGCGGTAGGTCGGTGGTTCTACCCTGATGTCTCTGTGCATTCGGGGTCTTCCTCCACCTATAATTAGCTGGACGTCGCTACATGACTGAAATACTGTCGTGGCGACGGTAATCTCAAATAGTCAAGTCATAAAGGTGACAAATTTAGTTGTCACGCAAACTTATCACCTGCGCATTTGATAGACAGACAACTACAGTCAAGGCGATGACAAGGCAAAGTTTGGTGACAGTCATACCTTTTTAACTATAATTAAGGAAATGCAAAAACTATGTGTATTTGTTTAACAGTATGTCATTTACACCTGGCGATAGTTAACAAATTAAATTAAATCGTGATTTTTTTTATTCCTATAATATCCATTTGATTGTTTTGTCAAGTGACGCTACTTGACACGGGCAACCCTTATATGCTGAGAGCCAAACATGACCGTAAAACAGCGCGAAAAAAACAAAAAAACTTTACAGACTATTTAAATTACAAATATTTCAGAAAAAAAAAAATCAATTAATGCAAATAGAAAAAAATTACAGGAGTTCTACATTGGCTTCTGGTATCATTTCTGTTAATTGCTTTTGACATAATCTGAATCAGCTTTATACAGCTCATCTGTTATCTTTTACATAATAAACACCGTAGTCTGGACACAAACTAAAGTCTCTCCATTTCGAAATGACCAAGATGGTATCATATGTCTAGCTGAAACATAGATATAAATTAAGAGTGTCCGCTTTATTCCTAATTATATACTCCATTAAAAGTTACGGTCGTGGAAAACTATGACTACATAATATTAAATGACTAATGTGTGAGTATTTTGATCATTAATGTAACTGACAATATTGTACATCTGTTTTACATAACTGAGAATGGCGACCGAGTTTATTACATACTCGTATAATACAAGCGTGGTTTTCTAAGTCATCGACACTTATGGTCAGTAAACCGATCTATCACATTAAAAGAATATTTGGTTGTCTCGAGGTTAATTATCATAATTAAACATGTCAGTCTGGGTGGTCGGTTGGTTAATGTGACCTGCATCGTAACCTAGGGTCGTGGGTTTGATCCCCGTAACCTAAGGTCGTGGGTTCGATCCCCGGCCGTGATATACTTAAGTCATTTAAATACAACTGGTAAACATAAGGTTTTTTTTCCTGGACTGGATGACCCAGAGTCAGAATGATGTAACTGGGTGTGGTATCGAGTGATATCGCAATGACACAGCGCTACATTTGTCTCATGAAGACGAAAAGTTCCCCACATGATTGGGATGTTACACATTTGAAAACAAGCAAACGAACTTATTTGCAACATTTACTTTTTTATATTTAAATATATTTTAGGAAACACCGCTTACAACGAACTCCTCTGGTTAAAAAAATGGTAAAAGCGTATATCATAGAATAAATTTCATATACGTATATGCATTGTTCTAGCGTTTACTATATACTGTAGAATCATTTATTTTCGTGGGGAATTCATTTTCGTTGATTTCGTGGATGGTTTTATCCACGAATATTTATCCCCACGAAAACTGTTTATTTCATAAACCTCATGTTTTCTAGAACATGGTTCCACGAATATATGTACCAACGAAATTGATTTAATCACAGATTCCACGAAATTTAATGTCAACGAAAATAAATGATTTTACAGTATAACCCTACGGGTACAAGGATAGCGTAGTGATAACGCACCTCTGACCAATGCTTCCCTGGGTCTATTCCTGGTCACATATCAGGGCTTTTTTGCTTCTTTATCAGCGGCCGTTAAAACACGCCTTCCCCATTGCAAACCTCTTTTAATTCATGCACTTTTCCCCAAATTTGCATCTTACCCCAAAGTTTTTCTTTGCCCAAATGAAAAGATGGCAATATTTGTCCCCAAAATGTAATATGAAGTCCCTTTCCCCAACATCTGAAAAAACATCCTGCGTAATGAGAGGGCACAGTGGTTCCCTCACAATAATACCACAGATGGCCACAGGAGCCATCGAGAGTGATTGATATCAGTTGTTATAACTTGTTTCGTAATTGATGTAAAATAAATAAAGATTAAAACTTTAACCACAATCCACTTGAAACTATCCTGTATATACTCTTTCCACTATTAATGCTAAAAATAAATGTACCGTTTTTAATTGTTTAACGTTTTAATTAATACAATGTCATATGTCTCAACGGTCAATGCAGAAGATGGAAGAGTCACTAATTTCTGACATTAGTAAATGTGTGTGTGTGTGTGTGTGTGTGCACGCGCGCGCGCACCTTTATTGCATACAAATGCCACGATTATGATGGAAAAAAAGAAATTATTAAACAAAACAATTTTAGATACAACATCCATTATTTATCCATTTATTTATATTACAAAAACAAAATAATGAATAAAATATCATAATATTTGAATTCATAATTTTATAAATAATCGACAACATCATAAGATTTCAATCCGAAATAAAGTTCTTCGTCGCCATTTCCGGCAACTATAAGTCCGGTGTGCAGCAGTCGTTTTTATTTATCTCATCCGAGGTCTTGTATTTGTACCGAATAGAAACATAGTTTGAACACTGGTTTCATCTTTTCTCTTTCTGTTTATCAATTAATTTTTTCTCACTGTTAGGTTGCATTTTTCCATATACTGCAGATTAAAGTGAAATATCTGGTTGTTTTATTTCGTTCTTCTGCACAGTTTAAATAACGAGCCCGCGGTTACCGCCACGCTGAACCCACGCGCTACTACCAGGGACCCCAGAAGCCGCCAAAGCCCCACGGTCCTCCCCACGGCCCT
Source organism: Solen grandis (assembly GCA_021229015.1). Taxonomy (NCBI): domain Eukaryota; kingdom Metazoa; phylum Mollusca; class Bivalvia; order Adapedonta; family Solenidae; genus Solen; species Solen grandis. Next base: position 20,860,005 of record CM037787.1, on the reverse strand, counting down.
CCCCAACCACCCCAGCCCCATCTACCCCAGGGTCTGCCCCATCCACCGCCCCAGCCCCATCCTCCGCGTCTTCTCCAGCGACGACCCCCTCGTCCGCGCCTACCCCCGGGTTCCGCCTGCGCTGCGAAATCGCCAAATAATGAGGAGTGAAGCAACACGGCCACCAGTAGTACCACGGTCAACGTTCTGTACCTCATCTTGTCCCTGGACAACCAATAATAAATCAATCAGTAAAATAATGAATCATTCAAACTAAAGGCCGAAACAACCATTATTCCTGAACTAAAAAAGGATGGATTTCAATAAGCAAATTTAACACCATGTCAAAATACGACCCTTTCGGGTTATCATATACATCTATTAGACTTGAAATATGATAATTCTTTGGTATTTCATACGCTGTCATATTTTCGGATTGTCTCACGTATGTTGTGATTTTTATCCGGATTAATAAAAAAAATGAATCAGTCATAACTTTCAAAATTCTATTCACCTCTCTCGTGTATAAGGACAATAATAATTTATTTATTTAAGAAACTGATTTATCGTTATAAGGTCCGTAAATAGAATGAATAAAACAATCATGCATTTATAAACACGTATTTAAGAATATTATAAGAATTAATTTTTACAAAGATATAATAGCATGTAGGTTTTTAAAACACTGTAACTGAAATAAATGTTAAGATGATTAAGAAATAATACATGGCATTGGGGGCGATTTGCATTTTTAGGGACTGACCAGTCCATAAAATGTCGTGTTTTTGTTTTTTTTTTATTAATCCGAATCTTTATTTTATTTACATATAAATTTTGATTCAACGGGCATTTCTTTTTGTAAACAACTATAAGAATTACAAAACACAAATCATCATTAAACTTAAACATTCGATTTAATTAACTCCACGGATAAACACACACACACAATCGAAAACTAAGACGGCGTATACAAGTAAATAAATAATTATATTTGTTTTCTGACCAAATTCAAAAGCCGGGACGAAATGCTGATCACTTATAGGTTTAATAGTTAGCTACATAAATTGTGTTTTTACCTGGTTTCTTAAAACCTATTTAATCAAAGCATTAATGATTTAGGTACAGCATGTATTTTAATGCAATCATTTGCCAAACTATGAGCATACTATAACATAAAAAATATATATTTTCTTATTTCTCTTTTTATTTTTTGAATGATTTACGATTCAAATGAAAAAAAAAAAGAGAACTTACCGTGTGAAAAGACACAAGAGGTTTGAGAAAAGAATGTCTTAACGCGATGTAATGGTTTCTTTTATGAACAAGTTAAATAATTGCCTGAGAGTCAGTTGTCATGGTTATACAACAAAACATACCTATAAATACCATGTTCAGATCGCCTAATGGCTTATTCGATATCATACATAATTGTTATAATCATTTATAAAAATCATAAGTGTCAGCTCGTAATTGATCGGTTAAATTATAGTCGAGGTTTCAGGAAATGTGCGTTGTCATGATCTAGAGGCAACGAACACACGTGAGAGAGAGAGAGAGAGAGAGAAGCGGGGGGTGGGGAGCAAGAGTGGCCATAGATAAAATAATTAAAATCAATCAATTAAAAAATATCGCGAATAAGACAATGTCACCCATCATATTATTTGCCTACTATAGTTTTAAATATCATGATTCTCATTAGAATTAGCAGACATAGTATTAGAATGTACTGTTTTCAATAATCCTGAATAGCCCAGTAATTATAGCAGAAAAAATTACCAAACCTGGACAAAATCGCAACAGAAATGATTCTACTGGCATGTTTAACCTTGATGTCCGTAGAACCTATGAGAAAAAGTCTAAAATTATCTAACGAGGGGAAACACGTTTTTTTTCTAAGCGTTTCCATGGTAACCCCTTGTTCATGTTGTGACCGCCCTTGAAGACAATACATCTTTATATTTCCATTAATTTCAGTGATAAAGTAATGAAACTGGTACCAAATAAGAGATTAGGCTTAGCACTTTGATTTTATTGACTTTTATTAAATCTAACAAATTTGCATACTCATGAATATTAATTAATGTATGTGTTACATGTATATTTAAAAAAACTGCAAAAAAAAAAATCTAATACACTGAGTTTAGTGAATTCAATCGAGATCTGTGAATTTTGAATCATCAGGAAAATATATATACACACTACTTTTCTTTTATAATGATTAGCAATTAACACGTCGATATTAGACCCCAGCACAATTCAAACTTCCCGCAGGAGATGGAACTCACTGCTGTAATCATATATTAATTACCTCTAACATTATTTATGCATTTTTTTTTTCACGTTACTTTTGCATTTATCCCACTTAAACGAAATTTCAAATTTTATCTTTTACATTCTATTACCACTCGTATACCGTATTTACTCGACTATAAGACTATTCGCCTATAAGACGGGACCCCCTTTACAATCCCCAAATCTGTGGGATTTTGCTTTGACCCTTTTATAAGACGGGGAAAAAATCTGGATGCATTTTGTACCGCCGACAATTTATAACACAATATCATGAAAATCTTGTTAAGTTCAGAATAATTTCACATAAAATGAAAACAACTGTTGATTTAATACGTTACCTAAATATTAATGTTTTGTAATAAATCTCGAATACAGCTGTCATTTTCATTTTCATATTTAGCAGTGTCGAAGTTATGTACGGGTTTTGACGGTGCCCGTGAAAACCGTGTGTCTGAAATTCCAATGCGAAACTACACCGATATACTTACTCGCTTTTCTGTATTGTTAATCAATACCAATTATTTCATGATAAAGTGTCAGTTAAATTTAAAAAAACAACAACAAAAAACAATAATTAAACAAATTATAACGAAAAGGTCATGTATATTTCAATGCTTTATTTACGTCGGGGTGCCGTGAGTTGATTTCACGAGCTAGCAGTTCTAATGAGCTCCATGTGTTTCCCGCAACCGCTTGCTAAAAAGATAGATCCATAAAATTCGAAAAAGAAACTATTGATGAAACAATCGTAAAATAATATGGTAATTTATATCATGCAATTCATATCTGATATTTATCTATCGATCGATGACGGGTAGGATAGACGTCTGCATACCGTTATGAAGCTTCATTCATAAGTCAACTAAGTGTGGGGAAACTCTATCTGGCTGGTAGACCCCGCTCATAAGACGACCCCCAACTTTATAACCCTGATCAGACAGCAAGAAAACCGTCTTTTAGTCGAGTTAATACGGTATACGTATTTTTTTTTTGTAATATGGCGATGAACAATGTTGTTCAAGTCTTAGGAATTTAGTTCTGTTCATATGAATAGTGAAATGAATTAGACGCATTTTAAAGATTCAAAGACATTAAACGTATTGTAAAATATGGAAGGACAAGACCCCTCGAAATCAAGAAAACGTTTTCTGCTTATTTATAAAAAAAAATGGAAATAAAAAGTGGTTTGAATATGGATAATTCGGAATTAAATGACAATAACTGTTTTTTCCCTGTTATTTAACTGCAGTGTTTAGCAAAACAAATATAAACCACTGCATCTTTTCGTAAAAAATACTTGTATGAATATAGATCTTGATTTATTTCACGCAACCTATTTTTTCTAAAAGGAAATTTTCTTCACATACCGACAAGGATTGTTTGGCGATGTAACTTGACACCATTTGCAGTAGAGATGTGTTACTTTGTCATAAAATCTACTTATATGTACAAACTTACAGCGTTACACTTGTCTTAGCCGTATTTTTCCTATGTGATGAAAAGAATCTGATGCAATTCTGATTTTAGATAAATCATATCTTATTCATTTTGTTACTTTCAATCTCATTTTTCTCAAAAATGAATTTTACCGTGAGTGATTGCCTACCCTTCCGATGACATTCTTTCAGCCTCTGGACTTGTGTTGAATATCGTTGTCGATAATTACATCCCTGACCCATCAGTCGATTGGTAACTGTAGGCACTGCTTATTCCAAAGATTAAATGTCATCTCCTCATAGTACATCCTCACTTCCTGAAGTCAGATCTGTACACAGATAAAAGAACAGGTGAAAATATATTTTAAACATGTAAATATTTCGACAGATATACTTGTCAAATTTAAACCTAAAACACAGTTGGAGGGATGAGAGCGAAACTATGCTAAATGCATATAAATATATAAGCACTTAGCCTAGTTTCGCTCTCACCCCTCAACATATATTTGTATAAAATTGCTCTTTGTGGCGCGAATGAGCTTCCGTAGAAAAAAAATCCGACCGGGACTTCTTTTTGCAATTTACTAAAATTCGTTTTTTTTTTTGCTCTCAGCTTTCCAGTTTTTCTTGAAAATAGGATAGGTTTGCCTTGAATTATGCAGCTTAAGTACTTTGTTACAACTCCTTAAGGAAATAACCACGAAAACACATTACGAGCGAGACCGGTATTGTTATTCTGTAGAACAAATTCCGCTATTTTGACGCTTTTACACCAGGATGATAGTTTTCTGACTGTAAAAATAATGTAAGTCTATATAAATATTGTAAATAAACATTTACATACCTGAAAAAGGCATTTTATTCCTTTATTCCATAATCACAATACAGACGATCATGATCATATCACTGAACGCTTTACTACGCGCCTCGTCGAAATTACTTTTTACGGAGGTCAATTAGCGTCACCATAATTTACCGAATTTGGGTAAATTCAACGCTATTTTTTTATACTTCCCCTCTTTAGATTTTTTTAGACTTTTGATATGTTGTTCTTTAGGACTTTATCTACAAAAGCATCGAAACATTGCTTCTGTTGCAACTTTGTCTGGGTCAAATCACAGATACATGTTTGTAGGTATGTTGGATATTTGGCTTGTAGGATGTATGGATGGCAGGGTCTATATTGTTATATTAAACATGTTGCAGTTTCTATAGGTAAAGCAATCATCTGCTATCACATTCAATTTATAAAATTGTCACTTTGATCGAGGCATTACTAAACGTTAAAATTTTTGAAGAAAAAAATCACAGACTTATTTTGTTTTATTAAATATCAAATATCATACTTTTGCTCTGTTCTACCAATCACGTAGACAACATTTAACGCCTAATCAGTTAAGAAATAATGCACAGTTTACAAACTTAAGATGCAGAATAAACTACCTTATATAAAACCCCTTTTTTTCTGCCAACTTTCCAGCTTACCAGTCCATTATCTTTTTTGAAATCATCGGACTAATCGAACGTTTCAAATCTATCATTGAGATAAAGATTAGAGTACAGATTCAAATTCAACCGACAATACGTAGCGCTAAGTAATCCTTAATTTAGGTAGAACACATTCCACTTTTCCAGTTTTTACGAAATAGCCAAGTACCTGGTTTAGCTGACTTGAAGTATTCCTTAACAACTAAGTAACTATAGCCATTTTTACATAGGCGACTCCTTGTATCTTCTTCTCGGTGTACGTACAACGAGATTGATACCACAGAATATTGCTTGTTATTATCATAATGTTATATTGCCATAATAATTTAATATTCATTAATGCGGACTCCCCTCACCCCTCTCTCTCTCTACCCCCTCTTTGTCTATCCCTCTCTATAAGGACTCTCTCTCTCTCATACACAATATTATTGTACTGTCAAACTTGAATGCTATTATGACCGGATTATTAAGCATTTAAATGGAGAAGTGTTCATCCCGATAAGGTTCTAGAAATTGTTCTCTAATTCAAAAGCTGTATGTCGTGTTTTATATGTTCTATAAATGAATGTTTTTTAGATAGATATTTACTTGAACTAAGGACCTTCTGGAATTTCAGGGGAAAAAAACTATAAAAACTTTAACATGAATGCACACTTATGTTCCCATATGGGAGAAAAGCACAATATATTGGCAAACACCAAAATCAATCAATTGCAGTATATCGTATCTATCATACCCCCGCGTAATAAAACTTTTCCTTTCAGGTTTAACTCTTTAATCGACTTAACGCCCTTCAAGCTCGAATATAAACACATTACGATTTGTTATTTAAGTATTATCTAAATGTCTTAACAAAAGTTGATGGCGATAGACAAAGGTTTATAAACCCAGGTGTCAATATGACGTGAAAACATCTTTAAGTCCCTAATTCAAGGCACACAACGCCTAGTCGAGGTGTTCCATTGTCCATGTAGTCCACAATAGTGTCGTGATCAAATAATGAAACATGCCGTAATATACAATAATAATGTACCATAAAGCGGACTTTTTTTAGTTTCTTAAGTTTTACAGCTGAACTTGGTGTGGAACATTTCGAATGCCAGCAAGATAGGAGTCGCATTCATATAAATTTATAGGCAAGTAAATGTTCTAAAATCTATCTATCTATCTATCTATCTATCTATCTATCTATCTATCTATCTATCTTTCTTTCTTTCTTTCTTTATGTCTGTTGGTCTGTCTATTCAATAGAAATAATTTGTGGTTGTATACATTACGGTTTAGAGAGGTTGTAAATCGAACTGCAACAATAAATATAAATAGTTAAACTAGACTATAATTCTGTAACCATTGTAAATATATTTCGAGAATTAACCTAATGCTTAGTTATGATTTACATCGCTAACTTACCAACAGTCTAGAGCATCACGGTTTAAGTTACAATCAACTATCTCTGTTGTTATCATTATATTGTTTATGTACACTATAATGTATGAAATGCATCGTCTTATCAACACATTAGTGGTGACATAAAACAGAAAGATAATACACGAAAGAAGGATACCTTATATTAAGTTAAAAACTAAATCAATGCCAGTGTTCACCGATATTATTTCTATTAATCTTTTAGGTTATGAGGAGCCGCGATATGGTTACTCGTGGAAGTGCTTTTGTGTAAAGGAGTTATGTCCAGCATACTGAGATAGGATGGTATATAAGTGTTAATGTTTTACCGGTAAACATAAAGAAGAAATATAAAACATTGAAACCATGGAAAATAAGCTAGAGTCAAGTAAATGCATTCCCGTTCTCGGCGAAAGCATGGATGACATTTTCTTTGATGAGGAAGATGAACAATCCTCTATTCGACAGGAAGAATTGCCAATCCCTGTCAAACAATATCTTGCAAAATGTAGAAAAGGCAATCTGACTCCAGTATCAGCCATCACTCGGGGTCTTGTGAGCAAGAAGATATCCTGCAAGTATTCACAGCTCTGTCACAAAGACATAGAAGCTTTAAGTTATGCCTTGTACTATTCGTTTCACTTGGAAGAACTGTGCCTCGCACACAACCAAATCGATTCTTACGGCGCGTTACTTCTGAGCCAAGTGTTTGCCAAGCAATCTTGCCTCACTCACATCAATTTATCGCACAACAAAATTCAATCAGACGGGGTAAAAGCAATATGTGAGGCTGTTCAACTGAACAAGGTCATTCTGCACTTGGATCTCTCAGGGAATGGTTTGGTCGAAGCAGATGGTGCATGGCTGAAAGTACTAGTAGAGAATTCCACGTCACTGCAGGAGTTACTTCTTGGCCACAATCGGCTGATGGAAAAGGGGGTAGAAATGATTGCTGAAGCTTTGGCACGTACGAGATTGCTTAAGTTGCTAGATTTGAAATGGAATCATATCAGACTCAAAGGAGCTGTAGCCATTGGGAAAGCTCTCGAGCGCAATGTCTCACTAGAAAAATTAGACCTTTCATGGAACGGCCTGCATTTGGAAGGAGCTATGGCAGTTTCAAGAGGTTTAGAGAAGAATAACGTCCTCGTTGAAGTAGACCTTGCAAGCAATCGACTATCTGCTGGCAGCATTGTACTTATTCTTGAGGGTCTGCGCAAAAACACTTGTCTTAAGCGATTGTATGCGAGTCAAAATCAGTTGACAATGCCAGGCGCCATGACAGTTCTTAAGGAGTTAAAGGAACACACACATTCTGGTCTGGAGCTTATTGATTTGGGTCATGCGAACGTTACAGATGAATTTGAAACCGAGTATAAGAAACTTCAAGAGAGGAGAAAGATTGACATACTCTACGGGATGGTTTGGAAGGTGAATAGGAAGCCTATATCATACGCGTCAGAGGAAGATGAAGCGGCTCTGCTGCGGTGCAACCCACTGATCGTTATCATGGAATGTGTCAAGCTCCTTAATTACAGGCTTATCGACTTCTTCAAGACATTGGACGTTGATAAAGACCAGATGATATCACTGGATGAACTATCTGAGGGTCTCACTAAACTCAACGTGCCTATCAGTCGAATGGCCCTTAACACTCTCATAAATAAACTGGACGCTGACGGAGATGGCCATCTAGATTTTGGAGAGGTGATGGCTGCGTGCAAAATGCACAAGAAGCTTATTCGTCAGTATGTTAATACGAAGGTTGATATTTTGGATACAGAGATAGGGAAAGTGATTTATCTTTTGAGAAAAGTCATGGGGAAAAACCCGAAGAAATAGAAGAATTAGTCTTTAATGAGTACCGGTAAGTTAACTTTATGTCAAATTATGTAATATGAACACCAGTACAGTATATTTTACCATCTCTATGGATAACGGTATTTTATTGTTCTTAAAAAATTCAAATGGATATTTGTTTGCCAGGTTTTATCGTCCAAATGACAATATTTCACTCATTTTGGGACATTTGTGTACATGGCTTAGATTTAGGGCTGCCTCTCTGCGGTATCACACAATAGACAAGTGGCATGGTACCACAACAATTCACATCACCCTTAAGGTGAAGTCCCTGTAATAGTCCCGCTATGTCTTGGACACTTAACCTCTTCCAAGACAACCAAGGTACCCTAATGAAACATTAGGAAAACTTGGTTATCTCTGTGAAAGGCCATGAGGGCCGAAATGTAGCGGAACCATTACAGGGACGCTACCTTAAACGGGGCCAAGCCCTGATGTAACGACTAAATCTTTCATAAAATCGCTACTTGACTGAACCAAAATGCTTCAGGTTGGATAAAATTTGGCAAAATTTGTTTTTAAAAATTATTAGCACGTTTAAATGAGTTTCCACGTTTTTTTTATGTATTGTAAAATAAACGGTTCCCAACAAATAAGGGCAATAAGCAGGGCATGCAAAAGAAACAAAACTGATAAAGGTTATGTCCCTTTAGCAAGATTTAGTCCTGCGTAACATTTGTTATCATAAGTACCAATATATTTTTAAACATTTTACAAATCATGACTTTAACTCACTAAAGCCGTTTAAAATGTTGTTGACTAGACTTGACTATTTGAGTTTACCGTCGCTTCGACAATATTTTAGTCATATAAAGACGTCCAGCTAAATATATTTTTTTTTGTTTGAGGTACAAATTAAAAGAAAATTATTTTGCCTTGGTTGTAATGAAGTAACCGCCAGGTGGCGTTTAAAGTTGGCGGTTTAGCACGGGATTTTCGTGCTGTATATCGTTGTTGGCATTCAGTTTTGGGTTACCGAGGTGTATACATCGATATTTTTTATATGAATTTATTTTGAGTCTGTTCAGCTTAATGTGAAAATATGATATCAGTTGTTGTTGTTGTATTGGGGTTTACCGTCGCTGCGATAGTATTTCAATCATATAGCGAATTACAGGTGGAGGAAGACCCCGAGTACACAGAGATACCCGGGTAGAACCACCGACCTACCGCAATCCAGCTGGAAGGCTTCCTCACATGAAAAATCCAAAGTCTCTACCGGGATTCGAACCCACAGCGGTGAAGGGCTGAGAGATTTGTAGTCCACGACTGTAACTGCTCGGCCACGGCGGCCCCATGATATCAGTAATGATATTGTACGTTATTATGACAAGTGATTGTTAATAGTATCGATGCATTATCAATGATAAGAGGATATGTTTAAACATGTATTAAGGACAGTATAGTTTGTAATAATTATGCAGTATACCCAAGTTTCCAAATTAAATATTGAAATGGCATTTAGAGTTTCTATTTTGTTCAAGGTTTCGAAATGGTAATCAGGGAATTACAGGTGGAGGAAGTCCCGAATGCACGGAGGCATCCGGGTAGAACCACCAATCTACCGCAAGCCAGCTGGACGGCTTCCTCACTTAAAATGTCGTCATCATGAAGCTTCTACCTTAAAAATTCATATAATGTTTGTGTTTATTTTTTATTATTTATTTTTGGTATAAAATATTTATAAATATTTTATGTTGTTTAATTTAAATCTTGTTTGACATATATTTCGAAACTTTTTATTTTTTATCACTATAAAAAATAACTTTCATTGCAACACTGAACATGTGGCAGGAACACTAAACGTATTCTTTCGTTGTTTCCAATGCCTCAAGGGCTTAGACCTATCCATTTGAAATTATATGCAAGTTTGTTCTAGTACTGCAGGTTTGTCGAACTCCGACGTTATCCTTTGTTTTAAAATTAAATTTTAAATTTTTAAATATTGCAAAAACCAAGACCTAGTTGATAGATAACATTTTCCTCCAGTTTTTAAAGAACGCAGTATTGATGTTTTTACCCAGGAATGGCAATTATTAAACATATACATTGTATTAGATCAATATTAACATTAAAAAAAACAAAAACTTCTCACTGATTTGAGACGACATATTACAAATATGAGAATGATTGCCCTGTGAATACAAGATTTTTTTTCTTCTTGAAATCCTGTCGCTAGAGAAAACATGTACATGTTGATTGTTTGTTTTGTGATTAGAAAGATATCGAAGGATTTGCTTATGTCCTAAATATGATGAATTAAGATGAAAATATATTAAAGGTGTTTTAGCAGGGTTTTTTTTTTCTAATGGACAGGTTTTTCTTAAATTTTGCACACACAAATACTTAAGACTATAATTAAAAGATATTTGAATTAAAATAGATTTGTTTGTTTGTTGGGTTTAACGTCACCGACAGTATTTCAGTCATTTGGAGACGATGTTTACTTGAGACAGATATAGTGCTGCCACACTGCAGTATTACGCCTAGACATGTGGCATGATACCACACCCAGTCACATTATCCTGACACCAGGCCAACAAGTCTTGTAACATCCCTTATATGCTGAGCGCCAAGCAAGGGAGCTATAACAGTATCATTTTTTACGACTTTGGTATGTCGCGACCGGGGATCGAACCAACGACCCCCCGCTCCCGAGGCGGACGCTCTAACCACTCGGTCACCGGAGACGGTTGAATTAAAATAGGTGTCACCGTGCTCGCTTTAGAGATTTAGCTTATGGTTAAACATCACTGTTTGCTAAAATTTGTTGAAACAAATTAAGGCATTAAAAATTTAGAAAGATTACATTCTAAATACTTTAATAACATACCCAGTAATACTTTCAGAATATTCTATCACTGTTTGTAACTAAAACTGATTTTCTATTGAAATTCTAGCCAAATATCAAATTTGCATAAAAACACCCAAATGTGACTTTCCTTTAACATTCTACTAAAAATAAATAAGAAATTAAATAAAATATCATTGGTAACCCATTGAAATGTCCTTAACATTTAGTATTTAGGTCAAACCATCAGGGCATAAAAAGTTAATTCTATTAAATTCCAAAGATGAGCGAACTCTTTTTTATCTTGCACTTTTTATTAAGAATACAATATTTTTGAGAAACAACGTGACAGTAGCTGAAGGATGAGTTTATTCTCTAATATTGCTAATATTGTTATCGTTGCAAATAATTAATCTTAATTGGAAATGTATGTACCTGTACTATATCCATCATTGTGACCAAAATAGATTACGTTGTAAATGGTGCAATGTGGTTCGACGATGTGCAAGTCGGAAATAAAATTTGGTTCTGTTCTTCAGCAAATAACTTCTACCCCCTCTTTATCTCTCTCTCTCTCCCTGCTGACAAAAAAAAAAAAAAAAAAGAAAAGCCGAACAATATTAAATGTGACACATCGATGTCGTCTTTAATTGCTCGGCGTCTGATTCAATTAGTAACGCACGTGACCGGTAAAACAGACAGATACTGGTTTGGTAACGATAATGTCAGGGCATACATCACAATCCTTGTCATTATTTATATATGTCAGTATCAATCAGCTAGTTATGTTCTTTCTCGTGTTTAGTAACAACATACTGATGGATGCAATGTTAATCTCTTACTCTCTCTCTCTCTCTCTCTCTGCTATTTAAAAAAAAATGACATTCAATACTCTATTGGGGGCCTCCGTGGCCGAGAGGGTAAAGTCGGTGACTTTAACACTCACTCAGCCCCTCACCGCGTTGGTTCGAATCCCGACAGAGTCATTCGGATTTGTTTGTGAGGAAGCCTTTCAGCTGGCTTGCGGTAGGTCGGTGGTTCTACCCGGATGCCTCCGTGCATTCGGGGTCTTCCTCCACCAGTAATTAGCTGGACGTCGCTATATGACTGAAATACTGACGAAGCGTCGGTGGTTCTACCCGGATGCCTCCGTGCATTCGGGGTCTTCCTCCACCAGTAATTAGCTGGACGTCGCTATATGACTGAAATACTGACGAAGCGACGGTAAACCCAATTAGTCAAGTCAAGTCAAGGTTGTTACTTAACCTTGCCTCAAGACAGGATCCTTTATATTGGTTCAGGTTACACTTGAAGCCAGTGGTTAGACTGGGTTACCTGTAGTTTTTAGCGTTAGATAGCTTGACAAAATGTCACCTCAGCTCCTGTACAATTACATGCGTTTTATATTTATGATTGTATCCTTTTTTATTTCTTTCTCAATAAAGCATTTAAAAGCGTCATTATCAATAACAAAAATAAACTCCTATTATCTACGTAAAATTATGAATTTTATTATCATGTATAAAAACAAACAGAATAACATATGAGTTACATATATACTCCATCGATACACAAATATATATTGCTGAATGCTAATGTGCGGCTTATCAATTTCATTTCAAAGTAAAACAAATGATGAAAACGGAGATGAGAGAGAACAGTCCAGAAAATGTTGTGGTTCAAAAATAAGATTTTTGTAATCTTTTGTGTCAGAAAACAAATTTATCCACGTTTGTTTCAAAACTTTGTTTGTCGAACACCTAGTGTCATTTCGCTTCCGTTTTCATCAATTAACTTAATTCCCCCAAAGTCTTGTTGCACAGGTTCCTCATTTAGTAGATATTACGTCATAAGTTCATACAGCAGTGACGTCATGCTGACGAATGACGTAATGCTGACGTCTACCAGGACCATCTGCGGAACCACATCCACGGTCTTCGCCAGTATCCTCCCCAGGGCATGCCCCAAGGTCGCCTCCATCCATAACCCCATCCACCGCCCATCCAGTCCCCGCCCCACCCATCCCCGTGGTCGTGACCATCAAAGTCATGGTGTTGGCAGACGGCATCCTGGACAGACGACAGCAGCACGAGACAGCCAAAAAGTGCGGCAAACCATAGTAGCTTTAAGTCCATTGTGATATCTGAAAATATTTTACTGAGAGTCAGTTCTACATAAAGGACAAAAACATACACGTGGTGTGTGTGTGAGTGGAGAGTTATGGTAAAAAATTATTCAAACCAGGCATATAGTATCCATTTTCAGTTTTTCTGACAAATCTTATTTTAATGCCAATATTGTTCTTTGTTCGAAATTAGTACTCCCCCTCTCTCTTCAATTTGATTTATCATTAAATTAGCTCCGTACACTTTACAAAACAACGCTGATTTGTTATTTCATATTATACTCACTGTCAAGTAAAATGGGCACGAAATCTAATGATTTGAGAAAACACATGCAAATCAACCAAGCTTCAAACTTGAGCAAAAATACAGTCTAGAACTAGAACTAGAAAAAAACTTGTCGAAGTTAACTGTTTCTCAAAAGTCAAACTCTGTCAAATAAGGTTTCAGGACTACCCATTTCAGGGAACCCAGGTACACATGTAGTCATTATGAAACAACATGATTTTTTCATGGTGTTTAAGACAATTATTTTTATAGATGTAAACATTTTACCATTAAGTTTGTTCGATACAGGTTACAATAAATTAATAAATATGCATTATAAATGTATATAATTGCTTTTGTATTGACCACATATGTATATTTAAGTTATTTAACATAGGGTGTGTATAGACGAAAAAACATGAGTCATCCTCACAGAATATGTCGAACGAATTGACTGAAATGATTGCTGAGTTTCGTATCTTTTGAGCCAGCGGGCTTAATACTTGACCGACCATGTATCACATAACACAATGCATCGGATTTTTTTTGTTTTTCTGGAATCTTTTTATTCGGTTGGATTGAACACAATATATAAACGAGTCTACTTCGGGTACAAGTTAAAATATATAGGCTCCAAAGAAAAGTACAGTGATCGGAAGTAGTAAGTGCTTGTAATCGCAAGGTATACATTGAATTGTAAAATCTTTCAAGACATGGAACAGTGAGTTGAATACACTAAAGAAATATAATTACTAATTCATTAAAATAATTAATGCTCTATAAATTTTTTTCTAATGATGATAGCATCCAATAATAAGATACATGTATAAGTACATTTTATAACTATGAAAGAAAATGAACAAATACAGTGATTCAATCGAACACAATATACCTGAGAATATTAAAAGAAAAAAAATACTTGTAATTTATTGCTGGGCTATATAATATGTGATGTATATAGAGTATGCGCCTCGTACATTTATAATACAACGTGTGGTATCTATACAACGTGTGGTATCTAAAATAGAACTTTAGACAATTAAGACAGTTCCATTTTTTGTTTTCGTATTTTAAAATGTTGAAATAATATTTCTTTTTCAAAATAAAAGAAAATCACATAACAAGTAGATGCATCTTTCCGGGAGAGATACAGGCATGCACGTTCTATAAACAAAATTAGGTGTGTTGATTGATGAATGTTTTAAAGCCAGCATGTTTCAACCTATCCCGTAATACCACAAGATGATGTATCGTACATTACACACTTCTTACAGCGTGCCTGAAAGTAACAATGTCCATTGTAATAATGCAGTTCATTCACCATAGTGAAAGAGACGGCAAAATATATTGAAATATAAAACATTGTTAGAATGGTATAAATGAAAAATAAGTCACTATAAATAATTGAATAAATAAAATGACATCATATGAAAATTCATAATTGCACTTTATATCATGCAATGTCCTATTTTTTCACACAACTGCAAAAGTAAAATGTACCTTTTCGCTCATTCAATATAAAATGATATTTGCAATTAGCAACCTAACAACGCATTATATCAATAAACTTAAGACAAATGGAGGTATTGGGACCGTCGGTCGGTCAGAAAGAAAGGTTAAAAAGAGCACTCACCTCGTTAGGTCGGAGAGACACAGTGTCCCTGTCTGATTGTTCGTACATCGTTTATAAATAAACATTAGTGCATCATCATTATCGACTTCAGACGGTCCAGTCCAATGGATAAAAGTCCCGAGACTTTTGAAAATGTCAGGGGCTACATGCACTCGTCATTATGAAGTGAGTTATTGTCCGTCTCATGTTGTTTTTATCATTATGCACGACCCCCGTGTCAGCTGAAACATGTCATCGAAGTATTTTTCTGATCCCCATTTGCGTCATTTAATGCGTTCTTTATCCACAGAAGTTGATATTTGCATACGTGCATAAATATGCCTTCGTTCAGTTTTAATTCTGAAATATAACACCAGTAACAAATAATACCATTTGATTAAAACGAAGCAATACTGCTAAAAACGACTACATGTTACCTTGCTTAGATGTCTGTGTGTTTTTGTGTATGTCCGAAGTCCAGCGTAGTAGTAGTACTAGTAGTAGTAGGTATTTTATCAGAGTGACATGTGCATACCGTTACTCAAAAATATAATAAAACAATTCAACATGTTTTGAAAGATCCAAAGTGGAAGTGCATGTCACCAAAACAATCTGTATTGTACTTACATGTATATACTAAACCAATCTCCTAACTACTCCGATAGCATCATTTGATATTTTTCAATATCGACTCAACAGAACTTTATCAAACTATCGGGAACGTTGATGTATAGTATTACAAATGATGGTTTGCTTTATGTTTTGGCGCGAGAATGTATTATTCAGATTGGCGGAATCAAATGACACTTGCATAATTGCATCAAATCAAATCGGGTAACTGCAGCAAAATGTAATCGGTTTAGTTAGAAGTTTTGTAAAGCATATTATTTATTACAGCAACAGTCATCAATGTACCCAAGTAAATGTAAAATGGCATGTTTAATGATATATTAATGCTTTATAATGTGTTGATAAGTTACAGATTCATTTATGCACGATAAATATTCGATACAAATTGACCAGTATGTGAGCGAGTATTGGATCACCTGTAGATGGTCGTAACACAGTGTATTGTCACGTTATCTCATTACATGTCAGTCTGTCTTCTCACAGCTAATGTTATGTATAGAAAGTATAACATTAATGTTGTATATATATATACATATACAGTCTGTACAGCAAAGAAAAATCTTCTTTCTTTTCTTTACATATCATTTTATTGTCCATATTGTTGAATGCACAATCGCGTGGATTACCATTTCAACAAATATTCATATCAATCATTGATTTTTTTCGATTCCGCTATGCTTACAAGCCGCATTAAAAACGTTTATATCTGTCTTTAAAATCAAGAAAATTAAGAATTACACGATGTTTTTATGGACATTATGACAAAAAAGCACGTTAGTTTTCTGATTTTCTTATTTCTTTACAATAGTCGACTGATTCATCAGCTTGTCAACGAATCATGGCGAAATTTGTTGTGAAGATTGATGGCCCAACTTGAAGTGTATATCCCGCTTAAAAAGTTCGCAATAGTGACAACAATTGATATAACACATTCCAATTAACGTTTGGTCAATGGTAAAACCCCTAAATTGATTTCATTTCAATAAAAATAAATTTAAGATAATCTCTATAGCAAATGTAAAGTTCATTACAAAATGAATCGAAATACATTTTTAATTTTGACAACCACATGTATGCTTTTAATATCTATTTTATTCTCCCTGTTTTTTTGTTGTTTCTGTAAATGCACAATCCCTACAGGAATATACCATGGTGTCAACACAACAATGGTCGTGAAAACAATTTTCAAGCTAGTTTTATTTTATGCCTTTGAGTGGATTATTGCGATAAAATAAAGACTTATGTTTGATAATTTCACAGTGAAAATGATAAAAATATGGATTTAATTCACCCTTTCCAACATTTTTGCCTGAGGAAGCTGCAATATTTTATATCATCGAAGTTCCCTCGATGCTATGTCTTTCTGTTGCTTCAAAGATGCAACCACTTTCAAATAACCCCATATCGTTTCTACTACAGCAAAAAGCACGATACATCCTCATAATAATTTCAAAATGTTAAAAAAGAGAAACCTGATGTTTTTACTGAATTGAAACTGCACGTGTGTGAGTACATAGCAATAAATATTAAAAAAGTATTATGAAATATGTTTTGCATAAGAAGCATGTTTCACTTGTACTGTAAATCTAAACATATGCAACATTCAGTCATAAGCATGATGTATATGTTCAACTTAGTAATAAATATGTGTCATTAAAAACAAAGGATGTTATCTCACTCTTTCCGTCTGTCTGTCAGTCAGTCAGTCAGTCAGTCTGTCAGTCAATCTCTCTCTCTTTTCTCTGTGTTCTCTCTCTCTGTTTCTCTCTCTCTCTCATTCTGTCTGTCTGTCTGTCTGTCTGTCTGTCTGTCTCTCTCTCTCTCTCTCTCTCTCTGACTACTTGGATTGTTGAGGCCTTAGTAAAGGGCTAGTGTTGCTGCCATGGTCGCAGAACTGTCAGAAACAGTAACACAGTTACTGCTTTACCATCTGAAGTGATAATTATTGAAGCACCACCTGGCAAATCATAACTGTAGTTGGGTATGATTGAAGTAGTAGTAGCTGTTGTTGTTGTAGTAGTCGTAGTAATAGTAGTTGTAATAATTGTATTGGGGTTTACCGTCGCTGCAATAGTATTTCAATCATATAGCGACGTCCAGCTAATTACAGGTGGAGGTACCCGGGTAGAACCACCGACCTGCCGCAAGCCAGCTTGAAGGCTTCCTCACATGAAAAATCCGAAGTCCCTACCGGGATTCGAACCCACAGCGGTGAGGGGCTGAGAGATTTGTAGTCCACGACTTTAACCGCTCGGCCACGGCGGCCCCAGATGTGTTAGTGGTAGAAGAGTCGTAGTAATAGTAATAGATGTGTTAGTGGTAGAAGAGTCGTAGTAATAGTAATAGATGTGTTAGTGGTAGAAGAGTCGTAGTAATAGTAATAGATGTGTTAGTGGTAGAAGAGTCGTAGTAATAGTAATAGATGTGTTAGTGGTAGAAGAGTCGTAGTAATAGTAATAGATGTGTGAGTGGTAGAAGAGTCGTAGTAATAGTAATAGATGTGTGAGTGGTAGAAGCCAAAGTAATAAGAGTCGTAGTAATAGTTGTAGCAAAAGAGGTAGTAGTGATAGTTGCCGTAGTAATAGTTGTAGTAATAGAGGTAGAAGTGATAGTTGTCGTAGTAATAGTAGTAGTAATAGAGGTAGAAGTGATAGTTGTCATAGTAAAAGTAGTAGTAATAGAGGTAGAAGTGATAGTTGTCGTAGTAATAGTAGTAGTAATAGAGGTAGAAGTGATAGTTGTCGTAGTAATAGTAGTAGTAACAGAGGTAGTAGTGATAGTTACCGTAGTAATAGTAGTAGTAATAGAGGTTTTAGTGATAGTTGTCGTAGTAATAGTAGCAGTAATAGAGGTAGTATTGATAGTTGTCGTAGTAATAGTAGCAGTAATAGAGGTAGTATTGATAGTTGTCGTAGTAAAAGTAGTAGTAATAGAGGTTGTAGTGATAGATGTCGTAGTGATAGTTGTAGTTATAGAGGTAGTAGTGATAGTTGTCGTAGTAATAGTAGTAGTAATAAAGGTAGTATTGATAGTTGTCGTAGTAATAGTAGCAGTAATAGAGGTAGTATTGATAGATGTCGTAGTAATAGTAGCAGTAATAGAGGTTGTAATGATAGTTGTCGTAGTAATAGTAGAAGTAATAGAGGTAGTATTGATAGATGTCGTAGTAATGTAGAAAAAGTAAGAAAAGATGTGTTAGTGGTAGAAGAGTCGAAGTAATAGTAAAAGATGTGTTAGTGTTAGAAGAGTCGTAGTTATAGTAATAGATGTGTTAGTGGTAGAAGAGTCGAAGTAATAGTAAAAATGTGTTAGTGGAAGCCAAAGTAATGAGTTGTGTAATTGGTAGTATTGATAGTTGTCGTAGTGATAGTAGAGTAATAGAGATAGTATTGATAGTTGTATAGTAATAGTAGCAGTAAGGGTATTGATAGTTACCGTAGTAATAGTTATAGATGTGTTAGTGGTAGAAGAGTCGTAGTAATAGTAATAGATGTGTTAGTGGTAGAAGAGTCGAAGTAATAGTAAAAGATGTGTTAGTGTTAGAAGAGTCGTAGTTATAGTAATAGATGTGTTAGTGTTAGAAGAGTCGTAGTAATAGTAATAGATGTGTTAGTGGTAGAAGAGTCGAAGTAATAGTAATAGATGTGTTAGTGTTAGAAGAGTCGTAGTTATAGTAATAAAGTGTAATTAAAAGAGTCTTAAGGATGAGAGTCGTAGTATAGTTAGGGTAGTATTTTCCAATAGTAGCAGTAATAGAGGTAGTATAGATAGTTGTCATGGTAATAGTGGCAGTAATAGAGGTAGAATTAATAGTTACCGTAGTAATAGTAGCAGTAATAGAGGTAGTATTGATAGTTACCGTAGTAATAGTAATAGATGTGTTAGTGGTAGAAGAGTCGTAGTAATAGTAATAGATGTGTTAAGTGTAGAAGAGTCGTAGTAATAGTAGTAGTAATAAAGGTAGTAGTGATAGTTGTCGTAGTAATAGTAGCAGTACTAGAGGTAGTAGTGGTAGTTGCCATAGTAATAGTAGCAGTTATAGAGGTAGTATTGATAGCAGTCAGATTGTAGTGATAGTTGTCGTAGTAGTAAGAAATTTAGAGTAGTAAGGTCGCCGGTTTACCCCCAAGACTGCGCATGCGCAGGAGTGACGTCATCAGATTATTTGCGCATGTGCGGCGGCCATATTGGTTTTCTATATTTAGAATGACATCATGATCTATAGTTAGAAATGGCATCATGATCTATATTTAGAATGACATCATGATCTATAGTTAGAAATGACATCAATGTACAGAGTTGTACATTTGAACTAGGGCTAAGGAGATTGAAGGTCAAGTCTTAGGCGGAGACACATGGTAAACACCAAAGAACATGAGATACAAAAGAGGTATTGATAGTCCCAATAATATACAGAGCTGACTTGTATATTCAGTCATAAGGCTTAATCACGGACATTGAGGGTCAGGTCCTCAGCCTTAGACGGGGACTATTCAAAGTCTTAAAACAATAATGTTATCAACATATGATCATCATACAATAAACATACAACAAATA
>CM037787.1:20814907-20839466 GCA_021229015.1 Solen grandis | reverse complement strand
TGGAGTCGACTCTTTGGCTCAGTGGTTAGAGCATTGGTCTATCACGCCGGCGGACCCAGTTCGATTCCGGGCCGGGCCGTGTTTGTTACAGTTGTATTATTGATGGAAAATCTAATATTGCTCAAACACATATTCATTGCATTGTTTTTATACGCCGCCAGAGGCAGTCGTATATTGGCGTCATCTTCTCCGTCAGTCCGTCCGTCCGTACGTCCATATCTTGTGAACACAACTCCTCCTACGTTTCTGAATGAATCTTTTCATGACTTGGTCAATGTCATTACTAAAATTGGTAAATGTACATGAAGTTGTGATTTTCCGGTTCATTGATTTTTGCAAGATTTGTGTCCCTTGAAACTTAGTCTCTGTAGCTGATTGATACTGCATCCTTGTGAACGCAACTCCTCCTACATTTCTGAATGAATCTTTTCAAAACTTGGTCAGTGTCATTACTAAATGGTAATTCATGAAGTGGATTTTCGGTTCATTGATTTTTCAAGATTTGTGTCCCTTGAAACTTAGTCTCTGTAGCTGAATGATATTGCAGCCTTGTGAACGCAACTCCTCCTACATTTCTGAATGAATCTTTTCAAAACTTGGTCAATGTCATTACTAAAATTGGTAAATGTGCATGAAGTGGCAATTTTCCAGTTCATTGATTTTTACAAGATTTTTGAAACTTAGTCTCTGTAGCTGATTGATATTTCAGCCTTGTTAATGCAATTCCTTGTATGTTTCTAACCTAATCTTTTCAAAACTTGGTCAATGTTATTACTATACTGGGTAGATATGCACAAAGCAGGGATTTTGATGTTCATCAATATTTGCAATAGTTATGTCTTTCAAAACATGGTCTCTTGAAAATGCAACTCAGTTTCTAAACTGGTAAAAGTGCATAAAGAAGGGATTTTCTGGTACATTTATTTTTGCAAGAGTTATGCGGAGAAAGAAAAAAAGGATTCATACTGATACTGCTATTTTAGTCGTAACCTACTTTCATATTGGAAGCCTTTTTAGGGTTCTATCACTGTTCAGCTAAATTAATTGGTTTCACAGACTTCATTATTAGCTTATGCGTACAGAAATGTTAAAAGCAATAATTAAAAGGACCCTCTTGGTCTTTATATTTTGTGGTGGCGTATATTGTGGCAGCACTGGGACTCTTGTTTTATCTTATTAACTACATGGTTATATAAAAATCAAATCATTTTAGGATAAAAGGTCATTTGAATTATTTTATTTAAAAGCTTATATCCAAGTTTCCCCAAATGAATTATTTTTACTACAGGTACTGTAAATCTTTCAAAATGAATTTAACGCCATGCTTTGTTTATTGTTTTCGCAACCCCAGGGAGATGATCTGTCATTGTGTCGGAACCTGTCAGTCTTGTATCTCTATGACAACCAGCTGTCTCATATCCCCAACCTTCTGCAGAACCAGTTCCTTACCATGGTGTATTTACAAAACAACAATATCAGCAAGATAGAGGGCCTTTCACATCTGTTCCGTCTCACAAAAGTGTAAGGATTTCAGATTCTTCCTCCTCCTCTCTTTAAAAAAAAAAAAAAATATTTTAACATTTTTGTTATACCTGTGCAATTTATGCAAACATTTTGAATAGAATAATTTACATTTTTGTTATGATCCTTTAATGAAAATAACTTTATCTGCAGAAGATTCAAGATGCTCATTTGTATTTAGTCCTCTACCAGTGTTAACACTTGGAAGGGACTTTAGGTTTGCTCTCTGTCCGTCTGTCTGGAAATCTGGATACCTTAAAAACTGCTTAAAATAATATTATGAAACTTGGTATATGAATAGATGGTAGTATGGAGATTCTGCACATCACTCTGTTTTTTTTTTTCTCAGACCAAAATTCTGGTTGAAATGGTAATGGAAAAATTATGCACCTCATCGGTAGAGGACTTATGTGTTGCGTGCAACACCAGTTACTTGTATTTCTTTGGTTTTGATATCTTTGTAAATCTAGATTATTAATTGATTTTATGTCATTCTTTTGTAATACAACATAAAGCTTTATCTTCCCATAAAGCAAAACAAATTTGCAAATTTATGTTTATCAACATTTTAACAAATTTAAGACAGAAATTGATATTAAACAAATAAATTTAGGGTATGCAATGCCAAACAACAAATATAGACATGTGATATACATACATGTACATAACTATACCCTAACTTCACTCTGTTAAATGGACGCTGTCCTAGAATCCTTTTTAGCTTACCTGAGCTATTGGGACTGATAAATGTCCGTTGTCCGGTGTTCGTTGTCCGTCATCAACATTTAACTTAAAACGACATCTCCTAAACCACTGGGACAATCTTAAAGAAACTTCACAGGAATGTTCCTTGGGTGAAGCCCTTTCATAGTTGGTCAAAGAATTTGATTCAATTCAGAACTCTTGTTGCCATGGCAACGGAAAGAAAAAACATGAAAATTTTGAAAATCTTCTCCTCCAAAACTACTGGCAAGATTTCAAAGTTATTTGGCACAGATGTTCCTTGGGTCACTCTTTACCAAGAATATGTTAAATTTTTTTGATTCATTGAAAAACATGGCCGCCAGGGGGCGGAGCCTGTTTGCCTTATATGTATATAGTACAAAACTTCAGGAATCTTCTCTTCCAAAAGTACTGGCTTGATTTCAAAGTTATTTGGCACAGATGTTCCTTGGGTCACTCTCTACCAAGATTGTTCAAATCATTTTGATCCCTTAAAAAAACATGGCTGCCATGGGACTAAGCCCATTTTCCTTATATGTATATAGTACAAATTTGATAAGTCTTCTTGTCCTAAAGTACTCACTCGATTTATGGCTGACAGAGGGAATAGCCCATTTTCCACAATATCATATGATATTTGCTGTTTCT
Source organism: Solen grandis (assembly GCA_021229015.1). Taxonomy (NCBI): domain Eukaryota; kingdom Metazoa; phylum Mollusca; class Bivalvia; order Adapedonta; family Solenidae; genus Solen; species Solen grandis. The sequence goes on along the minus strand of CM037787.1, from coordinate 20,836,574 downwards.
TTTCCTCCCACTAATACCTGGTTCTCCGGTGAGCGACCCAGGGCCATCATGGCCCTCTTGTTTCCTTCTCTATCAGGGGCTGTTTATAGGCGCCTTCCCCTGGTGATATTTTCCCAAAATCATGATATTAAGGCCCCTTCCCCAACATCTGATAAAAAGGCCTGATGAGAATTACATGTGTGTTGCATCCTGTCCTCTGCCACAACCATTCTATTCAGAATGCTATAAGCAGGTATTCATCTTTACAGTGATAATGCTATTTCTACTGTACTACAGGTATTTGGGAGGTAATCGTATCACAGTTGTGGAGGGTCTTGACAAATTACAACATCTACAGGAGCTTCATGTGGAGAACCAGGCCCTTCCACCCGGCGAGAAGCTTCTCTTTGACCCTCGATCACTGAGGGTGATTGCAGTATGTCAATCTTATAGCTGTTTTTTTTTTCCCTTTCTTTTTTCTGTTATCATTTGGATTTGTCATTTAAACCAGGGATTTACGGAACACCATGAGCATTTTAGACAACATATCAGCTCTATGGGTACATGAACAATGTCATTTGTTCTAAAAATCTTATGTTGCTTAATTTTCAACATTGTTGAACGCACAATGTCCATTGTTAACCTAAACAGTCCATATTTAAACAGTCTTTGCACTGACTGGTCAACTAATTTATTATAAGAGGAATTGATTTGGCCATGCAAGTACAGTAGAACATTACGTGTTAAACTTTGATGAGATGAATTTCTCGATGTGTTGAAGTTAAACGGATTTCCCAATATTTTCCCCTATTCAAAAGAAAACCCCATTGAGTCAAACTTATAAGTTTCAAATTTTTCAATGTGTCTAAGTATTTCTGCGGTCCTTACATAATATTACCAAAAATAAGTCAAAGCCCTTTGGCTGTTTTCACAACTTTGACTGCAGCATAATAATTCTCACACCTTTATGGCTGCCTTGGCTTTGACAAAATTGACAATTTTACCTGTATGTAGGGTGCTAAGTAGTAGTTAGAACATATTAAGTGAAATCTTTATGATTCAGAAGAGGTGAAGCCAGCGAAGTGAGATAGCACGTTCTTAACTGTTAAGATTTCACTTTCTGTTCAGACTTTGGATGACATGCACATCATGTGACATTCTTTTTGTGAAGTGCATGTATCAGTTATTTAATTTGTATGGTGTTATTGCATCTTATAAAAAATGGAAGCACAATTTGGTGTCGGCGATCTGGATTTAATGATTTTGAAGAGATAAACATATCCCCAACTCAGCTAATGAACATTTTAACACAAGACCTTACAGTTGAATTTGCCTGAAAGTAAAACTTTTCGTAATACTTGTGAAAGGTGATGAAAAAATGGACCAATCATGTTAAAGTTACAAATGTTTAATAGGTCTTTGGTTACAATTACTAGAAACTGATCTTCAGAGAGAAAGAGAGAGAAAATGTGTATGTTTGTTTGCGTGTTTGAAGATTTTCATATTCTTAAAGATGGCAAAATCTTACTGAGACAGATCTAATCATCGAAATATTGAAAATGTGGATAAAAAATCTTGTGGTTTCATATCTGTCTTGTTTTTAGCTCGACAATTCAAAGAATATGAGAGCTATTGTAGTCGCCCTGGCGTCGGCATCAGCGTTGGCGTTGCAGCTTTTGGTTAAAGTTTTGCGAGCAAGTTACTATCAACCTTATATTTCAATAACTATTTATGGTATTGACTTGAAATGTTATAAATATGTTCAGGGGCATCAGACAACCAAGGTAGATAACTCTTGACTGAATTTAATATGAATTATGGCCCCTTTTTAACTTAGAAATTTTGGTTTAAGTTTTGCATGCAATAGAAAATTTGGTTAAAGTTTTGCGTGCAAGCTACTATCTAGTTTGTATCTCATAAACCATTCATGGTATTGACTTGAAAGTTTATGAATAAGTTTAGGGGCATCAGACAACCAAGGTAGATAACTCTTGATGGAATATATTACAAATTATGGCCCCTTTTTAACTTAGAAATTTTGGTTAAAGTTTTGCATGCAATAGAAAATTTGGTTAAAGTTTTGCGTGCAAGCTACTATCTAGTTTGCATCTCATTAACCATTCATGGTATTGACTTGAAAGTTTATGAATAAGTTTAGGGGCATCAGACAACCAAGGTAGATAACTCTTGATGGAATATATTACAAATTATGGCCCCTTTTTAACTTAGAAATTTTGGTTAAAGTTTTGCATGCAAGGTACTTTCATGCTAATATCTCAGTATCCAGGCATGGGGTTGATTTTAAACATCTTTAATATGTTTAGGGGTATCATACTTTCATGGTAGATAACTCTTGATAGAATATGTTACAAGTTATGGCCCCTTTTTAACTTAAAAATTTTGGTTAAAGTTTTGCATGCAAGGTACTTTCATGCTTATATCTCAGTATCCAGGCATAGGATTGACTTGAAACATTTTAATATGTTAAGGGGTATCATACCTTCATGGTAGATAACTCTGATGGCATATATTACAAATTATTGCCCTTTTTACATAGAAATTTTTGTTAAAGTTTTGCATGCAAGGTACTTTCATGCTATATCTCAGTATCAAGGCATGGGATTGATTTTAAACATCTTTAATATGTTTAGGAGTATCATACTATCAAGGTAGATAACTCTTGATGGAATATATTACAAATTATGGTCCCTTTTTAACTTAGAAATTTTGGTTAAAGTTTTGCATGCAAGGTACTTTCATGCTTATATCTCAGTATCCAGGCGTAGGATTGACTTGAAACATTTTTATATGTTAAGGGGTATCATACCTTCATGGTAGATAACTCTGATGGCATATGTACAAATTATTGCCCTTTTTACATAGAAATTTTGGTTAAAGTTTTGCATGCAAGGTACTTTCTTGCTATATCTCAGTATCCAGGCATGGGGTTGATTTTAAACATCTTTAATATGTTTAGGAGTATCATACTATCAAGGTAGATAACTTTTGATGGAATATATTACAAGTTATGGCCCTTTTTTTAACTTAGAAATTTTGGTTAAAGTTTTGCATGCAAGGTACTTTCATGCTTATATCTCAGAGTCCAGGCATGGATTGATTTGAAACATCTCTAATATGTTTAGGGGTATCATACTGTAAAGGAAGATAACACTTGATGGAATATATTAAAAATTATGACCCCCTTTTAATTTAGAATTTTGGTTAAATTTTTGCATTCAAGCTACTATCCAGCTTATATCTCAGAAATTGCTTGTGGAATTGACTAGTTAAGGAGTGTCTTCAAGGGCATCAGAAAACTAAGAATGATAACTTTTGGACTGATGAAAATTATGACCCTTTTCTTACTTGGATTTTTGGTTAAAGTTTTGCATGCACAGTGTTATTGTGCTTATATCTCAGTAACTAGGTATGGGATGATTTTAGACATCATAAAAATATTAAGGGGTATCAGACTCTCAAGGTATATCATTTTTGACTATTATTATGTACAGGGTATGTGAAGGGCAAGAACTGAAATAGATTTCATTTGATTTACCAACAAGCATTTTGAATAGTCGAGCGTGCTGTCCTCTGACAGCTCTTGTTGCTGTTTATTTCCCCCTTTTACACACAAGGAAAATGTTTTCAAAGATGGTATTGCATATTACTGCCAAAGCTACACACTCCTGAGGGCGCAGCTATGAAAGCACGCTATAATGTCACATGATTTTATTAAGTAGAAATTCTTAATGATTAAGTGTAGCTCTTAATGGGTCCCATTTAGTGTTTTTATTGGCTAAAATTAAGTAAGTAAAGTCTTTATTTATAGTGGATAACATATTTGGCATAAACCAATTTGTCATATGGTCTTATTAAAAGAACATAAATATTTACAACATACAATTTCCACAAAATATTACAACATCTTGAAATAGAGCTGTTTCATAAGAACATTCCTCAATACATGTTTAATAAAAGTTCCATTCTGGAAATTTCCAGTGAATATAAGAATGAACAGAGGAAGCTGTGCAAATATTTGCAGGTAAAGAATTCCAAGTTTTGGGCCTGAATAACACAGACTTCAATGGAAAAGTTCAACACATGGTTTAAGTACCTTCAGGAGATGATTTGATGATATTAACATACTGAAATAAGTTACATGGATAAGAAGGATTTAAATTATTCAACAATTTGTAAACTATAGTGCATTTTTTTATAATTTATCCTATCTTGTATTTTTAACCATTTTAGTTCAGTGAACAGTTCTTGTGATGGGAATTGAAGTCTTTAAATAATTCTTACAGCTCTTCTCTTAGAAATGTAGGATGTTTTAATCAAAGGTCCTCATTTCCAGACCACTGAGGAGCAGCGAACAGCAAAAAAACCTGATCAGCCTGTGAGTTACTCGCAGGCTGATCTGGTTTTATGCTGTTCGCATAGGTCTTTTCATGGTGTCCTCTATGAGGGAAAGGGTTAATTGTAATCGCACTAGGTGCCATATCATTTGAATTTAAACTTCTGTGTAATTATTTGAATTTGTTTCTATCATGAATACTTCCGCTGATCATGATGTACTAGTTAGTGAAGGACCCGATACCCAACCCAGGCTTCTGGATATAAACACATCGATTGTCAGCTCTGTACTCAATACCCAATTTAAATTTGAATAACATCAGCAACATTTTGTTTTGTTTGCAAATCTTGATTATATGTAAATTTGTTTCCATAGAAAAATATCTTTTTGTTTTGTTTCGAACACACCTGTAAACGATGGGATATCTGCTTCATATACAGTAATGAATGTGGTATATTTGTATAAAATCATGTTTATGCCTGATCTAGTGTTCAAAGACTTGACAGTTTGACTGTTGATATAGCCCATATATAAGACAAAGTCTCCTGTATTTTATGGGTATCTGGTCAAGGGGGTGTTGCTTATTTCGACCAATGTTACTGTATGAGATTGACAGGTAGAATGAAGATATAAAACACACAAATCAGTTTTGAGTACTTAACCATTTACCACAAAAAATACATTCAGGAAACAGTATGAAATCAGATGATATGAGAGGCAGACCAGGTCTTACAATGGTCTCTACATATCAGTGATTAAGGAGATTGGAGTATATCAAATTTCTTATCAGGCTTTTCATGTTTAAGATGATGTAGGTTAAACAAAACGTTCCTACACATAAAACAATATCAGGAATAAACTCTGCAGCTGGAGGGTGTTGCCCAAAATTAGCTTTTTATGGCTTTCTCTGAAAGAAATTTAAAAATCTTTTTACCTATTAATCTCCTCTGTTACTGTAAACTTACTTTTCAAATGGTGGTATATTTTCCTACTGATAGGCAGATAAAAGCAACATACCCATTTTGTGCATTGAAAAATTAAATGCATGGACCACTACATTTCACAACAAACTTTACCAGCTACTGGTACCTGTAAGCAAAGCATATGTGAAGTATTTTATAAAAGTTGCATCAATCTTATTCAGGGCTTGTAATAGCCCATTAAATAAATAAATTCATGGGACTGCATTTTCATGCCAGCTTATGTAGTCATCTGTTAAATAGGATTAAATACCAGTTATGTCACATCTAATAGCAAACTTACAAAAATGATTAAGCTACTCACGGGCATAATTATCTGTTTTTATGAGGTTTTAAAGTATATTTTTGTAATTTGAATGAAAGTGTTTGAATTTCCGTCTAATGCACCGGTTGTTGTTACACCAGGACAACTTAAGAATGTTTGAGTTCTTGGTGCCATCTCACATTGACTGAAAAATATTTAATTAAGAGTTTAGACATGAAATAAAGAAAATGAAAAATTGGTTATATAAACATGTATTTAAATGATCATATATTTTGAATCCAGTGAAACAGGGTGGCTGGGTAAATTTGACCAAGTTTTTAGCTCATCTGAATACTTGTGCTCAAGATGAGCATTTGTGATTGGTCTTTGTTCTTTGACCTTTGTGTGTCCTCCATTGTCAATGATTGCTTGTGAACACTATTCAGGCCACATTTTTGGCACAACCTTCATGAAATGTCATATTTTTTTCATCATAAAATCTTGGATGATTCGAAAATTGGTTCAGGTGGAGTCAAAAATAAGGTCATTGGTAAAATTTAGAAAAAAGGTATTTGAACACTCTAGAGACCACATTTTTTTGCCCAAAATTAATAGGACATGGTCAAAATAATTGTCTACATGAAATCTTTGTTGACTTCAAATCTTGGTCATGTGTGGTCAAAATGTAGCCCACCAAGGTAAATCTTAGAATAACCTTGTGAACCCTCTAGATTTATTGTCAACGTTATTGCACATCATGATGATTCTTATACTAAAGTTACTCAGGTGACTGACTTTCTTGTTATTGATAAAAAATTCCTGAGGTTATATTACATTCTGTCCCATATGCTCAACTGTGGAGCCAGCAATATAAATAAGAGGGGGTGGGGCTTAACCCTAAAAATGCAGGAATTGTTTTTGTAGTACCCAGGTATATTAGACATGGTTCACACAGGTCTTGAAAAAACCCTTGAATATGATGTCTGTCTTGAAAAGCCTTGAAAGTCACATTTTGCCTTTATATAAACACTTGGAAAAAAACATAAAATTAATTAAAAGGTCTTGAAAAACCCTTGAATTTGAAATTTCAATATTGATCATAAAAAAATATTTAATTTTAAAAAATTTTCTTAAAAACCCTTAAAATACCTTTAAATTTGGTTCAGAATTTTTTGAATGAACCATGTTAGATGCTAGATTCTCACACCAAAAATGGAAGCTGGATCTAGGATTTGAAAAGAGAAACTCTAAGTGACAGAACAATGGCATGACAATCAGGAAATGCATTCATTTGTAAAAAGATCACTCAGTTTATGAAAAAACAATATTGAAGCTGAAAATAATATATTTTTGAGAGCCTAGATTTACACCCTTTGTGTAAGAATTGTATTGCTATTTTAGAGTTAAATGATTGGTGAAGGAAAAAAAGAAAAAATACAATGAAATAATGATCAAATAATGACAACACTACTTTTTTACTATTGGTGTAAAATTAAATCTGTTTATATTTAGCGTACAACTTTTCTTACAGAGGGCAGATTAATGAATATCCTTCTGGTTTTCAGGGGAGTTTGAAAGTGTTAAATGTGAGTGGGAACAATTTGGACAGTATTCGTGACTTAGAGTGTCTGACTCAGTTGAACCATCTGACAGCAAGTGACAATTTCTTGAACGATATGAAAGAGTTAGCGCACGTGCTTGGACAGTGGTACCACTTGTCTCGCCTGGATCTGATGGGCAACCCACTGTGTCACAAGGCAAAATATCGCGACAGAGTCATAGTCATGGCAAAACAGCTTGGTGAGTAGGGTTTCAACCAAAGCTACCTGGTACGTTTTTGCCCATTAAAAAAAAACAACACCCCCTTGCCAAAGGAATCATGCTACAACAGTTTGAAAAGTCGGAAGAGATCTGACCGTATAGCAGTATTTTGGTCAAAGCAACGTACCAGATACCTTTGGTTTCAACTAGAGTTTTGTTGCAGAACGTGCTATAAATATTCATTTACAAATTTATGTTTTCACGAATATGAATTAAGTGAATTTAAAATGGTATATAAACTACATGGATTATTCTTGACAGTGCAGACTGTGTACAATATGAGCTACAATATTGTTCATATATGAGCAAACAGAGGAGACTCTGGAAGGAACTGTCTGATCTGGGTCTGCTTTGTTAATCGCCCGCCGCGAAGCGGGAGGGGGGTTATAGGAATGCCCTTCGTCCATCCGTCCGTCAGTGTGTCCGAAACATTTTCGTGTCCGCTCCATATCTCATGAACGCTTGGACACATTTTCTTCAAACTCGGCTAAAATGTTAACCTCATTGAGCTGATGTGCAGAAGGCATGAGGCGGTCACGCTGGCTCAAGGTCAAGGTCATACTTGAAGGTCAAATGTTATTTTCGTGTCCACTCCATATCTCATGAACGCTTGGACACATTTTCTTCAAACTCTGCTAAAGTGTTAACCTCATTGAGCTGATGTGCAGAAGGCATGAGGCGGTCAGGCTGGCTCAAGGTCAAGGTCATACTTGAAGGCAAATGTTATTTTCGTGTCCGCTCCATATCTCATGAACGCTTGGACACATTTTCTTCAAACTCGGCTAAAATGTTAACCTCATTGAGCTGATGTGCAGAAGCATGAGGCGTCACGCTGGCTCAAGGTCAAGGTCATACTTGCAGGTCAAATGTTATTTTCGTGTCCGCTCCATATCTCATGAACGCTTGGACACATTTTCATCAAACTCGGCTAAAATGTTAACCTCATTGAGCTGATGTGCAGAAGGCATGAGGTGGTCATGCTGGCTCAAGGTCAAGGTCATCCTTGAAGGTCAAATGTTATTTTCGTGTCCGCTCCATATCTCATGAACACTTGGACACAATTTCTTCAAACTTGGCTAAAATGTTAACTTCGTTGAGCTGATGTGCAGAAGGCATGAGGCGGTCACGCTGGCTCAAGGTCAAGGTCATCCTTGAAGGTAAAATGTTTAAGCCTCCACTTTTTCATGTCATCTCGATATCTCGTGTTATGTTCACAATCATACAAATTATGTCATGATATATAAAGTTTTTAATTGAGTTACACATGTATTTTGTGGTTACCTAACACATCCTATACTTCATTGATGTTCACTTTTTGTACTGTTTCCCATGTAAAACTTGTCAGTAAACTTTTAATATATGTGCCTCCGAATTCTGAGATTCATACATAACTCCGGAAAGTTAAATTGTCTTAAACTGATCTTCTATGTCTGCTACAACCATGCCAGGTTAAGGTGAACATAATCCTATGACCAAACAAATTCTAATATTTGGCCAGCGGCGTGGGGATATAGCTGTCCTTTGGACTGCCTTGTTTTACATTGTATCTGTATGAGGTACTTGCAGACAAGAAGGTAGGAAGGATCCTGTGATAAAGTTCCTGAATGCAGATCTGAAGTTCATTTGTGGAATATACCTCAGGTGCACAGAACTGGTCAAGTCAAAGAACTAAAGTGGAATTAATTTTAAATAGCAAGATCTTTTTCTTCATTTGACTGTTAATAATGAAAATATATATAAAAAAAAAGGCTTGCATTCTGACTTTCTTTGCCAATTAGTAGTTTGTGCTAGTTTAAAAAGTACATGCATATTCCTAAATATTTTAGATGTCTCTTTTGTTTGGTCTCTCATTTTCTGCTAACAAAGATACAGAAGAACTATTTTGAGAAATAAAATTGCACATTTATATTTTAGATGTACTGGATGGCAAACAGATTTCAGAAACATCAAAACAGTTCCTGAAAAACTGGCATGCCAACAAGGAAACACAAAAACAGAGAAAAGCTGCTGACATGCTTCGAAGAGGAGAAACTTTTCTTGATGATTATGCTGGTATCTTAATTATTTCACAAACTCATAGTCTATGATCTTTACATCATGATTTTACTTTCTACATGATATCAATTGTTTGCTAATGTTGTAGCATTTTGGAAATATTTTTATATATATTGCAGAATAAAGCATGGTTTCAGTAATATAATCATGAAGCTGCAGCCCCTTTTTATATTTATATTGATTACATCTGACGCAACATGTTACTAGACTGCAAAGTTTTAAAAGGGATACAAATGTGTCGGTTTATTTCATAATTCTTTTGTACAAGTTACTTTAGGGGACATGTGACCACTACTTTGTCATATAGTATTCATCATCAGTGTATATATTAGAAAATAAGGCACACTGCTCTCCTTTTATGTTAGAATTATTAATAGATAGAGGTTATTTTGTGTGACTGCATGGATTTGTTAAGTGATCCTACTTGGTAAATGATTTTTAATGTCTGGATTTGTAGTAGAGCTACTTTAAAATTGGAATTTGTCAAAGTGATTTTTGCATTGAAGAAAACTTGTTGGTATTTTGCATATTGTTAATTATTAATTGTATACATGGGTCATGATTTTGTTTTCCAGTTCATGGTGGTGGTGACCTCCCTCCACTGAGAGAGACCGGTCGACATGCCAATATCCCGGGATATATGATGCCTGGTAAGTCCCTCCACACATTCATAGCACTGCAAGAACTGTTGAGTCTGCATTTTTGGATAACAATTGAATGTTACAATAAAACTCAGTATCACACACTCTTCAATGATTGACACATTCCCAAAAATTGAAAACATGTCTTGTTGTGATTTGAGTGTTTATCTGTGTTATTTTATAACCATCCATCACCATTTCCATTACCCATCTTGTCTCACTATGCAGTCAGCCATGATTCTCACCGGCATTCTGAAAAGAAATGATCTTAACATGGGTCCTTTTGAATTCTTGATAAATAAAATGATCTCATAATGAAACAAAACAAATTGTGTGTATAGCAGTCACTATGTACATATGTCTTTCTTTTCCGTTGTCTAGGCATAAACTCAGTAATCCTTTTATCAGAACAGAACATATGTTTATTTTAAGACTCAAGCATATAAGCTCATCGTCACATAAACAAAATATATACAATGCATGCAAACATGATGATAGTAATCAGATAAATAGGACATCTGTGAATCTTCATTCTTTTCACAGAGGTCATTTGCTCAGTTCAAGGTCACAGGCCACATGTTACAAATGTTTCAGGCCTGTTTTTTTTTCTCCCTTGAAATGTAAAGCTAATTCTTGACACATACATTATTGGTCATGAACTTGACCCTAGGTTATATATGGCGACAATGTCTGAGCAACTAAGTGCTAAATTCTATTCAAGGCCATAACTTGAAAACTGTTTGATATAAGATGCTCATATGTGGCACAATTTGTTTAGGCTCCCAAGATCTTAATTTTTTAAGATCAAAGTCGCTAGCACTTAATTTTTGTTCTTATGCTTTGGTTTAAACATGCATATCCCGTAAGAAAGCACAAATCTGTATTCAGTAATTTCCTGTCAGGGTCTTTGGTGGGGACAAATATTTATTCAATAACGGCACAGCTTTCAACATGCCTAAAATGATTCTTTTCTAGGATAATTATACCCTTATGTACTGCTCTGCTTAAGTCTCTTTTCATCGTCACCCCAAATTTGGAACATATCATTTATGACATTGCTCTGTAATGTTAATTAAAAAAGACTCCATGGTCCAAAGGTAGTGGATCCATGGTCCTTGCCCCTGGATCCGATAGTTACAGGTTTAAGTCTGTTGGGATGGTTGGTGATTCTCTCATGGCCTTCCCAAGCACAATGTACTGGTCCAGTCCAGAGGGATTAGTATAGGCTCTTTCCCAGTCCTTGTAACAGAAATAAATTAATAATCAGTACAGAGTTAGAATCATGTAGCTCCCATCAGTTTTTTGCCAACTCAACTAGACAGGGTCTATTTTGGTTATTCCAAACTGATTGTATATAAAAATTAATTTCTTTACTTGATTGTGAGTCATGGCATATTGAAACTGGCACCATTGAATATAAATTTATGAATCATTTTATTTTAAACATAAATTAAACATTAATGACATGTACATTGTATCAGAACGACGGAGTGTCTTACCCCGTGTGTTTGGAAGATCTGCTACGGTATAATATATTCTAAAAATAGCAGTACATGTCACATGTATTCCAGCTCATCACTTGTTAGCTCAGTATTCAATAGTTGACACGTTTTTTGAAGTGTTCACTTTTTTTTTTATCACAAAGCTTAGTTGTCACAAGAAATTCAAAGGCAAGATTGAAAATTGTTAATTATGTGTTATTTTCACCACGTGAATGTTGGAATTCTCTCCTTTATTTCTTAAGAAATATTGTTTGACAGTAAATTAATGCTTCATGTTGATTTCGTCAGTTATTAAGAAGTTGGCTTGCAGTAGCCTGGTGAATATCCCAGTGTGCATCTGTGCAATCCTGGTGTTCCTCCACTTCTAATTAGCTATATCACTTAATGACTAACATACTGCTGCAATGTCTGTAGAGTCCAAGACAGTACCAAAATGGTAAAACAAGAATGGTGGAACATATCTCTATTTAATTAAGAAAACCAAATATATACAAGGGAACTAAAACCAAATTTTGGAGCTACAGTCTTCAAAATAGTTAATTTTACTTCATTTAACTACATTTTTTTGTTGCAGAATCATTCTTTGTGAGTTGGCATTGTGTATGATTTTGTGTTTGCATAAGAAACAAAATCATGGTGATTTGATTCAAATTTAAGTTGCTGAAAAAAAAAATAATAATAACATTTTTCTCAGTTTAAGGGTGTGTTTTTTTGTTGATCTAAGGCTGCGGAGGATAGAAGGGAATGAAAATTAGTATAGAATACTGAGCTAACAAGCAGATAACGCTTTATTACAAAGGGGGAATGTTTTTATAAAGTTGCATATGCATTTTTGAAAGCCATGCTTACACTATAATTGTTATACTAACGTTTACACACTGTATAGCTTCATGTGTAATCATATGCACCATTGTATTAAAACATTTTGTGTATGCATTGTGTAATCAGCACTTCATTTCATTCTTACTCTGTAACAGCAAAGAAGGTAAAACTGATAAACATGTATATCTATATTTAAATCTTTTCTTAATTACGATCTCCCATTGTTTTGTTCATTATGTTAGATCTAAAAATATCATGCATGCACTTTCATCATAAGTATAATCATGTTTTTTTGTTGTGTTTTTTTTATTCTTTTTTATTATCCAGCCTTAGTACATATCATTTCTCTCTATCCATATTATAACATTTTTAACTTACCTAAGTGCAGATAATTGTACTACATCATGATTTAAACACTATATGAGTACTCTCCCTTAGATTTTCATCTCTTATATGCGCCATGATATAGTTATAATCTGAAATTTATATTCCCACAGGTTTTAGAGGTAAATTATTTGTAGAGTAACAATTCCTACCTTTGCATTATGGCTTAACACAACTTAACAACTAGTGATTGTTAATATGAAAAATTAATAAACCAGTTATTTCTGAAATAAACAGCCTGCATGCTGCTTTGGTTATCAGTATCTTTATATACATGTATTGTGTGATTTACTGCACACTTTTTATCTAGAAGTGCTTAGTAAACAAACTAAAATTTTACCATTAAATATCTGGCAGTAAGATTGCAGTTTAAATGTGACCTTATTTACTCAGTATATTATGTATAGTATACTCCAACAAGAAACAAGAATATCATTGAGGGGAAGATTATGTGTATTGCATCACTAGAACATCATGCAGTGATGTAGACAAGATTGTCCATACCTCGTATAGCAGACAGCTGTGTGTCTTGGTAGATACTTGAGTAGATACTCAACATTTCTCATAGATCTCATTTTCTGGTGTTTGGAACATTGGTGATATTTCCATTGTTATTCATCTTTCAGCTGTTTATATACAACTTTCATGTCATTTGCCTTAATTTTCTTACTGGGCATAATGCCCTTTTCATTAATAATAGGATGAATGAATTTGATTTTTTTTTTTTTTTGGATTTGTGCTTGAAATTTGAGTAATATGATTGGATATTAGTGTCGTTTTTTTTTTTTTTTTGTATAAAAATGATTATTAAATAAATAATATGTAGAATTGACCAGTAGACATTTTCAGTAATACTAGTTCTTCCTTATTATCTTTACTAATGTTAACATCTAACAGTTGAAATGTCTGTTTAAAAATTTGTTATGTTGTCGTTGAGGAAGAAGTATTTTTCATTTTGTTTGAAATAGATGATAAAATACTGTCACTACTTTCTTGCTTAAAAATCCTGTTCTAAGTTCTAATGTGCCAACATGGCATAGTGTCTGTGGGTTAACCTAAAATAAAATGACCCAAAGGTTTCTAGTTGGATGCCAACAACAGAGTATGCTTTGATACAAACTCTTCAATAAGGAGGCTGTAATAACTAGTCTCCAGTTCTGTATCATCCAAGAAAGGAGGAAAGAATAGCAAGTAAAAATGTAATAAAAAGTGGCATTGGCAAAATGACACCTGCCAAAAGGCTATAGAACAATTTTGTTTGTTTATCTATCTCTTGGTCTGGTCGAAATATTTTACAGTCAATTCTTACCTCATTAGACTGATTCTGTATATTTTCACTGAGTTTCTGTATAATAGTGACCAATCTTCTCTCTTTTGTTCCTTTAGAGTTATTGATAATTCGCCCGTTCCGCCTCAATCAAAATAAACGAGCTAGCAGTGCACCAGCTCAGCGGAAGGTGATATAAATTGCTTAGAACTCACTCTTTAGGAGGAGTTTTTATCCTATGGAATGCCTTAGATAGTTCTCATTTTTATTTAGTCTTCATATATACTTTGAGTAATTTTATATTGCATCAGGATAGTATAATTAAAAAGAAAAAGATTTATATTTGAGGCCTTTGTTTTATTTTGTTTTGTTTGTCTGTCATATGGAAGTTTTATTTGTTTTACTTTTTCTTTTGTTAAAGTCCACATTTTTAAAATGATTTTTACCCATACTCACAATAGTATATCAAGCATTATCCATTACAAACATACACATTGTTTAGTTTTAAAACACATTTAGTTGACAAACCCATCTCATCCATATTTGTAAATCTCTTAAAATAAGATTAGGATACTCAGCCAGATGTTGTCTTGTGTATCAGTTGTAGTCACCTGGTCTCCCTGACATAGTGTAGACAAAGCAATGATTGTGTTGTCCGCCCCATCCTGTGTTTCTGATCTCTAACTTAAGCAAATGTTTACAAATCATAATGAAACCTTAAAACAGTATTCTTGCACCAACATTTTGTACCTTTAAGTTGAAATTTTCTCCCCTTGTAAGGAATGTCTCGACACAGAAATGTGAAGCTTACTAGTAAATATAGTACTTATTAATGCTTGTGTCATCAAAGATTAAGTTTCTCACCAAAAGAACTTCTAGAAAGTTATTGTTTTGCATGCAAGGTACTTTCATGCTTATATCTCAGTATCCAGGCATGGAAACATCTTTTATATGTTTAGGGGTATCATACTATCAAGGAAGATAATACTTGATGGAATATGTTACAAATATAGCCCCTATTTAACTTAGAAATCATGGTTTAAGTTTTGCATGCAAAGAATTTCATGTTTATATTTCAGTAACCAGGCATGGGTTACTTTGACTATAGTGGCAGATAGTTTTTGACTGAATATAATGCAGATTAGGCCACTTTTTGACCTAGACTTTCTGGTTAAAGTTTTGCATGCAAGCTACTATCCAAGTTATATCTCAGAAATTGTTTATGGTATTGACTAGAAAGTTTAGGAGTGTCTTCAGTGGCATCAGAAATCAAGGAGCATAACTCTTGGACTGAATTTTATACAAATTATGGCCCTTTTCTAACTTGTATAAATGGTTTAAGTTTTGCTTGGTTGAAGTGTTATTATGATTATGTCTCAATAACTAGCCATGGGATTGATTTTAGACTTGATAAACCTATTTAGGGGTATTAGACTATCAAGATATATCATTTTTGACTATTATTACAGGGTATATGAAGAGCAATAATTGAAATAGATTTCATTTGATTTACCAACAAGCATTTTGAATAGTTGAGCGTGCTGTCCTCTGACAGCTCTTGTTTTCTTTATTTGTACTTTAAAATATGATTAAAAATATGAATTCATCATAAATGACTATCTAACCAGGTGAGAGAATGTGCAGCCTGACTGGGACTCAAACCTGGGACCATTCACTCACATGGCATGTGCTCTACTGACTGAGCTACTGGACCTTTTACACAAATCTTTCAGATTAACAATAGGCTGTTAAGCAAATTAAAGAAAAAGTGGAAGGCCATTACAAAAAAATATGTGGATAGTACATGATATAGTTTTAATTAATTATACTATCCTGTTTTTCATTATTCCCTTCTTGGAGTAAGGTTTACAGTCTGGTTAAGAGGTCCCCCTTTTTTCAAACCTTTTGCAGTTGATGGTTTACATATTTAGCTGGAGGATTGACTTTGATTATTTCTTTTTATATAGAGATGTGTATGAGCATGACACTATTATTGCCTTGCATGCTGCTGTATGAGAATGTATACCTCCTTCTTCATGGAGGATGCTTTTACATTTGTATCAACCCTTTATTCCATGGCTGTTTTATAATATCAGTGAATTTAAAGTTTGGTAACTCTGATTTTTATATCAATTTATATCAATCTGAAAGTTATCTATTTAAAGAAAAAGTTTTTTTTTTATTTTCTGGTTGCCACTGAAATTTTCCAGAATACGCCATGGGAAAAGGGGTTAGCAATTTCTTCTGGATAAGATGTCAGCATGCAATCTTGACAATGTTGTTTTCCATTATAGCAGCTTTCCGAGGCAAACACTTGGCAAAAGGAATCATTTTTCAAATTTTTGTTGATCAAATAGCCTTGAGTCCCGTCATTTCTCACAAAAATGGACGTAAACTTAATGCTTTTATAAAAAGAGAATTAAGCTAAAATCTGTTAAACATAAGTGCCAAAAAGGTTATATTAGGATATTTAGTTTGTAAGGAAAAAAAAAAGAAAAAAAAAGGGCAGTCCTGCTACAGTGTAAAAATCTTTATAAATATTTCCTTTTATATGTTATTATTTTCATGAGATTTTTTTAAGGTGTAATATGAAGGGAAGCTGCTGTCATGTGATCTCTCCCACTTGTATAAACAGTCAGATGCTGTGCATGTATTTTATGAGCTGTGCAGAGTTTACAGAGTTGTCATTTCTTGGCATATTATGCCTTATCCTTTCTTGTGTTTCAGAAAACATTATTAAAGGTGGGTGTTCAGGTGAATGACATTACCTCAAGGTTAAGGACAAAAATTATCTTTTGGAAAAGACATTTTTGAATATTTGAATATTCATAAGAGAACTTCTTACATAACACATTATAAAAATTTCAGCAATTTGATTTTTTTTAAATGTCCTTAAATACCTTGACTCTTTGTCATTTTAATCTGAAAGAGGTGTTGTCACCCAAAAAGTAAATCACCTGCATGAGTTGTGCTTTTTTGTGTTTTAGACTGGTTGATTTAATTTCAGATCAACATTGTTCTTGATTATTTTAGATATTGATTAGTTGCAAATTGTTCACCTATTCACCTATAGGTCTAATAAGTGTACCAGCAGGTACTTATACTTCTTTCCTTTTTTTAATGTAACAACAGTTATCATTGGCTAATAGTAATATAACCTCTATATAAAACAAGTAATGGTTGGCTAATTCTTTTTAGAGTATTTTTAGCTCACCTGAGCCAGAGGCTCAAGGTGAGCTATTGTGACCGGTCTTCGTCCGTCGTCCGTCCGTCCGTCGTCCGTCCGTCCGTCGTCCGTCCGTCCGTCGTCCGTCAACATTTTGCTTCAAACGACATCTCCTCCTTAACCGCTTGGTCAATTTTGATAAAACTTTACAGGGATGTTCCTTGGGTGGTCCCCTTTCAAAGTTGTTCAAAGAATTGAATTCCATTTGGAATTCTGGTTGCCATGGCAACGGAAAGAAAAAACTTAAAATGTCTTCTTCTCCAAAACAACCAACTGAATTTCAAAATGTTTTGGCACAGATGTTCCTTTGGTAAGTGTCTACCAAGATTGTTCAAATTATTTGGATCCGTAAAAAAACATGGCCGCCAGGGGCGTGGCTAGTTTTCCTTAGATGCCTATACTCAAATCTTAAAAAATCTTCTCCTCCAAAACTGCTGGCTGAATTTCAAAATGTTTTGGCACAGATACTCCTTGAGTAAGTGTCTACCAAGATTGTTCAAATTATTTGGATCCGTAAAAAAACATGGCCGCCAGGGGCGTGGCTAGTTTTCCTTAGATGCCTATACTCAAAATCTTAAAAAATCTTCTCCTCCAAAACTCCTGGCTTGATTTCAAATTGTTTTGGCACAGATGTTCCTTGATTAAATGTCTATCAAGACTGTTCAAATTATTTGGATCCATAAAAAAACATGGCCGCCAGGGGCGGGGCTAGTTTTCCTTATATGTCTATAGTGAAAATTGAAAAAAAACTTCTTCTCCAAAACCACTGGCGTTATTTTTGGTATATAGCATGATCTTATGAATCCCCAGGTGTCACTTGATTTAACTTGGCTAATATAGGAAAAAAACTTGAAAAATCTTCTTCTCAGAAACCACAAGACTTGGGAGTTTAATATTTGGTATGTAGCATGATCTTATGACTCTTTACCAAGATTGTTCAAATCATGACCATGGGGTCAAAATTGGCCCCACCCCAGGGGTCACTTGATTTAACATAGGCTAATATAGGAAAAAAACTTGAAAAATCTTCTTCTCAGAAACCACATGACCTGGAGTTCAGATATTTGGTATGTAGCATGATCTTATGACTCTCTACCAAGATTGTTCAAATCATGACCTTGGGGTCAAAATTGGCTCTGTCCCAGGGGTCACTTGATTTTACATAGCCTAATGATACCAGGTGAGCGATCCAGGGCCATCATGGCCCTCTTGTTTACTATTTTTAATCATTTGCCATAAGATTTAGACAAATTTTCTTAAGCATAGCAACATAGTTAATCTTTTATGTAGTATATGGACATGAATTGGCTTAATTATTAGCAAAATATTTCTGGAAAGGGAACTTTGCAGGACTATTTAATCTGTGTTCAGTAATGTCTATGGCCCTCATAACCACTAGGGTGCTTGAACGGCAGAAGCAGCTAGTTTGGAAATTTGAGTTGAATCAAAAATACATGTAGAATGATCTGGTAGACATTGCTTTTAGTGAAAGAAATGCAGGTTTAAACTCTTAGAGTGAAGTTGTATCTTAATAGTAGCAGCTCAAAGTTTGCGATGATGTTATTCAATAGGATCCATTATAATACTTTTGGGAAAAAAGTCATGTAGTAAAGATCCTGCTCAGAATGAAAATATTCTTCTTAGCTTAGTTGTGTAGAACTCTTTGTGTACAATTTATTGGTTTGAGGCAAGATTTAATTTCTCAGTCTTTAAGGGTTTGCAATAAAAACAGATATGGTGTTAAGACTTGTAACTTCAGACTATATGGCATAAATTATGAAGCACAATAAAGTTGTTATTGGCTATATTGGTACAAGCTATGACTAAGTATTACAATGTATTAAGTATTGTAGGGGTATGAAGCACATTCATTGACAGCTCTAGGTTTCCGATATCTCTAGGTCTGACAGAAGCTTTACGATGGTACTACAGGTCTAGGAATAGTTTGAAGTGAAAAGTTAACAGCAAACAGTTATCAGAACGCCATTTCTTATTCAAAGGCAGAATCCAGTATTGAACCTGAATAGAAATAGTTTGAGTTACTCAGTATTTAAGATAGAATTAACCCTTTCCCTCATAGAGGAAACCATGAAAAGACCTATGCGAACAGCATAAAACCAGATCAGCCTGCGAGTAACTCGCAGGCTGATCAGGTTTTATGCTGTTCGCTGCTCCTTAGTGGTCTGGTAATGAGGATTTTACAATTAAGTTTGGTAAGGTTTGAGTTTTGCTTTCTGCAGATCAGGCTTTATGTGGTACCTATTGAGTGCGTCAGAATGAGTCTATATGAGGGAAAGGGTTAAGAAACTTTTTGCAGGGCCACAGTAACCGGTCAGTTAAGTGGGAGAGGGGCTACATAGAGCAGGGATAGGGTTTTGCTTTGAATTTGTGTCACTGTTGTGGGAGAGGGGTCAGATAGGGGCAGCAGGGACTACTGGTTTTCACACTTCAGGACTGGTTCTGCCATGGGTTTGTGTTTCTTTCTTCTGTCCTTTAGCTTTCTTGTGAATACACATTCTAGAACTCTTGGTGCGTTAGGCTCCTCTATCCACATATTTGTTTCTAATTTAGATTTTGTGATTTTATCACATGAATGTATGGTTGATTATTAAGCCATTTGTTTGGATCATATTTTAGAGTTAAACAATTAAAAATTATGTTTCTTTTCATTCTTTGATATCAGCATTAAACAGTTACTGATACTTTGTCCAAATCTAAAGCACAGTGTTTATTAAGAGATAAAATTAGGTTATGTACGATGACAGCCATGTCAAAGTTGTACTAACAACACTTCAAGCAATTGTTGGCACAGCTTCTGGACCATCCATAGGTATTAGTTCTAGATTTTTAGAATATAGGTAATCCATGAATCCATCCATCTTGTAGTTAGTATTGAATTATGTGGTTGTACCTAATTTTCAATCGCTACAGTATTTTTGGTGAATCGCATGGCTGAAATGAGCTTTTACCTATGCATTGATAGGAGAAAGCTTTAAACAGTTCTGGAACATTTTGGCAGTGCAATGCACCCTTGATGAATAGTTTTGAGCACAGTAGAGATAGTTGAATCAAACATGAGTAAATTTATACTTATATGATTTTCTTTCAGACATGAGGGTTACTGTCATTGTTCTTGTCAGTGGCATATTTTTGTATAATGGAAGAAATGTATCTGTACACTAAAGTAGTATTATGTGAATCGGGTTAATAATTCATATTTTGACCAAAACCTACCTAGAAACAGAATTATGATTCATATCAAAGCTTGAACAAAATATACAGTCAAACTCACTCAAGTTACCATTTGTATTAGCAGCTTTTGTCTTATGGGATAACTTAAACTTACTACCACTCAAATTTACCATAATGAATTTGTTGAATTAGATCTGCCTATTTGACACCCAAAGATGTTACTTTATCTTTTTGAGAAACAATTTTTGGAACAGGATAAAAAAATAAAGATTGAAAAATGTCTTGGCTGAGGTAAAACTTTTGATTGGCAATAATTATGTCCAGTGTGGAAGCATTTGATCGGTCAATATATACATGTGTATCTGTAACTGAATAAGAAATAATACTCAATGAAACAATTGCTAGGGTACTATTATTAGGTTATTTAGATGTTTTAGATACAATATGCTTGGTCACCACGTCTTAACAAAGGATGTTAACTTTAGATGGATTTGATCTACCGGTAAGTCAAATATGAGTGGAGTTATACACACTACCGGTAATCAAAAATGACAGGTAGTTTATGGACTGAGGTTTATTACACACTACCGGTAAGTCAAAATATGACAGGTAGTTTATGGACTGAGGTTTATTACACACTACCGGTAAGTCAAAATATGACAGGTAGTTTATGGACTGAGGTTAATTACACACTACCGGTAAGTCAAATAACAGTAGTTTATGTGAGTATACACACTACGAGTAAATAGACGTTTTATGGACTGAGGTTAATTACACACTACCGGTAAGCTCAGTAAAATATGACAGGTAGTTTATGGACTGAGGTTTATTACACACTACCGGTAAGTCAAAATATGACCGGTAGTTTATGGACTGAGGTTAATTACACACTACCGGTAAATCAAAATATGACAGGTAGTTTATGGACTGAGGTTTATTACACATTGTACCTATCATTTATCTATATACAGCTGTATTTAAAATATACTCAAACATGACATTTTATCTTTTATCGAATTGTTAAAAATAGAAATAGTATTAGAACAAAGGTATCACAAACAAAAATACCAGATAGATGACATGTCCTGTTAATTTTGAGAATCCATCTTTATTCAATTCTACCTAGGATGATAGCAATTAAATATTTGTCCATATAATTATGTTTTATTAAAACACACCAGGTTTATTTTGAATTCACAG
>CM037787.1:20768380-20814807 GCA_021229015.1 Solen grandis | reverse complement strand
CCCTAATGACACCTAATGTGTTAAATGGTACCTAGGGATCTAATGAGGAGAAATGGCCAGAGTGGCAGTGGAGATCGCTGTGAGAGGTCCCCAGAAATGTGGTTCACCTGTCCTGACCAGTATATCATTGGCCGTATCTTCTTAGAACATCTCCCGTGGGATTATTGAGGGAAAGTTAAGACATCTGAGGTTGATAAAGAACTGATAAGGCATAATACAGTTATCTGCATTGTCTGAAGTGAATCTTGGTCCATCTTCTGGGCTTACCATTTGTCTAGACAACTTAATTTGACAGTGCTATGTGATTCAACATTTAACTTAACAAAATAAAGATCAGATTCTAGTCTTCTAATCCATCGTTTGCGGTTTCTTTGCTGCACACATCATTGCTAGGAAAGTATCACAGTGCACACACGGTGAACTAGAATCTCCCTTATGATGTTTTATGGCTCTATTTAAAAGCTCTTAGTCTCAAATTATTGGGGTTATTAATTACATAAATAATGTTTGATACAAATCACATTGAAACCAATATTGGAGACAAAAGTTTTAAATGTTACAAACTTCATTTGTGATCACAAGTTTAACATGACCTAAAGAGTCAAATCCAATATCAAAGTATAAGTGCATATTTTAACGAAGACTCATTAAAACATTATGCACGGTATATAAATAACTGATCTTGAATAAGTATAATAACTTTTATTTCATCAACAAATAAAATAGGGACATCATTAGCCAATGAAATGATAAACATTTTAAATTCAAAGGAAGATAATTACAATGCACTCCATATAAATAACTTGTTTGTTCTGAACAATTTAGTCTCCTCCATTCAGTGATGGCCAGACAAAAGCATACATAAATCTCTGTAAGAATAAGAAACAATAAAGTTATTACTCTTGTTCAAATACAATTTGTACATTTTGAAAAGACAGGAAAGTAAAAAACCACAAGCTATAAAATCCTAATTACTTATTAATGAGCCTTGTAAGAAGCTTTCAAGAAGCGGCTGTTGTCATATTACTTGGCTAATTACACCTGCATTAATTAATACACAAAGAGAACCATGAAATCTCTCCAAGACAGAATGAGATAGTAATAATCTTTGCATCCAGCTTACTATATTGTCGGAAGAATGTGCGTAATAATTATCTTTTGAACTTGTTTCAAATTAAAATGCAAGGCACAGCTGACAATGTGTGCTTGCACAGCTGACAATGTGTGCTTGTGAAATAATAATAATAATTCAATTGAAACTTAAACAGTCTGCATTTCCAGAATATTTCATATTAAGTTACAATGAATTGGACAACAATTATTGCTCTGATCAAATATGACATAATTGCCTGACATGAGAAAAATGTGTGCTAATTTTTTTTTAATAACCATAACAAAGGCAATGAAATCTTGCATTTGTCAAGTCTGATATTATTTCCAAAATAAATAATCACACATTTTACCAACTGATAAAGGAAATTTACATTCTTTTCTTTATCTCCTTTTGCACCTAATGCACGGAGTTTTTAAAAGCCCCCCAATTTTCGGTAAACTGTTTTGTTGCTATATAAATATACTCCGATTGATAACTCCCACAATGCTTCATTCTTCCCAACAAAGGCCGGAGTATATAGAGCCCAAAATGTCTTAGACGTAGATGTTTGATAGGAACACACCCATCTAAATATGGGTGAAAATATCTCTTTAAGTGGATGTAAAATTCGTTTTTAAAAAAAATTACAAATTAAAATTGGGGTTATAAATATCCATCATATGGTCAATACTGCAGCATCAAAGGTTATCATGTTATTAACCTTATTATGTTCTACATACAAATTAATTTCTTTCAGTTAAAACATTCCATAAAGAATTTGAGATCATCCATTTGAATTTCTGAAGAATTCCATTTAAGGTGGAATCATTTTTATCATGTATGTCATCGTAGCCCTGAGGATCTTCTTTGTGTTATATGACATAGAGCTAAAACACTTTCTATTCCAAGCCAGGGATCCAACCAATGACCACAACATCCAATTTCTCCCAGTGGGTTCAGATAACATAAGATGGTTTTGTAAGGTCGACATGACCATACAAGGGGGGATGATGGCCCTATTTCGCTCACCTGAGTACCACTGCTCTAAAAGCAACCTTATATAGTATTACGGACCATAGTTTCCAAACAAGGCATAATAGTCCTTGGTTTATTATCATTATGTATACATCTGATCAAGATTGCTTCATAAATGGGGATGCTAGAATGAAAAACAAAGTTAAATATCACATTTTTTTATACTTCAAGGGCCATAATTGGAGATAGTGATCCAATATCAGGTCAGCCTTGACAAGATATGACATTAATCTGTACTAAAACATTTTTAAATCTGGCCAGTAGTTTTGAAGGAGATGATTTTTTAAGTTTTCATTTTGATTTTTTTTCCATTGCCATGGCAACCAGAGTTCTAAATGGATGAAGTTTATTTTAGCAACTTTTGTGAAGGTTCACCCAAGGATCATCCACGCCAAGTTTAATCAAATTCTGTCCAAGCGGTTTAAGAGGAGATGTCGTTTAAAGCAAATTGTTGACGCTGGTCGACAGACAATAGGTTAACGCAATAGCTCACCTTGAGCACGAAGAGCACTCTGTGCTCAGGTGAGCTAAAAACTGTATGAGCCCACAATTGTGAGACATCCAGCTTTAAATAGTACAAAAACAGTTGACATTGCAGCCTTAAGATAAGTTTCACATAATTATCCAGTGATATCTATGCAATATACCTATAGCAATTTCAATATTTATATGCAGTGAAACTACAGTAGCCAAACAAAGACCTAGTGATGAAACCTTAAAACTGACAAACACAGAGACAGTAGGTGCACAGAAGCAGTGTTGAACAGTACAAACACATAGACAAATGGTGCACGCCTAGATCTTCAAAATCAAACACTGAAATAGTCGTATACTGTCACTGTTTATACATTGCCAATCAAAGGTATTCATAAACCATTGGAATTCAGCTGATGGAAACTAGATGGCAAAAGGTCTATATCTGCTATAACCTCTGACAATAAAAGGTTTATTCAAACAATCCTTATAAAACAAAATTGAGTTGCTTTTTTGGAGGTAGCTGAGTCAAACTGATAATGAAACATGGCAATTATAAACCTGTCAAAGCAGTAACCTTTGACCTGGGGTAATTTAAGAGAAGGAGGTGCCCATATGTTGCTTGTTCTTGCCCCTCTATAACTGTCCTAGATGATAAATCAACTGGGAGCACTTAGTACCCTGGGACAAGAACAGGCACCCGAATTAAAATTAAACAAATAATGTAAGTGACAACGGTAATTGACCTGCAGGTGGCAGATATAAGTTGTTTTTAAAGATATCTAGACCTTTAATACCTTTTTTTGAGATACTTCATCCTAAATTCTTTACCTCTTAGTGGTACGTCTTGGCAAGGAGAGCAGAAGGACAGAAGGACAGTTCCTTCCAGAAGCAATCTGATCAGGGTCTCCTCTGCTTGCTCATACAATATTGTAGTTCAGATTCTACACAGCAATTAAATCCATTGTTTCATACACCATATAAAGTTCAGCTTATAAGTGTTCAAGAAATTCATTAATCTGTACTTGAATTTTTATGAGGTAAAGGGTGAAATGTAATACACAAATAATAAGTATGCCATATGATCAGACTGAAGGCAATTCTCTAGTCATTTAAGATGGACAGAATGTCAATTAAGGTAAAGTCCCTGTAATGGTTCCGCTACACCTCTACCAAGATATCCAAGGTACCCTAATGAAACATTCAGAAACCTTGGTTATCTCTGAAAGGCCATGAGGTCTGAAATGTAGCAGAACCATTACAGGGACTTTACCCTAAGTTGAAAATACAATTATTCAATCAAATGACACTTTACACCGAAAAATAATATATTGGTGGTGAGAGCTTTCATTATTGGGTCCAATTACTTGTCTAATATGGCCAAAGAACAGTCTTTAGATGTTAACAATTAGAAAGAAATGTATATGGGTTATTTGGATTGTTTAAACAGTTGTAAACGTCACCTGTTGAATGACACTGCAGTTTCAGATATACTAATCCAAAACCTCTAGAAGACGAGAGGAGGACTAGAAAAGCCTGTCAATAATGCAGCAGGAGGATCATCAGGCTATTACATCAGATCATGTGTGATTGAAAAGTCGTGACTACAATCTCTAGAATCCTTATTGAATCGTTTGGCAATATTTGGTGAAGTATGAAAGAATGGGACCAGATCACAAGATAACAAAGGTAGCAAGAAATCGTAAGGGTTTAATTCCTACTCCACAAGGTTTGACTATGCACCGTTGACAAGGTCACTTGAACACGTGCAGCCTTGTAACAGTGCTGCAACAGTGACCTGTGCCTCATCTATCGACAAAGTGCCTCCCGATTAGAATTTTTAAATTTACATATAACAATGACTAAACAGAAAGCAATCAAACTTCTACAAAACTCTAATCCTTTTCATAGGCAGAGTTGAACTAAGATACTTGATGTGTGAGTAAGTGTGTGTGTGGGGGGGGGGGATGTCGAGTACAAGGAGAAAAACTTCCACACAGCACATCTAACTTATTTGGGATCAAATCCTAGATGTGCTGGTGAGAAGCAGGTGGTGTTTTTAATATAGTCTCCAAACTCACAAGAAGCCTTCTCCTTTTTGAATGTGTTCCTTAGCCATCATGTCATGCAACAATGGAACATTAGCCCTCTAATGAATGAACAAGACAATCTTTGTCCATGCCATTAATCATCCTGGAACCCAATCATGATTTTTAAATTTAGAAGAAAAAAAAAATGATATCCAGATTGAACACAATTTCATACACAGGTGTATAGGTCTACTATCATGGTATTACCAAAACAAAGGATTTCCACAAATCAATGCCTCTTAACAAAACCAATTTACAACTTTAATTATCAGACCTCTTATCATGTAAGAACCCTTATTCTGGAAATAGAATCTGAAAACACCCTTCTTTAAAACAAATATTAGTTTAGTTTCACGGATGAACAATTTTACTTTCAAAGTGAAAAACAACACTAGTTTGTCAATATATGATACCCAAAAATCTTACAGTAAAATCAATTTCAGATCCTAACTGATAAAATGTTTAAGATTCCTGCCCTGTGTTTATATTTCATGCATCAAAAATTTGTCGGAATTTTCACTATCATGACCTTGTTCGCTTTCAGACTGTCAGTAAACTGTAAAACAGTGTTAACAAACTAGACTTTGCTACAACTTGGGCATAAATTTGAAATCTTTTGACTGGTTTAAAGATATTTTCATGATATTTCTGTATTAATGGTGATGAATTAATCAGGGAGCCAGACTGGGCGGGTCTACTAGTGGTTATGATTACATCGATAGCTATCCTCTAAATTTTCTAGCAATTTCAAGCCTTACTGAAAACCATAACACAGGACATTCAGTTAATTAGTTATTAAGTATTTTGCACTTTTTCACCCAAAATACAGAATTTTTACATAATTGTAATTACATAAACAACCAATAAAAGTCTTTATGTTTCCCACCTTGATGAAACATATTTTCATTATCATATATTTTACTTACCCAAAGGAAGCAGCAATTCAGTGAAAGAGTTAATATTTATGCTAATATTTTCAAGCTAAACTGCCCAAGGCATACAGAAACTAACAAAAGGCCTGAACAGTAATATCGCCTCTAAACAAGCAATTACTCTAATGAATTAACATTAAATTAATGAAAAAAATTAGTATCTGGCAAGATTTTTAATTATAATTTTTATGAGTTTGGATAGAATGGTTCAAGATACTTGTCTCCTTGACCTTTGTGGACCAAGTCAGCACTACAGGAAAGCATCCTAAAGGATATAGATGTGAAAGACTTTGGTAGATATCAGAATGTACAATGTCAGTCTTGAACCTGGGACTCTCTGGTTGATCATATGTAGTCTTATAGCCTTACTTCCATCTATGTTGCTTCATTTTCTAATACAAAATTTAATTTATTTTGGAAAGATTTAAGAAATACTTGAGTCCTATAAACTTACCCTGAAATGCCAAAAATCTTTCCAAAAATTAGATGATATTAAGATGGAGCCACTCTGGAATGAGACTTTATCACTGTGTTAAATTAAAGATGCAGCAAACACACTGTTGTTTAACTCATTGCTTTCCATAAAAATTCCACTTACAAACAGAACATCCTGAGAGACTGTCATCTGGCATTCATTACATCAAACCTACCCAACACAATGGGATGGCATGTTTTTGTCACAAGTAAAAGCTTTCATAACCAAGGACAGACTGAAACTGGTCCAATTTCCATGCATAACCAGGCAAACCCTGCTCCCAGGCATACAAAAACTGTCCATCATTACATCCAGACATAGCTTCAGCTATGAAGGAGCCATCCCCAAGGCTCATTTCATCAAAAATCCATTTTACTTTTTATACCATTTTAATTTTTATTATTGCATAAATTCTAAATTAAAAGTTATGATATCAGACGGTTTTATTTTATGAATGATTTTTTTTCTCTTCTTTCATTTCTGAGGCACTTATTCAACTAAACCACACTACTCCCAGGTTCTCTACAGATCCTGAAATGGACCAGTACCTTGCCCCAGGGTTGTCATGACATCTTGTACAAAGAAGAGTTTTAACCTACAACTTTCTGACAAGGAGTCAATAATAAATTCCTTTTCTATTTCTAGTATATTTCAAAACAAAAAGTGGGATATAACCCTACTGCCATGATTATCTGACAGTGACATGAGAGCTGGAGATTGAGCAGGTCTTAACCCTTTCCCTCATATAGACTCATTTTAACCCTTTCCCTCATATAGACTCATTTTAACCCTTTCCCTCATATAGACTCATTTTAACCCTTTCCCTCATATAGACTCATTTTAACCCTTTCCCTCATATAGACTCATTTTAACCCTTTCCCTCATTTAGACTCATTTTAACCCTTTTCCTCATATAGACTCATTTTAACCCTTTTCCTCATATAGACTCATTTTAACCCTTTCCCTCATATAGACTCATTTTAACCCTTTCCCTCATATAGACTCATTTTAACCCTTTCCCTCATATAGACTCATTTTAACCCTTTCCCTCATATAGACTCATTTTGACGCACTCAAAAGGTACCACATAAAGCCTGATCTGCAGAAAACCACAGTTAAACCTTACCAAATTTAATTACAAAATCCTCATTTCAAGACCACTGAGGAGCAGCGAACAGCATAAAACCTGATCACTCGCAGGCTGATCTGGTTTTTTGCTGTTCGCATAAGTCTTTTCATGGTTTCCTCTATGAGGGAAAGGGTTAATGAATCAAGATCTGTACAGTGTAAGCTTGAGTAGGTTTTACTTCAGGTCTTTGGCAAGAAACCATCATCATCATCATCATCATCATCATAATTATTATCCAACTTGACTGCAACAATGCAGCTGTTCCCTCCCAGCTGCATCTGTACATGCTGGCACAACTTGATACACACATGGAATTAACAATAGCCTGTCATATATCATTCTGCTGAAAGTTGTCCTAACTGATTAGGATTAACGCTGTTCACTTAATGGGCTGTAAAATAATTGAAACTCTTGTCTGATCTGGTTGAATGATTATATCCTGTATTTGTTGCTAAAGTCCTCACAATTTTGCTAATAATGATTACAACACTAATTTACTGTTAGTGTTGCCTTTGTTAACCCTTTCCCTCACATAGACTCATTTTGACGCACTCAATAGGTATCACATAAAGCCTGATCTGCAGAAAGCCAAACTCAAACCTTACCAAATTTAATTGTAAAATCCTCATTACCAGACCACTGAGGAGCAGCGAACAGCATAAAACCTGATCAGCCTGCGAGTTACTCGTAGGCTGATCTGGTTTTATGCTGTTCGCATAGGTCTTTTCATGGTTTCCTATATGAGGGAAAGGGTTAAATTATGATCAATAACAAATTGCTTTTATGAACTGCTTTATCACTGCACATTGATACATGCAGATATCATAATATTCATTGGAAAAATTTTGATCTTTACCTCTATAATAACACATGTTCTATCAACCCAGAGGACAACAAGTTCCATATGAAAGCAAATTACAAATATGGTTTTGCATTCAATTTCGTGAAGGAAAATAACTGTATAATAATCACTATTATGTATTTAAAAGAACAGAAAAGAAATCAAAAACCTAATTCATGCAAAACAAAACTCAATTTATTATATACATTTTTTTAATTTCTTTTATTTAATATATAACACTAAATTACAATTAATGAAAGTTAAATGAACCAAATAAAATGTAAATATTCAATTCCAAACTCTCACTA
Organism: Solen grandis; assembly: GCA_021229015.1. Taxonomy (NCBI): domain Eukaryota; kingdom Metazoa; phylum Mollusca; class Bivalvia; order Adapedonta; family Solenidae; genus Solen; species Solen grandis. The sequence goes on along the minus strand of CM037787.1, from coordinate 20,806,430 downwards.
ACAAAATTATGATAATGTGTCAAATCACACAAACATACACACACAAATAATTTTTTGTAATTACCTCTAAAAGAGATGAAATAAAAGAGTTTACCTTTTGTTTTCTCCAGTATCTGCAAATGTGGCCGAGTTGAAACCAATCATGAAAAAGAAGAGTAGAGGATCCATCTTTAGTCTCATTGTACAATACAACAATAATCCTGTATAATTGTATCACAAGTTTATGTATATCCAATTAGGCAATAATTACTGGGGAAATACCAGGATCACTTCACAATTTTCATTCCATATTTGTGTCTTAATCTCTAATAAAACTGTCAGTCCATAAGTTTTTTATTCTTTTTTTTCTACATGTACCTTTATAAGTCCTTTTTGAAAAGAAATCAACTTTTTATCAAATTGTCCACATATATTTCACATAATTCATTCACATCATCAATTTAGTTCAGTTACTTTCACTACATACAACATTTTAATTATTTTCCATAATTCTCTGTCCAATCTACTGTCACTGCTAATGAGCCATCTAAAATAAACAAAGTGCCCATCAAATGTTCCGATCATTAATCACACTAAGCCCTGAAAGTGACACTGTTCTGGTCTCAAAGGACAAGTGATTCCTCCCAATAACCCATCCACACCTATCCAGTATCATAAGCTCTTCCCAGTGAAGTGACAAATAATGAATCCCAACAAATTACAAACAGTAATTTTTATATGTTTATAATGGCAGCAGTACACTTCCCCTTGTGCTGTTGCTGTTGTCTGTGACAGCAGTAACAGGCAGCGGCAACCAGTGCTAGTTTGATAGTGCCACCCCTGCTGGAGCGTTCAGCGATCAGCGGGCGATTTATCAAGTTTCCAGTGAGACCAGAACTCCAGTTTCAGTGGCACTATCAAAACTTATCTCACTGGCTTGTTCCAAACCATGTGCATCTTAATCATGTAGCCATCCTGGTAACACCACTCAATTTACACAATATCATGAGCAATGGTAATTAATTAATAGTTTGACATTATCAGTAAAAGAGATTGACTTTTCTTCATAATCTATAAATGGTTTGAAATACTTAAATTATAATCATTTTCAAAAATATCAGAACACTTTTCACTTTTATGTTTCAATTGTCAAGAAGGGCTTTGGATTTTTTTCATGATATGTATATCATTTGTTGATTTTCTTCAATGATGATCATCTAAAATACCAGAATACATTATTTTTCACAATTTAATGTTCATAGTTCTGATTAAAATTTAATTGTTTATTTCTTTTTGTCTAATATTGTTTATCAGGTGAATACAATCATATTATTTTATCAAAGTCATCATTATGACTTTTTGAAATACTCAAATTCAGGCTAGCTGAAAATGGAACAAACATATGGCTTCTAAATGGAACCATTTTCTACAGACGGGGAGCAAAAACATTTCCCAAGCTGACAGCAAAAATGTGTGAATACCCATGTCTCCTCACAAGTGCCATTGCATGTAACCAGCCTGTATTTTCTATTTTGTTTTATTGCTACAGTAAAATGTTACACATCTGTATGAAGTATAACACTGAAAACGCAATGTACATATTTAAATGACATAAAATATAAACAAAGCTAAAATAAAATGAAAGTATTTTAAAGTACCGCCTTTACCACAAATGTATGGCATAAACTGGTACTATATTTCACATGTACACCATGTTTCTCTACTGTTAATCCAGACAGACCATTCTGACAGCAATTTTCAGTCTGAACTGGTTTCACAATGTTTATCTTAATTTGTGTTCACTCATTTCTTTACAAGTTGATTGGAAAAAGTGTTTTTTCTACTAATACTTGGCCATCCAGAGGACTGGGTATTAAAGCCTTGAAAGGTTCTAGCCAACCTACAATCTTCAGATCCAGTAAGGCATGATGAACCACGGCAACTTTGATCAATTACACTGATTTAAAAGCTATTGTGAGTTAATGAACAGTACATAACCTAATCATCCAGTATGTTACTTTCTGGCTGATCTGGTTTTAGCTCTATTCATGTACAAATGAATAGCTAGGTGAATTATGATTTTCAGGATCTGGGTCCATTGTTTGCCAATGCATCAAAATAAGGTTTAAACAGGTTGCAAACATTAACTCTTGGTTGTATAGGATTAATACACATGTACATTAGAGATAAAGCAAACCTTTCAGCTAAATCAATTATTCTGAAGAAAAAATCATGTTGGAAGTATACTTCAATATTTATAAATCAAATGACAAACTATTCAAACAAAGGCTTTGTTGTCCAATAGTATATATACAGAATGACATAAATTAATATTCTTTAAACAATTGGGATGAATTTTACAATGAACACAACATATCTATAAGTTAAATAATCAGAAGAAAAATATTTGAATAGTTTTTCTCACTCTATTTAAGCATTTTATTGGTATGTAACAATACCATTCAGTTACCAGTATATCATTTTTGGTAGCAAGTAGATGTTAATTCAATCTTTTTATTCTCATCCATTTCTCCCTTTAAGAACTAATGTTTTTAAGTGCAGTGCAATCTTCTATTCCCCCAAAATAACTTCAAAGAAATTTAATGGATAAACTATTATCAGTGTTTTGTACTTATCAAAAGAAAATGCAGTTTCACAAAACATCAACTGTTTGTATAACATGTTTTGTTCATGTCAGTTTTCTTGACTGTAAAACTTAAGTTACATGCTGAAAAAAAGCTTATACATAATCTGGAAAGCAACAGAAAAATCATTTTTGTATCAACCCAATCTAAATGGGCCAGGTGAACATTTCAACAGGTTCACATCAACACTGTTTGATTCCATTACTAAATATTTGCTGGTCTATTTCACAGGGTTGCAACATTTACACCAACTTCCTGATATTTTTTAGTTCTGTGATAACATCTCTCTCTGATAGCTATATTTGCTGCTCACAGCTACCCTGATCACTGGCGTCTCGTTTAACTTCCTTTGTAAACCCAGCAGCAAGTGCTTCCTCTGACTTACGAAGGCAGTGAACTGCGTCTTCCCTCGATGGCAGAGAGATAAACGTCATGGATACAGCCCATCAAAGACTGCTCCCCATGTTTTTCAGAGCATTTTGGGAACCGGTCGTTTGGCCTGTGGGACTCAAGAGCCATAATTAATAGATAAGTTAAATTTTGTTATCTCAACATGCCCGATAAGTATCGCACAGTCTCCAAACCTGATAAGAGTAGGTAATATTCATATAAAAAATCTCCAGCGGAGTTTCAAGCAAAACATTCATATTCATCCTGAAGACTAAATTACTTCAGATTTTTTTCTATAGTTTGACAGTTGACTTAAATTTAATTCAAGGTAATTTAAGGCCTATACCCCTTTAAGACCAAATTAACCTTTTCAAAAAATCACCATTTTATCTATCGAAATCAGTATTTATCAATATTTTAGCTTGAGTAATTAACTCCAATTATTACTAGTTTATTTGAAAGGTCAGATATAATTTTACTGCCAGCAATTCCACTTTAAAATGAAATACTAATTAATACAACATTTTACGAGATGCAAAATGCAAGGTGTCATTTTACAAGTATCCCAAAGGGTTCCACTGAATTGATTCTAATATTTCAACATACAGAAGGACACAACAGACTATTGGTTCAGATCCAAATCCTTGCTATGGCAGTAGGGAAGGAGAACTCTTTCAAGTCTTTCAGGGTGCAAAGTACTGGTCCAACCAAGAAACTGTCAAAGATAATAGTATAAGCTGTAAAACCTTGTTTCCTAATTAATGTGAAATGAATTTGAATTAAATCTAAAATAGAAATAACCATGCATGGTCTAGTCAAATAAATTCCTTAACTGCCATCATACATCAAAGCTTTGTAACAGAATATCATATTACCAAATTTGTCAAATAAAAGTATTCAGAAAACAATCATACATAATTATTCATTCCCAACTCATAAGGGGACAAGCATAAAACTTCACATTTTTTGTTGCATAAAATCTCATTATAATATCCTTATTCCTCTTCAATGTTAGTTTACTTTCTTCGACTGGAGATTATGCGATTATGCAAACACTTACAAAAAATTTCAAGAGACCTAAACATGCATTTTCATGATTTTTAATTATGGTTTTACTTGAAAACATGTGAACACCATGTAATAAACCCAATTTTATAACTCTGGAACAAAGGCCTCTCTAAGTCAGTTGTTTACTTCCATTATGGTGAAAATTAAATCTGCATAGGAAATTATGAGACCTGTCTATGTACCAGGAATATGACAGGGACTGTGGTTACACACAAATCACACATAAAAGTTTTGGGTGTGCCTAATTTCATGAATGAACAACAAAAAATCCCAAGTACAATCTGTCAAAATCATCTGGGGAGAAATAAAGGACAGTAACGGTGTTCATAACTCTGTTTTATGGTGAATACATACAAGCAGAACTTTGATGTGAATTACGTTTCATTCATGAAATTAATGAAGGATAATTGCTGGGGTTCTTTGACATTTTCGGCAATACCAATCAAATTCATGCGACTAATTAAACAAATTGTCATCAATATTAGATCAAAACCCTTATATTCATAGGATGACAATTTTATTACCAAAAAAAAGACAACATAAACAAGACATGGAAATTATATGTCATCATTTCCAGATCACTCAGATTTATAGAAGGCCACCGAATGTAGGTATATTAAAATTTCATGCAAATATAAACAACCAGGTTCAAATTGAACAGACTTATTAAATAGATATCAAAACTGACAAGTATGTAAATGTTAACGACTACAATTAATCTGTACTAGGGAAACTTTTTTATTTTCTGCCTATTATTTAGTTATATAATAATAAACCAGTTATAACATTTTAAGTGCATAGTGGCCTTATTCTGGGAGATTACACACATGGGTGGGGTGCATTTTTGTGCAAAGTCGCTATTTTTACTCTGTTTATCTAATAACATACATGCACAATAGCACAATATATAGTCCCTTGAATTCTGGGAGTTCAAGATCGATGACAATCTCCATTTAAGATGTCTTGGTGAGTAGTGGACAGCATAAAACAAGATCAGTCCTTCAATTACCTCCCTTGTTTTACACATAATATTGGCTTGAATTACACATGCAGCTCATTCAAAGATCTATGTTTGTTAAGTAATGATAAATTTAGGTATTTAATTAAGAGAAAAAAAGATGAAGAAATTAGCCTTAAGTATTAAAGTATTACTTAGCGCTATGTATTGTTGGTGGAATTAGAATCTTAAAAAGTTGTTTGAAAAAGAAATAGAAATGCAAGTACCAAATTAAAGGTAATTTTAAGGGAATAAACCGCTTTTGTTTTTAAGGCGATGATATATATCCTGAGACTAAAATAGAGCTGAAAAATGGCAGGATTCTTTGGAATTAACCTTCACCAAGACTGTGAAATGAAAAAAGTTTTTTATTTCACTCAAAAAATGCAAACAATCCACATGTACAAAAAACATCCTGAAATGTATTTTTCCATCTTCTAGCTTCTCTTTTTTATCAAGATAATTAACTTTTTTATGATGGAAGAGAACAGAATGTTTTTGGGGCAAAGCAAGCATTGTCGATCTAACATGCACAGCAATTACAAACTTTTCATGGTTCACTAATAAACATTTTTTTTAGTATGCTGTACATTTAAACTCATATGAAATGATTAACTCCTGATGAATTTTACAAATGCTGATTCATTCATACTCATAATAAAAGCATAGCAGAAATATCATACTTTATTGAAAAATACGTAATGCGCAAGTAAGAAAACTAAAAAAAAAAAAAAAAAAAAAAGAAATGTGTTGCAGAAGTGTTGAAGTGTCATGCGGTATTACTGTTTACTGCCTTCCGTTACATAACAGTGGAGACTAATTTCTTCTCCAGTCACAGGATGTGGCAGCTAAACTTACTCTGACCTCCACCAGAACAAGGTGCTGCTATCTCTGTTTTAACCCTTTCCCTCATATAGACTCATTTTGACGCACTCAATAGGCATCACATAAAGCCTGATCTGCAGAAAACCACAGTTAAACCTTACCAAATTTAATTACAAAATCCTCATTTCCAGACCACTGAGGAGCAGCGAACAGCATAAAACCTGATCAGCCTGCAAGTTACTCGCAGGCTGATCTGGTTTTATGCTGTTCGCATAGGTCTTTTCATGGTGTCCTCTATGAGGGAAAGGGTTAATTGACCCAGTGTTTCCAGTAAGTATCATTAGTACTTGTAGTACCAGTATATTCAGAATTGGAAGTCAGAACTGAATACACAATTAAGAAATAATTGAATTTTGTTGGCTGATTTTTATAACAAATTATTAAAGTAAAACACAGAATTTTTTTTTTAATCATTATGATTGCTTTAGCAAATTACAATGCGAAAAAACATGGGGGCATATGATACATCAAAAACAGAATAAAGAAGTAAATGCCAAAAATACTGTGATATGTACTAACAGTGCATTGCTGACTGCATTTAAAAACCCTATAATAGCTGTGTCTCATTAATTTTTTACTTCCAGTTCAGCAAAACAATAAAACTGAAGCATTGCATCAAAATTCTCAAAAGGTTTAAAAATCATTTTTAAGGCAGAAAATTCTTTTAAATACAGTTCAAATGTATTTTTTTTCTTTGAAAGTAATCTTAAACTTTCTTTAAAAAATCCTATGAAAATTGTGTTTTGACAATAGGTTACAAATGGTGTTCAGCTGTTTGATACACTTTATCCTATTACAGACATAATTATATCTACAAAGACACAGGCATATAACAGAGAAATGACTAGATGTCCAGGTTTGTCAAAAACCTTAGTATTTATACCCATTATCAGTATTTCATGCATTTGAAGATTAAGTCTTACAAAAAGACACAATGCAGCCTTTTTCAAGAATCGTATAAGCATGCAAGGCACCATGCTTAGTGAAAACATTTCTGCTGAGTCACCGACAGAGCATTAACCCTTTTCCTCATAGAGGACACCATGAAAAGACCTATGCGAACAGCATAAAACCAGATCAGCCTGCTAGTAACTCGCAGGCTGATCAGGTTTTATGCTGTTCGCTGCTCCTCAGTGGTCTGGAAATGAGAACTTTATAACTAAATTTGGTAAGGCTTAACTGTGGTTTTCTGCAGATCAGGCTTTATGTGGTACCTATTGAGTGCGTCAAAATGAGTCTATATGAGGTAAAGGGTTAAACAATGCTTGCTGTAACCCTTTACTTTATGAAGATTCATGTACAAATTTATATATTAACCTACTGAACTTATAACAGTATCTGAAACAACTGATTTTTCTTGTTTTTGCCCTACAGACTGTGCAGAATCAACAATATTATATTGTATGACACTGATCAGCAGACAGCATCTGAAAGGAGTTGTCAGATCTCTGTCTTCTGAATTTGTCTGGGCATCAAAACATGACAGAATAAGGAAATGGATTAATGAAATCATTCTGTTCCAGTCAAGGCTTGACCCTGTGACCTCCAAAACTTTTTAAAGCTCTCAAACTTCTAGGACAGAAGGGCTAATAACATCTACTGATAAACGAAGTTTTAAAAGATAATTGGCTTAATTAAAGACAAATGGTGGTACTACAGTTTGGTCCATTACTTAACTAAAGTTAGTCTTTCTAGCCTTAAGATCTAGCAAAACAACAGATGGTAATCATAATTCATTAAAAAAACATTTCCTTTTTACCCATAGCACAACTTCAAATATATGCTTTTGTAAAATTTAATTAAAGCAACAAAGTCTGACCAATCTGAATGCAGGTAGGGACATTCCTCAAAATAGTCGGCTGACAATATCATAATTGACATTTCCAGTATTTTTCTTGTACCAAGAGGAAATTGATTAAAGTAAAAGTAATTAAGTGACTTTAATTGTTTATAAAATTAAATAAATAGCAACTTGAGAAGTATGCTCATGGATAGTATCTTACAGAATATGGCACATGCTAACCCAACTTAAACCAAACCCGGTTGAAGGTATGCAGTCAGATCAGGGTTTACAGTGATAACATAAGCCATTTTTGTGCTTCTGTACATGCATCAATAGGATTAAAGGTCAACCAGAGTTGGGAATACTGCAGCATCCAGCATAACAAGGGGAGGTAACTGTATATTGCTGCTGAGGCTGCATTGATGGAGTGATGCCACTTAGCTCCTCTTCAACTGTACATGATTAACCCTTTCCCTCATATAGACTCATTTTGACGCACTCAATAGGAACCACATAAAGCCTGATCTGCAGAAAACCACAGTTAAACCTTACCAAATTTAATTATAAAGTCCTCATTTCCAGACCACTGAGGAGCAGCGAACAGCATAAAACCTGATCAGCCTGCGAGTTACTCGCAGGCTGATCTGGTTTTATGTTGTTCGCATAGGTCTTTTCATGGTTTCCTCTATGGAGGAAAGGGTTAAGAGGTCAATTTGCATTTACTGGTCAGTTTAAATTTTACAAAACTGCAGCATTTTGTTATATGTTAAACCTTCATCAAAAGGCCTTTCAGAGGGTTTTTTCTAATGGACAGATTTTTCTAGAACTTAGCACATCAGTACTTTAGACTATAACTAAAAAAATATATGGATAAAAAATTGGGGGTCACTATCCTTCTTTTAGAGATTTAGCCTATGGTAAAAAATACTGTTTGCTTAAATTTGTTGAAAAAAGCATAGTATTAAAAAACTGGAAAGATTGAATTCTTAATACATTTGTACTTTAATACATATTAAAATAATATTTCAAAATATTTTATCATACGTAATTTGTCATTTAAAATTTGTGTTTTATAAATTACAGGTGAATATACTGTCACATATGCATGGAAAATACACAACAAGCAAAGATAGACATTAAACTACCCAAAACCTATTAACTTTTATACATATTTTTCTTGACAATATAAAATTTAATGGACAGACTTAAATTATTTTTCAGATTCAATCCTCTGATATAAAGGCTTTCTGAAAATGTCAAAAAAAATGTATAAAAACACTAAAATGTGACTTTTTGGACCCCCAAAATATGGCAAATATGTTTTTAATCATGTTTTCAATAAAAGATCTAAAAATTTGGGGGGGTTCCTTGAACATTCTACTAAAACTAAAAGAGAAACTAAAAAAAAAGATTTTTAACCAAAATTAAAATCAGTGGTAAACTGCTGAAACTTCCTTAACCCTTTCCCTCATAGAGGACACCATGAAAAGACCTATGCGAACAGCATAAAACCAGATCAGCTTGCTAGTAACTCGCAGGCTGATCAGGTTTTATGCTGTTCGCTGCTCCTCAGTGGTCTGGAAATGAGGATTTTGTAATTTAATTTGGTAAGGTTTAACTGTGGTTTTCTGCAGATCAGGCTTTATGTGGTACCTACTGAGTGCGTCAAAATGAGTCTATATGAGGGAAAGGGTTAACAGCCACCTCTGTTATGTGGTCACTATCCCTTCTTCCCTCGACTGACTACATAGTAATATTGGAATGACTGTATTTCCTATTTTCACAAGAAGCTTTACAGATCCAAATTATACAACACTACAAGTATATCAGGTTTTTCCACACTCATTTTCTCGCTAAAAGTAAAACAAGTCAGATAATCCTCTACATTAGTCTTAACAGGAACAGCTGTACAGGTGCGTCACAGACTGGTCATCCTGCAGACAGTATTATTTACAGTACCACACAGAACCAGTCAGAATAACTCTTCTCATATATCCAGTCTGGTCCATCATAATAAACACTCATAAACCATCCCATGACCTAGTCAAGTAAATGATGGTGGTCAAATAAATAACACTGACACAGATCCTGCCGACCAACAGATGGTCTATTTCTTTACTTCCCTCAGCAACTTTTGGAGCAGTTGGTCTGTCTCATGCTGACCAGGTCAGTCGACCTCAGGTGACCTTGACCTCCCTATCTGGCCTTCAGTAAAATATGAAAACTCATCTCATAAATTAACAAGATCAATTAACAAAATCAACTCATGATCACTAATGAACTCTTATTTGACACCAATCTGGACAGGTTTAAGTGTCAACATGCCTCTTTCTTAATCTGCAAGTACCTTACAGACTGATCTGGTTTAATACTAGTTAAAGAGATAGCTGTGTGTGGTAACAGTTCAATGACACTATGTATGTGAATAAGACTGTATGAGCATGCCACACTCATAATTAGGGATGATCTGTTATCTTATCCAATCAAAATAAGCAAAACTTCAGGATTCCATCGATCACGGCCAGGTGCACAAGCAAAGTCTGGTATTCCTGATATGAAATGCTTAGGGCTATCACCATCTGTGTCTGTTACAGTCTCAACTACAGCTGGTACAGTGTAGTTTGATTCCTCAAGAGGTGTCATCCTCCAACGGTATGATGGTTATAGGTTCCGACCCTACTGGGAGGGGGACAGGAATCTTTCAAGTAATAGTCAAATCTATGAACTGTCAAGAAGAAGTTATATAGATTGCAAGAACTTGTTTCCCAAATTATTTAAAAAGAATTGAATTCAAAGCAAGATTCCTTTTACATAAATTTAATAAATTGGCTGTTTTTTAATATTAATTGTTTATCAAAACATGTTATTTGATTTTTTTTTTCCTGACGTTCTTCAAATACTGAGATATATTATTAATCTGTTAATTGCTATTATTTGTTTATTGATTTAAAAGTTTTGTAATTTATTAACCAGCGGTGATTTCTGACCCTGAGCCTCATAACATTGAAATATACCGTAATTATATGCATGTATTATACATAAATATGATCATGCCTTAACACATGGAACCACTTGTTAGAGTCATATCAACACCAGTCCATGCAAGGTTAGTAAAACTCCTGTTCAACTTATTCTCCTATCAAAAATCAACACAAGCTAGACATTCAGACATTTTACTTGGTTAACCCCTTACCTCATATATCCTATAGATGTGTTCATCAAATCATAAATTTGAGCATGAATATTCATGAGGTAAAAGTTTTACAGTGATATACAGGGTAAAAACAACTCTGAACATTCCTGATAAACTTCTTCCTGGGTTTTTGAATAGTTCAGTATATGGCAGAAAACATCATAAATGATGAACTTGTTCTAAACATTTTACATTTGGTAAATCTTACAAATAAAAACAAATCTGAAATAATGATCAGTATAAGTCAGCCATAGAGTTTAAGTGAAACCCTTCATTACATGCCATTTTTAGGGACTCTTTGCTTCAAAAATATAATCATAGACATCCAAATCTCAGCATCGTCAAGTCCATAAATGTATCTGGAGATATTAAACAAGTAGATTAAACAGTTACACCACTCACGTTAGAACTGAATATATAGAATTCAAAGTTCTTATATAATTCTGTTCATCTGTCCAATCCAAAATCAAAAAGAAGGGTAAAAAGGGCAAGGGTAGAGTTATAATGACACAGTATGTTATTTTCATTAGTTACCAAGATGCAATATACGATAAGGGGAATGCTGTATTTAACTCACCGACAAACCATGTTCTCTGATAACCTTCAAAATTGAAATGACAAATTAATAATAAAGTCTTAAAACATTAAAAATAAATTTTTTTTATCACAGAAGTCATGAACTTTGTCCTCAACAGTGACACACCAAAACCATTCTAGGAGTACAAGTCACAGGACAGATGTGCTTATAGTATATATTCACTAGTTTTCTTCAATGTAACCAAGGTACAGCCCCATGACAGTCCAATCACATTAAAATCATATCCTAATTTGCACTCCTCTACTATATGCGATTAGGATCTGACAACATTGCATTAGGGGTCACGTCAGATTGACCTTTTAAGTAATATTTATGCATAAACAAGACTAGTGCTCGATTTTAAACCAATAAAATAGTGTGTTTCAAACCTTTTAATTTCAGTTCTTCTACCTGAACTTGTTTTCAAAATCTCCCGAAAAGAAAATCCACACACAAAACATCTGTCACTCAAAGAATACAGCTTTTTAGGCATGATTTCTATCACAGTGACTGAAACCATGGTTCAAGTGTTCATATATATGGATACGGTTACTTCCCCTGATTATACCTAACGATTCTGTAGGCACAGATTCGATTGGCTTGTACAAAGGTCTATCTGAGACGACCTTCTATACAATGTCAGATTCAGTTAGTGATACTGAATCTGATTTAAATGAGATTGATGTCAGTCCAGCTGTCAATAATATGACACAAAAGTGTGGCAACCCCCCCCCCCCCCCCAAAAAAAAGCAAAGAAACAACATCCCATAATGAATAAAAAATTTGGATGGGATGAAGTATTCTAAACTTTCTATAAATAGTCTGGGTTGCTAACCATACAGTTAGTTGCACTATAATAAAATGTCCATGTCACACTATCAATAAATAGTCATCTCCTTACTTACTTTAACCTAATCTTTGCTCATGTTAAATACTAAATGAGCAATATACACTGCACTTTACTTGCCTAGTATAGACATAACTTGGACATTAACATTTCATTCAATTTGATAAAATGAACTAGAATAAAATGCAATATCATTCTACTTTGACTTTCACTGATAACGTTTTGTCACGCATAATATCAGCTATTAGTCTGCCAAATTCTGAACTCATGGCTTTTAATAAACTCATCCGAGTGAATGGTTTCCAATATCAAGCCTATCACTGAAATGAAGTACTCTGGTCATTAGGTTATGTTGTGGTTACCTTATAAACTCCCCGAGATAATCAACATTTTTTTTTTCCTTTCTCTGTAAGCTGATGTAATATCTAAAGCAAAAAAAATGAGACCAATGCAATAATGACCTAAATAAAAAAGGGCCATGGCTTGAATACTTCAGTATTGAGCTCATCATTGTTTCAACATGACCTCATATCAGGAGTTTATTTACACCTACACACCTTTCCTTTTAATTGTTATCAATTACTTTACATGTTCTATTTAAAGGAAAACCAATAAATGTTTTTAGTATATGTGTGGAGGTTTCCCCTGGACTAGTCTCTGCTCTCAGCAATTGATATACATGTATTAAGATATACCGGTAAATATCTTAATTAGTATTAAATCAAACTGCAACTCTGACTGAATTTTGCAAAGTATAAGAAGTGGAATTAAGGTTGTACACTTCATGATGAAAGGTATTATCATTTTAAAAGGAAATAAAAAGAGCCTCTTTTCTGATGTCTTCATTCAAATAGAAAATAGCATAAACAGATAAACTATCATGATTAAAGCACTAAATATATGCCTTTTCAGTGTTTTCAAGGTAAAAAGGTAAAAACAAAATGTCCATTTGCTCACAATGTCATAACAATGATTTTATAAAAGTTCAAGGGACAATAACTTTGCAACAGATTAACTGATTGACAAGAAAATTATGTTCTACACATTTACATTTCATGATATCATATCTACCAAGTTTCATTGAAATCCTTCAAAACTGTGGAAAGAGGTGCATGCACAAGGTGGTAATACAGACATCAAATGAACCCTTACTTATCCTTTTAATATATTACATATCAAGGGACTGGTGCAAAGCTATGTGGAAACTATACACCAGGTCCCCGATATGCTATATAACATAATGGCTTAAATCAAATGACCATTTGAGTAGTTTCTAAATTAATTACAAAGTTGAAATGAAAAAAGCCAAGCCTGTTATCTTTTCTATTTACCTCATAGAGTGAGTAAAACATTTGAGTGTACATGTTATTCAAAACTGGTTCATACTAAATATTCATTCGTCTAGATTAGATTCAACAAGACATATGATGATAGAGCACATTTCTGTGGTTAACAAATCTGACCTTCACCCTAAATCAATATCAGCACCCTGACACCCCTTCACATTATCAATCTCTTCTGCCATGCTTACACGCTGGACGGAACCATTTCACACAGGAATGTCATGCATGTGACATATTTGGCAAGTTTTGGAGACAAATCATTTGACGTAAATTGATTTCCTGACAATGAATTTTGCATTAATAAGAGAACAAATATGCAGAAAATGCAGTTGGCTTTTCCTTCCTCTTATCAATGAGCTTATCAGTAATATTACTCACTTTTTTTTTGCTCGTTCATGCTGTTGCTTATTTTTCATAATGACAGCTAAAATTATTTACAAGGATGGGGTATTATATACCAGTTATATAACCTTTTACAGATGGTGCAGGGTTTACATTAATGAAATTTAACTTTAAGTTTTTAAAAAAAAAAAAAAAATTCATAATTTCAAATATTGCTGAAAAACAACAACATTTTTTAACAGTTTTATCTGATGATTGAAATTTTAACCGATGATTTTGGCAAAATGTTATAAAAGTAATCCCTTTGGAGTATGCTTGCTATTTCATACTGTGTTTGACAACTTGAAAACTAGATCTGTAAGTAAGTCATCTTAAAACTTAACAGATTTACAGGTTTTACCTTTTGTTTGTTGGGTTTTAACATCCAACCAACAGTATTTCAGTCATTTGGAGATGATGTCTACTTGAGATGCCATACTGCAGTATCACGCTGTAGACATGTGGCATGATACCACACCCAGTCACATTATCCTGACACTGGGCTAACCAGTCTTGCAACTACCCTTATATGCTAAGCGCCAAGCAAGGGAGCTATACCAGTACCTTTTACAACTTCAGTATGTTGTGACTAGGGATCGAACCCACGACCTCTTGCTCCCAAGCGGACGCTCTAACCACTCGGCCACTGTGGTTTTACCTTTCTTCATAAAGACACAAACATGTAGTGAAACTGATGACCTGGTTCAAATTACTTAGCAGTAAGTATTACTTAATAACTAAGGAGAGAATTTTATCTTTTCTTGTTTCTCTGATAAAATACATAAATTGTCACACCATAACAAATATTGTTGGTTATAACGATGATCTCCTTCTCCTAAAGTAATGGAAAACTATCATTTTCTTATTAAGATGGCCGTCATTTCTCTCGACTTTGTCATGTACATAAATATTTTGTTAAAACAGGGGTAGTGGAATGTGTTTCTACCTAATTTAAGAATTTTAGTATTACTTAGCACTTCGTATTGTTGAAGGTATTCAAGCCTGCGGGTTACTCTCAGGCTGATCAAGCTTTATACTGGTGGTATAGGTCCAGTTGGACAGCTTTCATGCTGATAGTTCTTTTAGATATCTTGGTTTGTTAACAAAGAAAACAGCTCCATTTATTTCAACTTTTATAAGTATCATTAAACTCCTTTTAAATTCCTTAACCCTTTCCCTCATAGAGGACACCATGAAAAGACCTATGCGAACAGCATAAAACCAGATCAGCCTGCGAGTTACTCGCAGGCTGATCAGGTTTTATGCTGTTCGCTGCTCCTCAGTGGTCTGGAAATGAGGATTTTGTAATTAAATTTGGTAAGGTTTAACTGTGGTTTTCTGCTGATCAGGCTGTATGTGGTACCTATTGAGTGCGTCAAAATGAGTCTATATGAGGGAAAGGGTTAAGCAAATTTTCAGAAAGAGAGATACTAGTTCAGTATAGACACATACAGCTCATACTCTAATAATAAGGAACAGGTCCATGTTAACAATACTTTAATAACGTTTCACTGAATGTGTACCATTCTAATTGTATAAAGCTTCTCAGAACAAACATTCCCTTTAATCTATCTTGATATAGATTTATATAATGAATGTGAAATATTTGAAGCGCAATGATTTTTTGAAGTGACACAATCAATGCAATCAATGTTTCTTCAATATCTGACAGGTGAGTGATGTCACACACAGAGGGCTCATCTTGAAGCACTCATGGAACTATGCACTATGAGGCACCATGATGAGTTCATTAAGTACTTTATTAATATTGATCTCTGAAAGAACTCACAGCGACATATATTGAAAAAATTGAATATATAATCTCATCATGTAATACCACAATGACATCTCTTTCAATGCCATACCATACAAAGGCTTGTCAGCTTGGAAGGGGGTGGCAGAATTAAAACAAAATAAGAACAAAATAAACAATCTGCAATATCTTGACAAAGCTAGGAGATGTACTGGGAATCATCCCTTACGCTCATGATTCACAGAAAGTACTTGTACTGATCACAATCCCTCCTCAAGGACACCATGAAATGAAAAGAAGTCTGAACTGACAAATGGCAAATAAAGTGCTCAATTAATAAATGGCATATCAAAATATAAGATATGAAATGGCAGTGAAATTGAGCGTAGTTAGAAAACAACTTCAGGTACATGATGACATCAGCTTTTCAATCAATGACTGGCAGTTTACAGTATTTAATTCCTAATTGTTATTTTTAAGCATAAAAAAAAAAGGATTTAAACTACATTTTCAAATATAAAAAGCAAATTTGTTGAACTGATATCCCCCTTCCAAATAAGTAAATCTAGAGCACTTGTACAATGGAAAAGATAAAATGATTTTTTTTTGTACCTGTTTGCTTGGATTAATGTCCCACTAACATTATGCTTGTGGCATGATACATGTCACATTATCTTGACACCAGGCCAACCAGTCCTGGAACCACCTTAACATGGTGGCAATCTACCGGTACCAGGGACTGATATATTGCAGCTTGGGATTGAACCTTGGACTTCCCCATTGTTTAGCAGATGCTCTAACAATTCTGCCACCAGGACAGATACATTGCTTTTAAATCAGAATAAGTCCAAGTAACATAAAGGTAAATGCCACAGTCTAAAATGTACATGTGCAGATTGATCTTGGTTTGCACTGGTTGCAAAGGTAGTCTCAAATGCCCACAGCATTGTAAGAGCATTAATCAAGCCATCACCTGGTTAATACTTTTTTAGCAACCTCAAACTGCATGTGCAGCAGCTGATGATGGCTATATACATTATAGTATCATCAGTATCACCGAAATCAAGAGACAGGTGCATACCCCTTACTGCTGCAATGATGAAGAAACCTTGAGTTGACACAAGTGAACTACCCACCTTCATTAGACTCCACTCTTATTGTGAAGATCTTATGCTTGACAGAGGGGCCCCAGAAATGCTCGTTGACAGCCTCACACTCAAACTTTGTGTCAGCGGTAACATTGTCGGAGGTGAGGACCGACACCAGGATTGTCCCCGCTGTCTGCCAGGTCTCCACGATCTTCACCCCATGGTTCTTTGGCTCTATTATCTGGAAACAGCATTTAACAAATCTAAATAAAGTCAAATGTTCCTTAAGGTTGAATATCCAGGTGACTACTGATAGTGCACACCCAATCTAAAACAGAGCTGGGGTCCAAAACTAGGTAGCAAATTTTACTGGGCATCGGTGTGTGGTCAACAATGAACGAGGTCCAAGGTTTGAACCACAAGAACTTGACACCAGCCATGTCCGCAAGAGACACACTTATAGAGACTGATGTGGCTATAATTAGATGCATTGAAGATGTAGTATTAAAACTGCTGAGTTCACATTTTCATGAATTGACGTAATCTATGTAATATGAGCTTCAACTTCTCTAACATAATTCTGAATGTGTATAAAGAACTTAACATGTAATGATATATTGAATATCCCACTCACATCGAGGTCCCACAGCCCATCAATGAGAAATATCTCTACCTCAGTCAGTCAGATGTGAAATCTACCAAGGTCATATTTTATAAACTTCAAATGAATCAATGATACTGAAATGATGTACACAAATAAGGTTTGGGAAGAAATCCTAGAAACATTGACTGTCAGTCTTGACTCCTCACATTCTCCTGATTTGCTAAACGCAACGCATGCTAAATTTCTTAATCATACTTGTGCTTTCTTCATTATGGACTGCGCAATTAGTTGTTTATTGACTGTGTAGCAAACAGTGGAGAGCATGATCAGACTGTATGGCTGTGCATGCTGATCTTGGTCTGCATTGGTTGCCCACAGCTTTGTAAGTTTTTTTAAAACATTGTTCAGCAGCAAATGGAATCAAAGTCTCTGAGACTAAGCACAATCTGCAAGCTGATAAGGTTTAACATGGTTGCTTCATCTCAATTTTTTAGGTTATTTCAG
Organism: Solen grandis; assembly: GCA_021229015.1. NCBI lineage: Eukaryota > Metazoa > Mollusca > Bivalvia > Adapedonta > Solenidae > Solen > Solen grandis. Next base: position 20,788,393 of record CM037787.1, on the reverse strand, counting down.
CATTACTCTATGTCATTTCTGTATTGCTTAGGTCAATTAATTGTTACTTGCCGCATTCCGGTGTTGCTCTGTTCATTTCAGAGATGAGTTTAATTATATATATACACAACAGCCAAATCTGGACTAAACTCAGTCTTAAATGATCCAACTCTGGAAAAACAAGGAATTTTTCAGAGGATTTCTGGCAAATTCATTATAATCAAATGTAAAAACCATAGCCATGGGCTGGCCTGCCAGAGGGAAATATAAATGCTACCTGGAATATGTCTCCTCCAGTTTAACACATTCTTCAGGCTTTTAAAATCCTGATATGTCTTCTACAAGAATTCAATCATTGATGCAAGAAATTAGTTTCAAGGTATACCACAAGGAATCTCTCATATGTCATTTCATGAGCCTAGACACAACCAACCAACAGCCTAAAGTAACCATGAGCTTCACGATTATTCACTGTGAAATGTTTTTGACATACTGGTTAACAAAAAATGTTACAATGAACCTAAAGGAAAAATACCGTTCCATCAAGTTTGAAACAGACACCAATCTCCAAAGCCATTATTGAGTTAACCCTTTCCCTCATAGAGGAAATCATGAAAAGACCTATGCGAACAACATAAAACCAGATCAGCCTGCGAATTCGCAGGCTGATCAGGTTTTATGCTGCTCGCTGCTCCTCAGTGGTCTGGAAATGAGGATTTTGTAATTAAATTTGGTAAGGTTTAACTGTGGTTTTCTGCAGATCAGGCTTTATGTGGTACCTATTGAGTGCGTCAAAATGAGTCTATATGAGGGAAAGGGTTAAAAGTTATTAGCAAATTCTCAATTACTAACCGATTCATCATTTTTTCGCCACTGGATGGCTGGTGCCGGTATCCCACCAGCCATGCAGGTCAAGCGGATACTGGAGTTGTAGGGAATGGTCAAACGTCCAGACGTTGGCTGTATATTGATGATTGTCACCTCCGCTGAAAAAGTAATAATATAGAATTACTTTACATTTAGTCTCACTGTACTTCAATAATTATCCATGCCAGATGTGTATAAAAATAAAGAACATAACTAACAAAACAAAACTCCTTGATTACCATTCACAATGAGAGAATTTACATGCCCCATACCATGCATGATTATAACTTGCCAATCATTGTGTCAGACATTGAAATTAAGGCAGAAATAAGGGGCCTGCCTAATGGGAGGACCTCATGGCTAAGAGAGAGGGCCATGCCAAACTGATTGAAACCCCAGGCAAGACCCAGGATACTGTTTATCTAAGTTTGTTATTGTTTCCTTTCAGGATGTAATTACCTAGGAAATCAGGTTTTTCTTGAAATCAAGAAAGCATTTCATTTAGATGGGAAGGGGCCAGAAGAAGTGATAATGATTTTGACAAAGTGCTGGTAGATGGTGCAACAATTAGAGGTATGTACATGATGTTTGTAGGACTACGTACTGAGTCATCATACCTTTGAACATTTATCAAGGAAAGAATGTGAAAAATGTCTCATCATTTAAAAGCAATGAGCAATAATCATCTATGAATCTAAATAAATATTTGCCATTATAACATAACAAAATTATTCAATTATCAACATCTTATTGATGGTTTACATATTAATACTGTGATATTTGAACTATGAGCAATTATTAATTTCATCTATAAAACCTCAATATTATTTTCATTTGGCAGAATAATCAGTTTATGTTACACAATAGGAGATTGGTTGTGAATTGTGTGCAATTAACAAAGTGTTAATATGAAACTTTATGAGATAATTGTCATCGCCAATCCATTCGACACCCTCCAGGGAATCATACTAACCAAGATGACAGGAGAGTGTTAATTTCTATTGTCAATTTTCACCATTATTATTTAATCTTTCAGTAAACACCCCACACTGAGCTGCCACAATCAGTCTCATAATTCTGACCCCCTGATCATCTCCAAATTGTGACTGTTCATAAATATGCAAATATTAACTGTACCATTAGCTAGACTTATCTTATCCTGTGCAACATTTAATTAACAAATGTTGTATTATTTATGCAATCAACCAGAAATTTCCCCCACCAACAGAGATAGAGATCTGACTTCTCCGTGCTGTGGCACACTGATAAACCCAGGACCCCTGCTGAGGTTGACGGCATATATACAACTTCTCTAATGTAGCTGCCACATAACAGTCCATTGACATCTTCTCACTTTTGTTTATTTGATCTTGTAAATACTTCTATCTCTACCGTGCCCAGGAAAGCAGACCGACAGAGCTGACTGAGGGAAGCTCCTAGGCTAGCATGCAATGTTTATCAATATTTGTAACAGTGAATTTGAACTGTATATACACACAATCATCATGAGTTAGCTGATTAGTATTGCATCCAGTTTTTTATATGACCTGTCTAAAAACCCTTTGATCCGCCAATAAGCAAGGCACATTTATAAGAGAAAATTCACAGCAGGAGTTCAGCAATTATCCTTTTTAGATTTCTTAAGCAAGTGGAAAAATCAATTAAAGATTTGAAATATTTCAACAACAAAGCAATAATTAGATGTTAGAAACACAAAAATTTTTAAACATGTATAAAAGGGTAAATTTTTTTACTGCATTAATGACGACTCAATTATGTTTGAGCTATGCCACACTGTTAAATGTATGGCACTTAATGAAATACTGACAAACTATAAAGATTCTAAATGCATTGTCTACAAAATCAAAATCTTCAGTGCTAAATATTCAAATGTTTGACATTTAATTTGTAATATGATCAGATCTCTTTTCTGATAAGAACACAACTAAGACTGTATTAGTCAACACCATGGTTTTTATTAAGCTGATCTTTATTTTCAAATATCCTTTAGAAATGTACATGTATATTAAACCCTCGCAACATTTTGACTTATGGAAATACTGCAGTGTTAGGAAGAGGACAGAAAATTTACCAACAATTATCAGTACATTAACCCTTTCCCTCATAGAGGATACCATGAAAAGACCTATGCGAACAGCATAAAACCAGATCAGCCTGTTAGTAACTCGCAGGCTGATCAGGTTTTATGCTGTTCGCTGCTCCTCAATGGTCTGGAAATGAGGATTTTGTAATTAAATTTGGTAAGGTTTAACTGTGGTTTTCTGCAGATCAGGCTTTATGTGGTACCTATTGAGTGCGTCAAAATGAGTCTATATGAGTGAAAGGGTTAAAATGAGTCTATATGAGGGAAAGGGTTAAACCGATCAACTACTGATTAATGATAAATTTTTGAAAGTAAGATTTTATAAGGAAAATTTTATGTTTTATTTACATGAATGCATAATTATACTAATAAATATTCAATAACAATTTATTGCATTTTGGATACACTAGTTAATGCGCTATCTACTTCTGAAAGTGATATATTGATCATATAAAAATATAATTATGTTTATCTCTTGTTAGAATTTATATACAGGCATTTCCTTTTTCAGATGTTGGAAACTCAGATAAAGGTGGAAAGACAGTATTTGAGCAAAAAAGTAAAACAATCAATAGTGCAGATTTCACTATGGATAATCTTTGATATAAGCATTGAAAATACTGATCAACTTTCAATCGATTGATGATTGTACAAACACTAGGAAAAAAGGAAAGTATTTCTGCTAGTTTTCATTTCATTTTGGATCCAAATTCATTGATCTTTTGCATCTTTATGTGAGACTCAGTCTAAAGAACCCTGACATTTGACCTAATGACCTTTAGCCTAATGTTCCAAACTAAATAGGTCAAGACCCAGCACCCTATTACGGTTCTGGAATGTGGTCTCAAATGAATTGAAAACAATTTTCACAGACAAGGTAACTGTGACCTTGGCCTTTGACCTAGAGACCACAATGTCAATAGGGGTCATTTACTTGTCATCACTATTTGAGGGCTGTGGGCTCAAGCATTTTTAAGTTATCAATTGGAAACAATTCTCACTTTAAAGGTCACTGTAACCATAACCTTTGACCTCAAAATGAATTGGGGTAATCTACAAGTCATGAAATAATTCCCTATCAAATTTGAGGAATATATTAGGGTTGTCAATTAAATGATCAGGAGTGAAAAAATCATTGGTAGAGGGTAAATGCTGATGTTTTAGTTCTGGACAGATTGTAATGTATTATTGTTTGAATGTTTATTAGGTTTAACATCCTTTCAACAGTATTTCAATCATTTGGAGACTATGTGTACATGAGAAAGATATAGTGCTTCAAACTGTTAACATGTGGTATGATACCACACCCAGTCACATTATCCTGACACCAGGTCAACCACTCCTGGAACTACCCTTATATGCTGATTTCAAAGCAAGGGAGCTATACCAGTACCATTTTTAAGACTTTGGTATATCGCAGACAGGGATTGAACCCACAACCTCCCAAGGCAGACACTCTAACCACTCGGACACTGGGGACAAGGTATTAAAATTCAATAAACCTTCTCCTCACTTACCTTGCACAGTGAGAGTTACCGGGTCAGAGAAAATAGCCTCACGACCACTCTCCGCCTTGCATTTATAGATCCCCCTGTCAGCTACAAAAACCTTATCGAAGCGCAGCAGAGTGCCAGAATCCCGTATCTTATAGTTCAGTCCTAACTTGGGCATTTCAGTCTCATTGTGATACCAGGTTATGGTTGGCTTGGGCTGACCCAAGGCTTTACAGTGCATACGTAACCTCTTGTTTTCCAACACTGTCTTATCTCTGGGTGGACGTGTAATCACAAGGTCTGAAAAACAAAATCATTCATGAAGTAACTCATTAATTATATCTATCAATCTTTACAAAAAGTGCATAAAATTCAGAGCATAAAATTAGGCCCCCAAAAAATGTTCCTCTATGTGGACATTACATTTTTTCAGATGGATTGAGAAATATTATGTGAAATGTTTCCAAAGATATATTGAGCTTTATAAAGGGACTGAACTCTAAATCATCTGCAAACTATTGGAAATTATTCAGGTTCTATTAAAGATGAATATCAAGTTTGATAGAAATAAATACAGTAATATTTCATTGACAAAATCCCCATCTTTTTTAACCACAATATAACCATGGATATGTTCCATTACAGATCTGTAAAGTTAATAGGAAAAGTTTAAATCCAAAGGGATGTTTAATTTGAAATTGCATGCTAGATTAGTGAATAAACAAACTAATTCCATGGATGTTAGACAAAAGGCATGATATCTGGATACATCTCCCCATGCCTTACAACTCCTAAAAGGACCATCTCAAAACCAGATTGCAAGTAACTGACAGATGTCATACTGTTAGGTCATTCAGTAACAATGCAAAACATAATCAAAATGTAGAGGACGTACACTGAAATTAAACCTTCACCATTTAAGGATGCATTTTGATACCTTGGCAAACAGAGCAGACCCAGATCCAGGTCTTACTGCTGAAGCTCATATTCAACAGTCTGCGCAGCAAAGAAAAACCCATTGTTTCATATATAAATATATATCATATATATACTTTTATATATGAAATTCAGTGCATAAAGTAAAAAACTTTGCATATGAATATTCATGAGGTAAAGGTTTAAGGTGTACGGTGACCTCACAAGGTGATAAACGTAGCTGTCTCCAGAATGTCTAATTAGTGGTGACAAGTGACCCATATGTGTATTTACCACTCGGGCAGTCTCGTTCACTTCCATCTAGGACGGCCTACATCAGATCATCCCCAAACACAAACAAACACCTATACATGTTTGTATACCCACACAAGTGGACCAGCAATATATGGCTGGCTACCAATATATGGCTACAAACACATACTACAACACCCCATGTGATGTGTGTGGGACAAATACGATTAAATGACCACCTGCAATCCCTTTGTCCATAACTACAAATGAGCTCAAGATCAGATTGAGCCCACATATGTACCCAGCACAACACTAAAACATCTATTACATTTAAAACATGCATTTTTCAAATGGATTATATAGGTAAGCAAGACCATCCTTGTGTCTCATTAGCATTTTGCATTCATGCAGAAAAATTCCATTTTCATTTCTCTAGTAAGTGGGTGTAAAGGGTTGTTAACTGTACATAATAAACTACCATATATACATATACATCCTTGATCCCATTTCAGAAATGATCGCTATTTGAACAGTAAGCATTTGAAAGTAGGGAAAAGGTAATTCAAATCCCCTGAATGGACTAGATGAATGGCTGGAGCAATACCCTCACTCATGTAACTCCGCGTGAATCATTTATATTAAACTGCACCCTATTTTTTAATATCAAAGAACATTGGAGTGTGTAATTATGTACTCCCTATATGCTTCTGACCAAGTTTTGTGTGTAAAAACGGTTGTAATTTGAAATCAAGACATGAAACTTTTTATAGATCTCTGTTTCTCTTATCACTAAACAATAACTCTATTGTGGACTAAATACGTAACATTCAATCCTTTATTTATGTATCTCTGGGATTAAACAAATTGTGTATTCAACAAACCATCAGTAAATGAATTATTTCTCAGGGTATTAATATTGTCAATTACAGTTGTAAATATTCCCTTAATGTTTACCTGACTGGTAAGCCAGTTGGTTGGGTGACACTTGTCAATGACAACGAAGACCTTAACTTAGACCTTAACAGATTCGCTACTCAAATAAGTGTGTGAAGGAAATCTCATCTACTCTCGGCGCGACCCCCATAGTGTAAGAAAAAGCCTTTTAAATAAGGGAAGTAACTACTGCACAGAGTTGTGTGAACTGATTGACAACTTTCCGGCTATTTTTATCCATTAAAAAGCATGTGCGGCCAGAATGCTCAGTTGGTAGAGCATTCGCCCTGTAAGCGAAAGACCTCGAGTTTGAGTCCCAGTCTGGCTGCACATTTTTCTCACCCTGAGACATTTATATTAAATATATTCTCGAATGCATCTATAATTATATTCCTTTCTAATGTATTAAATTCTTTTTATCTTTGTTTTGCTTTCGCTTTACACTGAACTTTCGTTCTGGTGTGCACCTCAACAAATTCGTGCTGAGAACAATATTTCGCTGAGTAGCTAATCTCTTGGTTTAGGTCTGTGATGGCAATGATAGCAATATTGTCAGTGGGCAGTTAAAATCAAGCAAATGGAAATATGTCCCAAATATTTCAAATACAGTGAAACTCAATCTGCTTAACCCTTTCCCTCATATAGACTCATTTTGACGCCCTCAATAGGTATCACATAAAGCCTGATCTGCAGAAAACCACAGTTAAACCTTACCAAATTTAATTACAAAATCCTCATTTCCAGACCACTGAGGAGCAGCGAACAGCATAAAACCTGATCAGCCTGCGAGTTACTCGCAGGCTGATCTGGTTTTATGTTGTTCGCATAGGTCTTTTCATGGTGTCCTCTATGAGGGAAAGGGTTAAACATAAATGTAGTTTACAATAATTTCTTTATAACTGTCAAGGATGACACAAACAGTCCTGATCTAGATGGAGGTACCAGTTCTTTGCACCTCACCCGCATGTGCTCTAAGGTTATGCTACTTGTTTTTTTCAACATCTCACATGGGGTGTGGGGGGAGAGGGCACATTAAACTCCAATTCAATTCTCCATAACACATCACATAAATGTTCTGCTTAGGTTCTGACAATCTACCAAGAACAGCAGTCTACTACACTTGCCCTGTACAACCTCACACCCTCATAAAACCCCTCCCCTAATTATCCACATGTATCCGGATAAACAGAAGTCCTATATCCACATATAAATCGCATTCATTACATTCTGACTAGTCAATGAAACATACATGAACAACATTTAGTGATGGAAATAAGGCTGAACCCAGGACCTTACTGGAGAGTCATGAACTCGAGACATTCTCCAGATAATTAAAATTTGTAATTTCATATTTATACCTTCAGTTACTTATGGAGCTAATTATAGTTCAAGTCTCGATTTCTTGTATGATTCATACCCTGTAAACATTTTCTCCCACAATTTTCACATAAATAAACCTGTTTATGAGAATGTTTTGGAAAGTTCGTCCAAGTAATCATCAGAGTTAGATGAATTGATGTCTTAAACCATGTTTTATAGTCCCCTGACCACAGTAAAATTAGCAAAACCTTACACCTGGACTTCAAGCATTAATTGGCATTTACTTAACATGGGAAAAAGCCTACTTTTTTTCCCCATTTTAATTTCACAAAGCCTTTACACAAATGTCCCAAAATTAAGTAAATAAATATATGGTCACATGAAAGAATACCAAAGTGAAGTTAAAAATTTATGAAAGATACCTTTAATGAGCATGCTCTTTTTTAGAGAGAAAGAAAATAATCCGTATCTATCTAACATGGGAAATTCCAAAATCTATTCCATTTTCAACTCAACTTTCCGCCTTCTCTCATTCACATGTATCTATTAAACTGAAATTAATAAATATAGGGTCACCAGATGTAAAGAGACTAAAAAGAATGTTTCAATGTAGAAGGTGCATTAATTGCTTGCAGGAATGTTCCTTTTCATGAGAAAGAAAGAAATCATGTTTATTAATATGATGCCAATTTTGAATTTCAAAAAACCGGAAAAAAATTTGGGTTATCAGGTCTATTATTAAGAAAGGCCTTATTTCATTACATTAATCAATCAAATGAATCATACTCAGTTTAAAGAGCCTATGATGAATTACTAAATGTACTATTTCATGAAACTGAACTTGTCATATCCATACAGAAATGAATCATCTGACCCCTGCATAGCACCTGGACTAAACAATAAATGATTGATTTAACAAGAGTGTTCTTTGAAACACGTGTGTCACCTGCTGAAGTGTGATGGAAAAAGTGTGATGGACAGACGCACAGATGAACATATGGACATTCTCACATATGGATACATATGTGGCTAATCTTTTGTTCTCTCTAGCCACATAAGAGCAAACATAATGAATGACATCAAAAGAAATTTATTGTTACCTATTGTTCCTATAGCCACCTTAGTATCTCTACGTGAGCACAGACAGACGATGGAAAAGTGATCCCTATGTGTCACCTCTGCTAAAAGCAGGTGACACAAAAAGGTTAATGCCACATGAAGGTCAATGTCAAATGCATATTTAAGTCAATATTTCTGTCTTTTGCTCATCTGTTTGGGTTTATCATTTCAGTCATAAACTGACCATGGGCTAGTCAGTCCTGAAATTTCACTTTTATGCTGAGCTTAAAGCAAAAAAAAAATCAAGTAACCACTTTGGTTATATAATGGCTTTGGATCAAACCCACGACTTTCCAGGTATGAAGCAGATACTCAAATAAAATGGCCAAAGAGCCATTGCTTGATCTTGAAAAAAATGTCAGTATCAATATTAGACGGTACATAACTGATGTCACTCTTTATTTACTATTTCTCTAACTTTGCAGGACTCGTAGTTGTTAGCAAAACACAACTGCCAACCAATAGAGTAAAAACTTCATTTTATGTCTAAAACAAATATATCTGGAAGACAATATAAACTGAAATTCTGATTTGTAGCCACATGCTCTAACATCTCTGGTAAGTTTTCATACAAACATGAGGCTAGACATTATTGTGTGATATCATCAAGAAAAGTATCCTTAACACTTTCCCTCATATAGACTCATTTTAACCCTTTCCCTCATATAGACTCATTTTAACCCTTTCCCTCATATAGACTCATTTTAACCCTTTCCCTCATATAGACTCATTTTGACGCACTCAATAGGTACTACATAAAGCCTGATCTGCAGAAAACCACAGTTAAACCTTACCAAATTTATTTATAAAGTCCTCATTTCCAGACCACTGAGGAGCAGCGAACAGCATAAACCTTTTACTCGCAGGCTGATCTGGTTTTATGTTGTTCACATAGGTCTTTTCATGGTTTCCTCTATGAGGGAAAGGGTTAACACCTTAACATTTTTCCCTACAAAAAGCAGACAAATTAAATTGACAAAATTCAGAAAATTTTAGTAAATGTATCAGCTCAATAAGCTCATGCTTAATTTGATTACACAAGATTTAATTCTCTTTACATGTATGCATATATATGAATTAAAACATGCACACCACCTACACATTAAGTTCTCTACTAGGATCTACCTAAACGGGACCTGATATAAAAGTTTATGTATTCCCAGCTTTGTACCCCAGACAAAATATGTCAACAGATATGAAAGGTCAGATGGTCTGATGGAATGTAGGTCATGTATAGATTGAATATAAGACTCAATACATGCCAACAAATCATACAATTAGCTAGAGGTGTATTTCAGAGGGAAAGATAAAATAAAATACAAATAATGTAATCATTAAAATCTGATTTTTTTAATCAGCTTTTTTAATAGCCATCATTTTTTCACATTATAATTGTTTGTAGCTGGTTGACATACTGTCTTATGACTCATGTCGATTGAAGTGTAGAGATGCTTATAAAGGACATTTGGAGTTTCTGTACCTAACAGTACTTACCAGTTCAAGTTTAAATTTGATACATGAAATAATAACAGGTCAACAATGTATTTTCTTTTCTTACAAAACAGTAAATTCAAATTTAATTGATTTACTAGGGCAACTGCAAATGATGATGACACCTACAGATGACCGTATGCAGCATCTACATGAAGACGGAAACGTGTGTTTCTTAACAAGTTAAGATATAGTTTCTGATCCAAATTTTCAAAAAAAAAATTTGCTAATTGCTACACACAAAGAATGTAAGGGCTGTTGAGTGCGTAAAGACAGTCTGAAACCTGATACCTTGACAAAATATACAAGTCAATTGAAGTAAACCCTTACTGTCAGCAGGGATCTGTGTGTGTCCCTTATTTACTCCTGTCCCATTTACTCACACACACACACATATGTTCAGTAGTTTTTGAAGAAAAAAAATCTTTGATGTGAGTTATGTGTTTTCTTTGAAATTAAAATCAAAGGAAAAGGATTTAATCTATTTATAAAATGTATTAGTCACACGATTTAAATACTTAACCAACTTAAACCCTCAGCCATATGCTGGAAAAAATGTAATTGTTTTTAGTGTGTCTATAATATCACTGCTTTGTTATAATATTATCTTGATGTTGCGTTACAAAATGATTGCTTTTTGAAAGAGTATCAACGCTAATGGCTATTAACCATATGATTTGAATCATTTTATATTTTGAACCAATTAACAAAGTATACAAAATTAAACAGCATTTTAAAGATTTTATCAATGTGAAACCCAATCATGGTTTACAAAGACTTTCTCAGACTATTTGTATATTTCATAAACAGGAGTTACTATGTTTTTGGTGAGTTTGTTGTTGATATTAAAAGAAAAAGGGGGAGACTTCTTACTTTTTTGTGATATCTAAATCTAATTTATTTTTGCCATTCCTGCTTCCTTCTTGAAAATGCTAACCCTTTCTTCTTATTTTGCTTGTCTAATATTAATTTTAGATGACAGAGTGGGCTTTTTATACAATATATACATGATCTTAGAGGTTTAGGACAATAAAGGTCAAGACAAGGGGAGCTTGCAATTTGGGAAAAAACGTGCGAATTTGATGACATTTTCCATGGAAGAATATTTGTGATCCTACCCTGATAGCGAAGAATAAAAATGTATGAATCTAATTATTTTACTTTAACTACTACTTTTTCAAATCTGAAAAAGGAAAAATTCCCATGAGAAAAAGAAATGTATGTTTTGGTGATTATCTGTTTGATAATTGGGGAGATAATTGTAAAATGGAAAGGTATTTTTTCCATACCACCTGCAAACATAGGATGGGAATTCCTGATGACGGACACCCTTTCTGCACCAAAGTGATCCCCCTGCCCAAAGATATCATAGTGGTACCATGGCAACCAAAGGACACTGAACTTTTTAGATCAGAGATCAAGGGGGTACATTATGTTCAGCCCATAAAAAAGCACCAGTACAATGACTTGTAACCAGCCCATATCTATGCCCATCAATATGGTTTAATATTGTTTTAATTATGTGGACCATATGAATTTACTGGTTTTACCATTTATGCCAAATTAGTTACCGGTATCTGCATTAAATACATGTAATATTTAGGTTACATAGTCACTTATCCATCTACGCAACAGTATAAAATCAAATCAGTCTGCAAGTACATTGAAGGTTGATCAGGTTTATACTGTTTGCTTCTCATGTTTAATAAGGAGGTAAAATGATAAAACCTGTTTAAAATTCTTTCAGTATAATCTATTTTTAAATGAGATATTTTGGGAACCATAAAAAGATATTCTGTATTGTTAGGTACAAAAATCTTTCCCAAATCTAGTCTTCGAGTGTGTCAAAATAATATAGGGTCAATAACCGGTCCACATGTCCCCAAACTGTCTGAGAGAAGAAAAGTCCCTGTCATGTTCACGGGCTAAGGGTAACATGTTTACATCTGTTTTATCACTTTTATGTAATGAAACTTTTTCACTATTAGACAGTTTCATAGCTTTTACAGCAGCTGCAGCTTAACTTGAGCTATTATAACCACCTTGATCTTTATGAGAAACTGATGACATTCCTGTGGTGATACCCACAGAGAGGTGTCAAACCATGGTTAGCCCTTTATACATCATAAAAAAATATGTTTAGTTCTAAATCAGAAGTGCATATGGGTAAAACACGTCAAGGACAGTACAGCGTACTATGCTTTCTGACCTTATGAAACTGTTGTTTTGTGAAACATTCTCATGTTATTACTCTGTACAATTGTGGAAAGAACATATTATGTCTGTCAAAGACAGGTAACATATAATACATGCTATATATTACAACATAGTTAGATTTTCTCTCAGCATTTCTGTACAAATTATATTGAAAAATGTTCTGAACATAAGATCAAAGTATATATATATATATATATGACTTTTTAATTGTTTAATTGAAGGAGAGAAGTATTAAAAATCTATCTCAGACATATAAATATCATTATGTATGTGACTGATATGTTTTCTCATATTTTGCAAAATTAACATCAATTTCTACAAAACCAAAAGGTATTAGTAATAGAGCTAATTTTACATCAGGTTAGTATTAAAGCACACAATTTAAAACCAAAACCAGTTAAACAGGGCAATACTTGAGGGTGTAAATTCTTTATAAATTATGTTATAGAAACACACACACCCTGTCTAAGAATGTCACATTCAGTAAGAAAATTGAAAGCAGACAGATTTTTCTGGTATTTCACACTTGATGCCCAGGGCATTTGGTTTAGGTTCAAAATCTGTGATCAAATGATACCCTTCATCATCATAGTTCTTAACCCTAGATGCTTTGACACATTGGCAAACAGAGAAGACCCAGATCAGACAGCTCCTTAGGATGCTCAGATTTTACAGTCTGTATGGCAAAGAAAATCTATTGTTCTAAATACCCTTTCAAGTTCAGTAAATTAACCCTTTCCCTCATAGAGGAAACCATGAAAAGACCTATGCGAACAGCATAAAACCAGATCAGCCTGCGAGTAACTCGCAGGCTGATCAGGTTTTACGCTGTTCGCTGCTCCTCAGTGGTCTGGAAATGAGGACTTTATAATTAAATTTGGTAAGGTTTAACTGTGGTTTTCTGCAGATCAGGCTTTATGTGGTACCTACTGAGTGCATCAAAATGAGTCTATATGAGGGAAAGGGTTAATATATATCAAGTCATAATTTTTTACATAAATATTCATGAGGTAAAGGTAGATTGCTCTTAGTCTGGTTGTACAAACTGTAGAATTACAATACTGACCTCATTGTCATATGTGTACTTATTTGATATACATTAATATACACCAAAAACATCATGGTATATGTTAATGTACTTCCTGACAGAGAATAATTGTATTTCTCATGTTATACCACCATTCTGAACTTTAAACCTGGTGTACCATATGGCCTCAGGACATGAGACAAATGTGTTGTTCCACAGTAACCAGTTCACATGCCTTAAAGTAAGTGCATACCTTATAAATCAAACAGTGAACAGAATATCCAACTCAAGCCAAAGAAAATAAAACAAAAATTTGGAGAACTGCCCTATACCACATGAGACTCATCCGCAGAATGATTTGGAGTGTAAAATGCAAAATCCTGATCAGCAAGCAGGGATCTGTGAGTAAATTGCATGCTAATCAGGATTTTGTGGACATATATTGACATTTAAACATTTATTTTATATCAATTGGGGGAAACAAGCTCTTACAGCTTATACTTATCCCTTTCAACAGTTCCTGGGTTGGACCAGTACCGGTACTTTGTGCCTGGGAAGGTTATGAAAAATCTTACCACTGGACCTTGGCTAACATAGGTTAGGTTTAGGCCAATTTTTTATGCTATCTTCTTTAATTAGAGACTTAACTTGTAACTTACTTTTACAATACTTGCATTATTTAACTATGCAATGAGGCTGCATTTTAACCTGCACGGGCCTTTAAGTCTATATTTTGACTTAAGAAGTACAAGCTTTCAAGAGTTGACTATGATACTTATCACTACTAATCTGAAAATATTTCTGTGACTATAAATTAGGAGAAACTGGATACTTCCATTGATAGAAACTTGGTTATTAGTGTAAAGTGTATACTCAGGGATTTCCAAGGCACACAAAATTTCCCATTTGGACCCTCAAGATGTGTAAATGAGCCTCAAAATATTTTAAAATTAGTCTATTTATACATCAAATGGTCATTTTCCCCTTTTGAATTAAAAATCAAAGGAAAGCCCTGTAAGGGACTGAGATACTGATAAATTTGGGTCCTGATCAGATTGAAAGACTGAAAAGACTTCTCAGTCTTATCTGGTTTTTCAATGATTAGACATCCTCAAGTGGTGAATGGTGTTTTGTAATGGTAAAGGAAGGAAATCCTGTGTTTGAATCTGTAGGTACATATGCATTTATATTTTCTTTATGATGCAAATAAGAAATTTTCCCAAAATTCATAGGGAACTGCATTTATATATAGTCTTAGATAACAATTACATGGAAGGTATTGATTATCACTTGCTTGGAAGTCTCCATAAACTGGTCATCGTGGGTGATCCATAAATGTGTCAACGTCATCATAACACAGGTGAAATACAAAAGTGAGGCATCAGTGCTTCATAGATTTACTTAGACACTTTACTAAATGAATATGAATTTATGACTTGGCAAATATCAATTTATTGAACATTAAATGGTAGGTGAAACAATGGATTTTTCTTTACTGTGCAGAATCTAAGCCATGATGAAGCATGAGCAGACAAAAGAGACCCTGATCAGGCAGCTCCTAGTTCTGCTCTGATCAAATCATACCTGTATGTGACACGGTTTAATTATATCTTATAAATCACTAATTATTGTATATGAAATTTGACCACTGGAAAGCCAGTCTCCTCTTCATCTCAGAGCAAGGATGACCCAGTGGTAACATACCCCACTGTGGATCTGAAGGTTGTAGGTTTGAGGTTGTGGGTTTGAACCTGTTGGAGGCAAGGACTTAATTACCTTCCCAGGCTCAAAGTACTGATTCAACCCAGGAACCATTGCCAGGGATTAATATAAGTTGTAAGAACCTGCTTCCCAATCAGTGTAAAATAAATACAATGTGACTAAGTGTTACTGATGAGTAGTAACTTATATAAATCCTAATCAACCTGTAAGTTACTTGCAGACTGATCTGGTTTTACATGGACCATGTGATTATATCTCTTTTTGAGTTTTCATGCCATTATGGTTTACTATATCCCAGCATAATCAGTAGATTGCTCATGTTTCTTACAAGACATTAAGTTTGGGAGTTTTAATCCTATGGGAAGAAATTCTCTGAAATTCATACAGGCTCATTTTGATGAATTGGCAGAGCAGATCCAAGTCAGATCTGTGGCTCCTTTCTGAAGCAGTCTAATCAGGGTCTCTTCAGTTTGCTAACACAACATTAAAACTCAGATTCTTCAAAATCAAGGTTCAGTTATATCCATTTTTTAACACACAGTTTAATGTTCAGTTAATTAATATTCATCAAGTCATAAATTGTGAAGTGAACAATTGAAAAAAGTAAAGGATCAATACACATGACAGACTGGACATATATGGACTATCCAGGGCCTAATATAGAACAAGAAGTTAAGAACACTGGTGAGAAAATGGTCCAATCCATACTGAACTATTCAGAGATATTAAATCATAATGATTAGCAAATCTTACCATCATAAATGACCGTTTCACAATTCAAATAGTTTAATTCTGTGCTAAAACTGACACACTTTTTGTACATAAAATGCTAAGCTGTGACCTCTTTCAAATAAATCCGTACAACTGTATTAGCCAAACCTTTGAAAGGTTTCCTGATAAAAGATATTTAACTACACCTTATGTACACTTTGTATGGTAGTATTTACACACCACATTAAGGACTATAATAACTGTCTAGGTGCTGTTGACTTTCACAAATATTTATACCTGCTAACTCTGTATCATACAAACATAACAGAGTGACCTTTATTGGACACAATTTTGATACCATGTGTTTCAAAATGCATTTTTGGTTTGCCTAATATACTTATGTCTAATATGACATAGGACCCAATACACAAGCCCAATACACAACATATACCAACTTAAACTGACACTGTAATTCTATTTTGTTAAATGTTCACGTTACATTTTTTTTTTTTTTTACGAAACTGGGGAAGGAAAAGTTGTTTCGGTCGCTGAACATTTTAAACCAAACACGTTAATTAGGTTATGATATTATGTCGTTAACAGATCAAAGGAATGGCGTCACGCATCTCTGGTCGCACGTAGTTGAACTCTAATGATCAAACGAGTAAAAATGCGACGTCTGTACATTACCTGTTGAGCTGAAAGGTAGCATAACGGCCAGAAAAATTAACGTCCAAATCGATGGTTTCATCCTCTTTATAATATATATTTATAACGAGAAATCGTCATCGTGTTTCTGTTCGTGCACCTTCACTCTGTCCAAATCCGAAGTCTTTACAGGTTACGGAATGATTTCTCTCTAATTGACACATTTACCACTGTATACCTTTTCGACCCGTTTGTCGACGTTTGAGTGTGGCGTCTGTCATTTCCTTCAGAACTACTACACACATAAAACACTCCGTTACTCTGTATTTGTAAGTTTTAATCCCAGATATCACTTTTTTGTCACTTTTTAAACTTCTTAAACACTTCCCCACCCGATTTTGTTGTGCTATTCCGTTCCACTTGATGGACCTGCTACCTGCGCAAAATTGTCAACTATTTGTCCCCAAGTGCGCATAACAAATGCACATGTTTGGACACATACAAGTGACAGCCGAATTTGTTAACTCTCCGTCCGTTTAGCGCTTATCTTTACCCAAACCACCTCCGTACCTTTACCTACTGTGAGAAGGTCTTTGACAACTCTGGCATACATGCTTGTCTGTATGAAATCTACCTCTTATCGCAGCAAGTTCATTAACTCACGTGGACCCCCTCAGCAGTTGCCTAATTGGCTAATGAACCCCAATTAGATTCCCTAGTGTCACGAGGACTGGGCTGTGAACGGCTACTCTCCCCACGCAAACTGACCCCATGCTAAGACGGAAGCTGCATATGTACAATGTTTACAGCTATCCGTCAATCATCGAGAAACAGAATGACCAGGAAACACTCTGGGCCATGATAATTATCAATATAAATGAACTAATTTCTGTAGATTGGCCATGTGGTTAAAGTTTTGTGGTCATTTATTTTGTACAACAAAATAAAAAGTTTAATCCTCACGTTAACGGTTTAAGTGAAAGGAAAATAGAGAGAAGACAATATCTCATGTGATAGAGAGTGAGAGAAAGAAAGCTTTGTTACAATGATCTATAATAAATCTTTGTTTATAAGTAGAACAATTCATGATGAATTTGGTCAAGAAATTCCTCGAAATGACAATCTTGTCATGTACATACTTTTTCACCCTCTCTTAGAAAAGATGTTCATTGTTTTAAATCTGTATGGAAATTCAATCAAATTAAAAACGTCAATTGAATTTTTTAGAACTGACTCGGTCCCATATGTCAAAATCCTGAGTATAACAGTTAACACCCATCCATTGAAAGTAATGGTCCGTGACGGGAAACACGTGTGGAAACATGGAGTTTGACACCTCTGTAAGTCTCCGTATCATCTTTCAGGCAACCCCGCGGCGAATCCCCATGATTATGCCTTCTAGCGCGGAAGTGTTTGTGCATGTGTATTGTACAGTCAAGCAGATGTTTAGTACACATTGTTGGGAAAGTGGAAACTGAAATAAAACTGAAGTGAGTATATTTTGTTTCAACCACTAGGGCACGAACAGACTATGTTGTGGTCATTTTTTTTTACAAACAGCGAGAGAGAGGGAGGGGATGGGGAAGAGAGAGAGAAAGAGAGAACTTGGCTCAACTGTGTATAAAATATTCGGAAGTAAAGCTTTCAGTAAACAAGAAACCCGACCGTATATAAAGAAACAATTTCTGATAAACGTTCAAAAGCTCCAGTACATGAATAAACTATTCATTGAATGATGCACATTTTAAATCATACTTCACCTTCCATACAAAAGTATTAATATGAAAAATAAATGTTGACTCGTGTTTTTCATGTTTTTAGAAGGATGTGTATGTTGTTTCCATCTTATTTGGAGATAAAGCTCCCTGTTTTGTCTCTCTTTCATAATTCCTTGTACCTGAACATAGAATCCCATGACCATAACTAAGCATCAGTGTGGCTTTCAAGTTTGTGTTAAGTCTGACAGAAAATTTATTAACTGAGTCAGCCGATATACGGTAATTCCATCATAGTTCATGTTTCAATGGCCAGAAAACGTCATGAATAAAACGTGATATTTCCATGGTTACAACGGGCGTTTTAAAGAAAAACGAAGCTGAATAAGCATAGGTAATAGTTTTAATAAAGGAAAAACTGCAACCCACGAACAAATACTTTACCGTCTTATATTTAAATATAGACATATGATAAAAACATCAGTGTAACAGTTTAAAATTACAGAGCTTACAAAATTAAACAAAATATCTCTCACTCTCCCTGCGCGCGCGCACACACACTGTTATATAACCGTGTTTTTTTGTGTTTTTTTTTGTTTTGTTTTTTAAAGTGTCATTTTATATTTTTATGGAAGGAAATGTATGTTTTGGGTGTCCATTAAATTAATGCGTGGTTACAGAATTATATTATGTGTGACACTCTGGAAATAAATCATATAAAACTTTAGATGTTGTCAAACTTAGATATGCCCCCCCCCCCCACACACACACAAAATTTTATAAGTTATACTTTTAAATAACCTTTTAGAACTTTTTATAATGCTAATAACCTAATGTCTTATGTCCTAATATATTTAAACTAGTAATAGACTTGCTTCAAATAATTGCAGAACTTCTTATCTTTGATATATCTGATATGCTTGCTTAATTTGTATTCATTTAAACTGAACCTTTTTGCATGTTTTATACAACATAAGTAATTGTACATGAATATTAATTCATTTGCTTACCGTATATTTACACTTTATGTCTAAATCCCTGTAATAATTTAGTAACTATGCGAACGAGCAGACGTAATCGATATCTTTTTCTTCGATTATTTTCAATTGTTAAGTCAGATCGAATACAAAACGACATAGATGAAAGAATATAAGAAAAAAAAAAAAAGAAGTGCTATCACATAAGGGAGAGCACTGTGGGTACATAAAATACATTTCATAAAATATTTCATTTCATGGGTGGTGATTCTATGAATCACGAAAGAACGAACTAACAATGAAATAAATATACCATTGTAGAAACAACTACATATTTTTACCGCCAATATTAAATTTCTGTTTTCTCCAAATTCTCTCGTTCATTGGACGTGTAATGTCAGAAACTCACTACTCTGAATAATTTTAGTTTTAGAAAACGCACTTAAAATCTGTAACGTTATCTACAAAAGTGATGAAATTATAACGTTGTTTAAATATATATTTATGACAAAGCATAATAGCA
>CM037787.1:20755358-20768280 GCA_021229015.1 Solen grandis | reverse complement strand
CGAAACTCATTCAGTATGTAAACCTCAAACTCTCCCGCACCAAATATTGAAGATATCCTCGACATTGTGTGTAACAAAAATGTTGTCAACAGACATTATTGATTTTACAGTACTTAAATTTTTTATATGAGGCTGGAATACATTTCGTCATTCTCGTATAACGAACTTTTTAAGTAAGTGGCTTGAATTGACATAAATGGTTACCTTATTCACTTAACGTATTAGATAAGAATATAAATATTTAGGATTTTACTGAAGGGACATAATGATGGCATACGTCACTATGTATTTGATAAGATATTACTCAGCACTAAGTTCGGCTGATGCGTTTGGCGCCAAAAAAAACAACAACAACAAAACAAAACAAAACCGCATTGGATTTATTTAATAAAAGGACATTCAGTATATAATGGTAAACGAACATTTGTATTGAAATCAAACTGTCAAGATTAGATCTCTGTCATACTGAGATATTTCTGTATTTCATGATTGTCTCCGGAAAGCTTCTTTCGATTTTCGATTAAGTTTCTGCTCTCTATGATACCTGTTTTATCACCAAGCCTCTCCGCCTTTTATGTTTTTCTAATGATTGCAGCGTGGAAATAAATACTGGTTTAATCAATTCTTTGCAGTACAACGAAATGGTTATATGGTTCATCTTTTGCTGCATTTCCGTTTTTTGAAGATTTTAAACATGATAATTTTAATACGGGTTTACCGGATGGTAATCGATTAGTTTCTACGTAAAAAAAAACGTGTTCTTCTTTTTTGTGTTTGTCATCCGAGTTTAAAAAATGGACGTCAATAATTAAACAAGGTATAAAGCACGATTTTGTTATTTTAATTTGTGCCATATACGGACAAATCAGATCATATGAATATGAATATAAATATGTCCATTGATATGAATATTTCGACTCGCATACAACCATACATTTTTTTTTTCAAAATAGAAAATATGTCAAAAACAACAACAACAACATACATGTTCATTAATTTCCGTTAAAATGTTTCAGTATAGGTAGATTAAATGCACTTTTACGGCTTGATCATATCTTTGATCTCCCTATTAGTCTTAGCATTCCGTTAAGTGATAACTTATTTCCTTCATGTCGGTGGGGAGAGAAGCTCTGACAACGCCACTATGTCCTTTTCAGGTTGGACCAATACTTTTAGCATGGGAAAGCCATGTTATCACCATGGGACCCTCTGATTATCAAAACCTTTGATTCCTAACTCATTGTACATTACAAAGTAACCTCGGTTAATGTGTTTTCAGTGAGGGTTTATAATGTTTATGTTTCTTAAAATTCTCATTTCCTTTTCATTAATCAACTTAGTTTCCCAATTCCCTATTTGTTACACTACGTGCTGCAAGCTTTGCCTTAATTTTCAGTTATGTTTGCCGTGGGGTCTAGACTGTGCTGTGGCGGAAACGTTCATATGAATTCACCTCTGCTTAATTTATAAAGCATACTTAAACGAAGTCCCGAAATTTACCGATTAAAACATTAATTGAGAATTAAAATTTCTTTTCGTTCATTAATGGCGGCACTAAACCAAGAAAGGAAATCCTGTGGTAGAAAATAACACCGAAAGATGCACAAAACTATACATTATTTCCATAATTGTTCGCCCCTCGTCATTTTCCATGTTAGTCTTGCGATGACGACGTCAGCAACGTTCAGCAGGAAATAAGGGTGGTTGTATAAAACTATTTACTGGGAAAGTATTCATTCAGCGACCAGATATTCTATGTTGTTGAGAACGATTATCGTGCTGCATCAGTTTTTCAACATTGACGTTTTGCTAATTACGAAGTTCTATGGAATACCCTTCATTTATAGGGGCACTGCGAGATGTGTTACTCTATCATTAGTCAACAGGGAAAATAAGTTCCAATGACCAGCCCGGGTCTCAAACTCATAGCGGCAATCATAATCTTCCAACCCTGAGCCCCTCCACTATCCCGAGTCTTTGCAAAATGAGACACTATAAGACACAAAACATTCTGACTTTTTTCATGAAGTTATTCATATTAGAAGTTGTGCTATTGCAGTTTTCTTTAATAAACAACAACAAACACAACACATCTACAGCGAAAGGGGACTGCATTCTAGCTTTTTAATCCGAATCCGATATCTTCGGACACGGCAGGTTCCAGTATGCCACCTGCTGCTAAAAAAGTAATCAAATTCAACATCCGCACATGCCATCAATTAGTCGAGGTTTCGTCTTTTGACGACATTGATTTTTATGCTCACCGAAGGTGACGCATATAGTCGCCGCTTCGTCCGTCCGTTCGTCCGTCACACTTTCCTTGTCCGGACTATTTCTCAGGAACTAACGGCTTGAATTCAACGAAACTTTATGGAAGTTTATTACCAAGAGGAGATGCGCATATCGTCAGCATGACCCGATCCTAAATTTTTCACAGAGTTATGGCCCATTGACTTTTCGGCCTATAGTACATATTGCATGATTCTTGTCCGGGCTATTTCTCAGGAACTAATGGCTTGAATTCAACGAAACTTTATGGGAAGCTTTTATTACCAAAGAGAGATGCGCATATCGTCAGCATGACCCGATTCCTAAATTTTTCACAGAGTTAAGGCCCCTTGACTTTTTGGCCTATAGTTCATATTGCATGATTCTTGTCCGGGCTATTTCTCAGGAATTAATGGCTTGAATTCAACGAAAATTTAAGGGAAGCTTTATCACCAAGAGTAGATACGCATATCGTCGGCGTGACCTGGTTCCTCAATTTTTAAGAGAGTTATGGCCCCTTGACTTTTTGGCCCATAGTACATATTGCATGATTCTTGTCCAGGCTATTTCTCAGGAACTAATGGCTTGAATTCAATGAAACTTTATGGGAAGCTTTATTACCAAGAGGAGATGCGCATATCGTCAGCATGACCCGATTCCTAATTTTTTCAAAGAGTTAAGGCCCATTGACTTTTTGGCCTATAGTACATATTGCATGATTCTTGTCCGGGCTATTTCTCAGGAACTAATGGCTTGAATTCAACAAAACTTTATGGGAAGCTTTATCACCAAGAGTAGATACGCATATCGTCGGCGTGACCTGGTTCCTCAATTTTTAAGAGAGTTATGGCCCCTACTACCATGTTGTTGACTTATATTCATGTCATTTGCCTTATTTAACAGGAGATATCATTTAAACAAAACCCCACAAAATTCAATATGCTAGTAATGTCAATCATAATCATGTCAGCTAATTGTTGAATAGGCCATTATACACTATTTCAAATATCCAGTCATATGTCAAGAGTGTTGGTTAAACTCCTTGATATGAGCACACATTGAAATGTATGACTTAATTTTTAGTAGTATAAAAACTTAACAAAAATCAATGAAAGATCTGATGAGTAACACGTATTATCATATTAAATAGTAAACTGTTACTAAGTCTCTAAATTAGAGTTGGTAAAACATCTCATCTGATGAGGAGAACCAAGGCCTTTTTAAAATTTTCGGGGAGCTTGTCAGTTCTACTGACTTTCTTGTTCGTCATGGCTGTCTGTGTCCACTTCTCTGTTGACACAGTAACCTTGTACTTGGTAAGATTAGTGTTTGATAAAACCACGGTCGTGACCTTTCTCTGTCGTCTTTCATATACATAATGCAGTAATTTGTAAACGTTCTTATGATGGCGACCTTACTTAGTGTACAGTATTTAATACTTAAATGGTGTATTTCATCATTCTTGTTTCCTTGTATATCTATATATTTCATTTTAACAAACTGTGCATTCGAGGCTGATGACATATTACCTTGTACAGTAGACTCTGTGATTCATATTGTTAGAGAAAACTAACAAACAAACAAACAAAAAATGTAGTTGAAATGTAGAGATTTTCAGGAAATATTCAATGCAATGAGGAAACCTTACCTAATTGTAAGCCCTTTCGCAATCGCGATATGTTAAGGTCTTAATTAAGCAAATTTGAAAAGAAAGCTCACTAGAAATCACATGATATAATTTCATTACAAACATATACGTAAATCTTGTGGTTCAATTGCAATAAGCCGTTTGTGACTTATATTTTGACATGAAGAACTTGTCGGAAAATATTTATTTTTTCTCTTTATCTGGTCGAAGCAAGGGAAATTCAAGATCTTTTCAAAACAGAAGTAAATTAAGTTTCATCTGGCAGACAAATGGAGGAAAAGATAATGAGAAACGGTAGGAGAAGCTACGACCTCTTCAAGCTTTCCCATTATAGCTTTTTAGATGAGTTCTAGAACGTTTTAATGATATCATTCCATGTTATTCGTGCAGTATCATGTAGTATTCTTTTTTTTTTCTTTTTTTTTTTTTTCTCATATTCTCTTTGTTCATTTCCGTGTTTCTAGAGGTTTAAATTCAAAAGAGAGCCGATCTGACCTATCAACACAAACCTGGAATTTACCCATTCTTGTATCTATGTACCATTAGAAGTGCGTTAAAAACGTCCTCCGCGTTTGTGTGTCAGTAATAATGAAGTGATTAGTACGGAAGTTGATTTTTGCTATCCCGTTCTGTATGCGTGCTTTTATTTTTATGACATAAAAAGTTTTGACTTATGCTAACTGATGAAATACTGGGTTCTATCAGTGAGATAAAATCAATTTCACGGTGTGGGTGATATAGATCTACACAAAATAGTTCCATATACTTTCACCGGCCGTGTAGCATAAAATACAAAGAATATTTGTTTGTTTTGAGTGGATATTGGATACATCTCATCTCGAAGTGATACAAATTTAAATTTCACTACGCGCTCGTGAAAATATTTAAAAGTATCACTACTCGATGAGATATAATTTACATATCCACTCATAACAAACAAATATTCTCCATATCTTTCTTTCTCCCCCTTCTCTCTTTCTGTCTGCCCCTCCAACTGTTATGATCTCTTTGCCATCATCTACCATCGATTGTACTCTGTCTCTGTCAATTTCCCGTTGTGATTGCCTTCATTCTCCAAGCATTGCTGCCTTTTCGTCATATTTGACCCTTTTCTATATTTTAACTCATCTTTCTCCTTCCTCTCTTTGGATGGCTTCGTTTCCTAGCAAATAACGCCACGTTTCCATCGAGATAGAAGTGTTCCTCAAATCATAAGGCAATTATGTAAATGCATCGAAGCTTCTTTGTGACGGGGTTCTCCGCGGTTCACACAATTATGTCTCTCTCTTGTATTTCACATGACGTTCCATATCTTGCTTTTCACTTAATAAGTCATAGAATATAGCATCAGCGGGACGTTGTTTATTTTGCGTGCATATCAATTCGAGAGACATGTCCTAGCACCCCGGCTACTCTGAGTTCCAATCATATTAAATATTGCATGTTTATACAACGTTCAAGTAACCATCGGGTTCATTTTTAGAGACTCTCAGTGTGATTCAAAGTCGAGAAGTTGTGAAGCGCTTGCGACATTGCGTAGTACTGATATACCAAGTCAAACTCAGTCGTGGCAAAAAGAATTTTTCCTGATTAATTTGTCTAACAACACTACTACGCAGGTCCCTTGACATAACCCGCTAATAGGAGACGAAACCTTAGTGTGTGTTTGCCCGAATAAAAAAAAACAACAACATTACGTCTAACTAGAACTCAAACTAAAAATATCGGCGTCTAAAAAGGGGCTCGAAAAAAAGAAAGACCATATTCCACAACGATATCCCATTTACTCACTTAGACACCGGTTGCAAAAAGAGAACTATTTATCATTTCTACTTCTATGACTGGATTGGAATTGAAAAACGGTAGTCTGATTATGGTTCTTCATAACATTGTAAATGATACCTAATGGA
Source organism: Solen grandis (assembly GCA_021229015.1). Taxonomy (NCBI): domain Eukaryota; kingdom Metazoa; phylum Mollusca; class Bivalvia; order Adapedonta; family Solenidae; genus Solen; species Solen grandis. The sequence continues at coordinate 20,762,454 of CM037787.1, read as the reverse complement.
CGTAGTGTGTTAAAACCCGATTGCCTTCCTGTGCCGTACGATCAGGTAACAATAACTCAGAAACGTCCAAATAACGTTATATACGCTATAGTCGGCTGTGGAGACTCGACAAAGATATCATCCAAGGTCTTTTTTCTAAATCAGGTAGCTGCATATATGATCAGTACTTACTTGGGTGAATACACCTCTTTGGCTGCCTGCTTGTCTGTCCGATTGTCACATCATTCATCAGAATTCTGGCTACTTAAGACAGAAATTAGATCCCCTAGCATTGGATCAATATTTCTAAACCTCCGACGGAACGTACAGTAATTGGGACGCCTCATTCGCTGTGTGTATTTGTTTAAGTCCTCGTGTGACAATGAGAAAGTCAGGTTCATTTTAGATACCATAAGGTGCTAATGATTTTTGGGTATTTTCAGGATGAAGAGTGGTTTGTTAATTTTCTTATTTTATCGGGCAAACCTTGTCTTTTGCATCGTGAAGTGATAAATACATCTTCCATATCCCCAGAAGGTGCTCGTCCAATCCTACTGACTGAGCACAACGTGCTCAAGGTAAAACTATTAGATCACCCACCGTCCATTGGGCAGAAATTTATCACAAAAAGTTGCTAAAATTTGATTTATGCCGAACTGTGATTGCTATGGGAATCAATATAATTTTAATAAAGCAATTTTAAAATTCCTTTGCTTTGAAGCAAATGGTAACAATTTTATTTTATATTACACAGTGACAGATGTTCATTTCATGGTTCTCATTAATAATAAATAAAAATGAGACTTCCGTAGGAGTCGGCTAGTTTGCTTATATATTCTATATTGAAGATTCTCTGAAAGAGATGCCAGATCTTGTTGTTCATTTTTTGTGTGTGCCATAAATGATTACCCCAAGGCTTTCTTCAGTATTGTGTACTAAATCCAAGAAGATATAAAAAAAAATCAGACACCAAACGTCAGAATTGATCACCTTATGGACCTACTATATTACTAAAACAAATTTGATGCATTTAATGATGTTTTCCAGAGGGGGTATTAGTTCCTGATATAATCTTTGTAGAAACTTTAGGATTCTTTTCTCTGACACTGTTGATAAAAAGTCCAATGTAATTTTGCCGAAATAATCACATCATAGCACAGAAAGTAAAGACAAGGATGTTTCCCCTAAAACGTGAAGTTTCAAGTGGGTGGGACTGGTCAAATGGGATTGGTTGAATCTTGAATCTGGTTGCTGTTGAGTGTAGCTGGTAAAAAATCAAGTGACCATTAGTGTTTCATTCGGACTGATGGTACACAGTTGAGCGATGTGGGGCCTCTATAACCATTTTGTTTCGAACAACACCAACATGCGAGTATCAGGTTGCGATACATTTATAAATATTGGTGCCGACATTTTAGGTGGTAATTAATAATTTCTAAAGCAAGCTTAGTTAACAGTTTCATTTTAATGTGTTCTATTACACATTTTTGTCTGCATTTACGAGTGCATAGATTCTTTTTATTATAAATGTTGATATGACTTTCTTGGCTTTTTCTAACTCTTTCTAAAACCTAGAATACTAAAGAAAAAGACGTGAAATGTGTCAGGACCAATTAAAACTTAACCAGCATAACCTACTGATTGGAGGCTTCACTTTCCATGGCACTCATAACATTTATCAAAACGTCTTTATGAACTATTTCGGTATTATCTGCTGGCAATTTTGTTGACTTAAATTAATAAAAAAAATATGAATCGCATTAAATTGCTAATGTATACGCACATGTAATGTATATTTAATTGTTTTGTAAACTCCACATATCTCTTCGTTTGAAGGCATGGTTAACCAAGACCAATGTTGTTTTTTTTCTTTTTTAAATAATTTCCTGTTTTCGTACGTTCTACTTGACGTAACCTCAAAATCGAAAATAACCAGTAGATTTAACCCTTTCCCTCATAGAGAAAACCATGAAAAGACCTATGCGAACAGCATAAAACCAGATCAGCCTGCGAGTAACTCGCAGGCTGATCAGGTTTTATGCTGTTCGCTGCTCCTCAGTGGTCTGGAAATGAGTATTTTGTAATTAAATTTGGTAAGGTTTAACTGTGGTTTTCTGCAGATCAGGCTTTATGTGATACCTGTTGAGGGCGTCAAAAGGAGTATATATGAGGGAAAGGGTTAAGAGATATAGTAGTAAATCGAGTTAAAGCTTTAGACTACACTTAAGGTTATTCACCCATCATTAAATTATATTCATGATCCTTCAAATGCTTAAAAAACTTCAGTGCAGATGCAAGCATCCATTTACTTTAAGCTATAGACTATTTTTAAGTCTATAAAGGCTTGCATTTACTATAAAATACCCACGATCAATCGATGGACCATGATCACAATTTAATGATGGATGGATGGATTACATTCAGTATTCTCAAGCAATCGGAGTCTGGCCTCTATTCATATAACAGTGTCAGTAATATTTTAGGTCGAAATAAACTTTTTATTAGGTCGTCTTCTAACCATTGTCTACTAGTTAAATGCTCTTGCATAGGAAGCTATGCATTTCATGCAAGGCGAAGATTGATATGTGTATTGGAATGCACTGTCAACATAAATCTATATCAACCCAGTACTTGAATGCAATTATGGAAATGATAATAGGGTATCTTGTACATGTATTAAATATTAACCGCATGAATTAAACCGTCTATGGTTAAGGCGTCAATTTGCCTGTAACTGTATCAGCCAATAATGAAAGCTCATGGCATAACTTCTCTTGACTTATTGTGATCCAAATTAGAGTTCACCGGAAAAATAGATTTTTTTTATTAGCTGCAGAGAATTTATACTGACCACATTTACGTTTTTGCGAGTTATGTCACAAAGTCCATGTATTTTTCAAGCCATCATTTGTTTTATGGCCCCGGATCGATAGATTGGGGCATATTGTTATTGGTCTGTCTGTTTGTCAGAAAACATTAACCTTGACCTTAACACGGAAGTCCTTCCACCTACAGTCTTCAAACTTCACATGTGCATGCACCTGCCATATGACCTTGACCTTCCAATGACCTTGACCCCAAGGTCTAAGACCCTTACCCCCGGGAGCATGGCGTTCATTCAAACGTAGCGCTATTTCGAATAGAAAATCCTTGCAATCTGTAAACAAGGTTCATTATAAACAAGAGGGCCATGATGGCCCTTAATCGCTCACCTGAGAAATATTGCTTTCAATGGTTTATAATATGAACATACTTAAAGTGGGACCAGTTTTGACATAGGGCCATGATTAAAAACAAACTTTGGTAATGATCCACTAGACAATGCTGCATGCACAATGCCATATTGTTTCTACAAGGTTTTCCCTTTAAGCTTACTGATCTAGCTTTGAAATTAATGGAGCGTGTTCTAGACACCTTCATTCGCAGGATGGTGAACATCGACTCTATGCAGTTTGGCTTTGTGCCTGGCCAGGGCATCACAGATGCTTTCTTCATCTGCTAACAAGCCACTGTATCTTGCCTTTGTGGATCCTACTTTTTCAACCAATCATAATAATTTGTACAATTTTGTTAGAGGACATCATAGGATGATTCCTGTGAAATTTTGTCAAAATCCCTTCAGCGGATTAGGAGGAGATGTTGTTTAATGGAAAAAGTTGAGCTTTGTGCCTGGCCAGGGCATCACAGATGCTTTCTTCATCTGCTAACAAGCCACTGTGGAAAAAGTTGACGCAAGAAAGTATGCACGCACGGACAGAAAGGACGGACGACAGGACGCCGAACAAAAGGCAATCATAAAAGCTCACCATGAGCACGTTGTGCTCAGGTGAGCTAATTATCTAAGCTCTAGGTCTTATGGATTCATAAAAGAGATTTTTAAGATTTTCCTATATAACTCTATGTAAAACAAGTAACCCCTGGTGCGGGGTGATTTATCACCATAGGGCTATGATTTGAACAATCTTGGTAATGAACCATTAGATGATGCTACATACCAAATATCTTAGCTCTAGGCCTTATGGTTTCATAGGAGAAGATTTTTAAAGTTTTTCCTATATAAGTCTATGTAAAACAAGTGACCCCGGGGCAGGGCCAAATTTAACCCCAGGGTCACCTGTGCTCAGGTGAGCCCAAAAATACAGACCTTTACCCTTTAAAGATAAACTAGAAATATGTCCAGAGATGCTCTCACCAGTCGCTTTTTACAAAACAAAGGCCAACACCCAGGAACGCAAGTCATGTCCTGAGTAATATATCCATGAAGTTTAAAGTCTGTAGCACAAAACCTTCAGAGATACCTGTGTCACAGTTTTGGAATGGACGGACGGACCAAAGGCAAATCTATATGCCTCACTTTTTGGTGTATGTGTGGGGTGCATAAAAATACCCAGGTGCACAAGTTCGTGTCCTGGATAATATTTTCGTAAAGTTTCAAGTCTGTAGTACAAATATTTTCAGAGTTACGTGCGTCACAGGTATAAAATTCAATTTTTTTTTTTAAAAACACGGGCTCATGCTCTGTCAATTCAAGGGCATTTCGACGAAAAAGCCAAGTGCGCAAGTTCACGCCCCTAAATAATATATCCATGAAGTAAAATCTGTAGTACAAATATTTTCGGATTAGCGTGTCACAAAGTTTCCGGACGGACGGACGTACAAACGGAGGGAAAAAAAAGGAAATCTATACCCCCCCCCCCCCTACTTTTGGTGGGGAAAAAAAGTGAGCTTTCAAAAATTTTTGTTTGCATTTAAAAAATATAAAAATCCCCAATAAAATTTATACATTTTTTGTTTTAAATAAAAGTTTTCGCTTATGTTCACTATAAAATGAGAGAGAGAGAGGGAGAGAGAGACCCTCAATGCGACAGTTTTTCAGACTGCTTATTAGAGACAGAAAAAGGCTGCGTGGCTCAGAGGAAGCCGGGTAGAACAACTTTAGTCGGGGGATGGCTCCCTCACAAGAAAAATTTCGAATGAACTTGTGGGGATTCGAACTAAAGCACTTTGGGATGATTGTTTTAAAGCTTTAGGCGCTCATTAGGGAGACCAAGAGAGAGAGGGAGAGTTTCATTCGTCTGACGATCTTCTATGGAGAAATGTTTACTTGAATTACTTCCTCAAATTCTATTGAACAATTCATTTTTATTAACCATGCTTTTTCGAGTGCTTTCAGATAATGGTTTAAACAATTTATTCTTTTTAACCCTTTTTCCATTTTTCACGTGTTAAGTCAAGGGTTTCTTTTGTTTTGTAAACAAATATATTCGAGAGCAAATAATCTGTGTGCTTAATTTTCGTTTAGAAATGTAAATTTACTTCAAAAGATGAGATTTAATTTTGAATATCAAATTTTTTATTATATGACATATAACCTTTAACTTTTGTAAATCCCTTGATTAACGAGATTATTAATAGTTTGATAATTTACCGTGGGTGGGAAAAGATATATTATTCAGCATTTTTACAAGTGGGAAGTGTAATCATGTATTAAAAACATCAATATCCGCGTCGTCCATGATGTCTAAAGGGGTTTATTTTTATGATAAATGATGAAAAGCTGGTTTTATTAGTGAGATAAAGACTAAAAACCCCTATTTTGGGGTGTTTTATATACTTTTTTACTTATAAAAAGGTACGTATCAGTTAACTAAAATAAAAAGGGAAAAATTTGTGTTTTTTTTACTGAAATGGAATATATTTCACCCGATGAGATACAAAAAATTTTCTTTTCAGGCTTGTGAAAATGATTAAAATTTTAAACCCTTTTTGAAAAGATGTATTGCGGTCGGTTTTAAAATTACCAAACTAGTAATTGTTTTAAGTTTAACTTTCATTTAGCGGTAACCCCTTAAGCGGGCACTTTCTTGTTTTACCGCTTAAGCAGGTTTGACTGTATTTATACTACTCAAAACAAACAGATATCTTCTGTATATTGCCCCCATGGGAAATAAAGGGCGTGGGATTATTTTCCCAAACCGCGAAAAAAAAAAAGAAAAGGTATCTCCTTCTTTGGCACAAGGATGATTGGGTCGGTGCAGGATAATGTGATACGCACTTTACCCGTCTTAAATAGACATAGTCTCCAAAAGACTGTAATACTGTTGGTTGAACATTATAAAACATAATAATCGGGTTTTCTTACTGTCACCAGTATATATACACTATTAGTTAACATTTCTTTAGATGGCTTAAATTTTACATCACAGTTAAAAGCTTTAACTTATTGTTTAAACTTTAAAACTATTATAATCATTGCCATGTTTAATATTTAAAAAAATATAGATCTATATGTCATTACAAAAAAAGTTTTGGATGCGACTGAATTTTTTTCGCGAAAAGTTTTTGTTCAGCTTCACAAAAATTTTCAATTATTTATACGGGAAGGGTACCAATAAATTTGATTGGTTTTTTAAGTTGTTCAAAATTGCGGTTAGGGTCTACACCGAAAAATATGTTATGCATTAAAGGTTCAGCATTAACTGTGTCAAACATTAAATTTAAATAAGCAAGTTTTCTTTGCTTAGAGCTTTTATCTCTTTTACAATTTTTGGGTCTCCGAATTTTTTCAAATTGCATGGGGACAAAAATAGCTGTTATCGCAATAATTGAGAGAGTTTCCTAAATCATAAATTTGTTTTTAATTATAATTAAGAGGATTCCCTAAGCAGGAAGCCCGTTTTTCTTTTCCCAATGGACCGAGAGTTCCAGAATATTACAATCAATATCACCCTTAGTTTGGGGAACATAAACCCTTTGAACCCTGTCTTGCTACAAGGTCCAAATGCTTGTGCTGTACCGCGTTTGTTTTGATTAGTTTTGCTTTAGTTTTTTTCCTTTTTGAAGAGCGAGAACAAAGTATATACACAATATAGCTAATTATTCAAGACATATTGGCAGACTATATTTAATATTTTATTTTAAAGGGAAAAACAGCAAAACTTTAAGTATTAATTTATCTTTTTATTTCAAAATTTTTAGAATCCTATCGCAAGGGTAGAAGCGAAGCGCTGCAAAAATCCATAAAATTTAAAAAAAAACGAAAATATTTACGTTTATCACAAACGCCTACGCTTTGCCTTTGTCCCCGCTTTTGCCCCCTCCGTTTGATTAAGTTTTA
>CM037787.1:20705258-20755258 GCA_021229015.1 Solen grandis | reverse complement strand
GGGGGGATAAGTCCTTGGTGCTTTGTCCATATTTGTTTGTGATGTTAACTTAAGTATCCATCCAGTCTTCGAATTTTATTGAGGGTCCTCATATGATAATGACACTGTAAGCAGCTATATCCACTAGTTTTCAGAAATCAGAGTCACTTGATTAAAAAAATCCTCTCTTAGGAGTTGGTCATGTTAAATTTAGACAGTAGTAAATCTGGGTATCTGCCTGGACATACGTTATGCAAGCTTAATGAATGGATTCTCCCAAATTAAATTGAATTTTATTACCAATCATTCTATTTATTGCAAATTGTCCAGTTTTGATTGAGTAATTATGCAAATGTGCAGTCTATCTGTTCCTCTGAAAATTGTTAAAATTAAAAACAAATATTTGATTGTACAAAAATGTTCCAGTGTTACTGGACTGATATGAAGTGGTGTGCATGTTGTTTCATCCCGTGTGTTGTATTTTTTGTCATAATTCATTGTCAGTATCATTGGTAAGAATGTTTCCCATTAGAAATCCAAATCAAAACTGTTTCACAAGATATGCTGTGATTCTGGTGATAGGTATGATCATTATACAAAAGAAGAAAAAAAAAGTAATAAAATTTGGATAAAATTTATATGCTATTGTTGTTTTTTTTCTGTCAGTTTCCAAATGTTCCTACTAAAATGTTCTAAATCAGATGTTATATCATCAAACCCCCATCTGACTTATCTGGTTTCACTACATGACACCATGTCGTGGGGAAAAAGGCATGCAACCGGTCTAATACAGTGTACCTAGTTACTGATAAAATTATAAACCAATGAAAACACAACTTATAGTTGCAACACTCTTCAGCATGGAGGCTTGAAAATTGTGTAAACAATATGAAACAAGAGGGCCATGATGGCCCTGAAACGCTCACCTGAGTACCATTGCTACAACTGATTACAAGGTTTTTAAACAGACAAGAATTCTGATATAACTCAATCTTAAAAATTTTAGCCCTGACAATACTACACACCAAATATATAAGCACTGGGCCTTATGGTTTCAGAGGAGAAGACTTAGTGCGGGGTCATTTATCTCCAAAGGGCCACCATTTTGAAAATCTTGATAATGAACCATTAGATGATGCTACATACCAAAAATCTAAGCTATAGGCCTTATGGATTCATAGTAGAAGATTTTTTTTAAAGATTTTCCTATATAACTCTATGTAAAACAAGTGACCCCTGGTGGGGGCATTTATCACCATAGGTCATGATTTGACAATCTTGGTAATGAACCATAAGATGATGCTACATACCAAATATCTAATCTCTAGGCCATATGGATTCATAGAAGAAGATTTTTAAAGATTTTCCTATATAACTCTATGTTAAACAAGTGACCCCTGGTGTGGTGGCATTTATCACCATAGGGTCATGATTTGAACAATCTTGGTAATGAACCATTAGATGATGCTACATATGAAATATCTAAGCTCTAGGCCTTATGGATTTATAGAAGAAGATTTTTAAAGTTTTTCCTATATAAATCTATGTAAAACAAGTGACCCCTGGTGCGGGGGCATTTATCACCATAGGGCTATGATTTGAACAATCTTGGTAATGAACCATAAGTTGATGCTACATACCAAATATCTAAGCTCTAGGCCTAATGGAATCATAGAAGAAGATTTTTAAAGATTTTCCTATATAACTCTATGTAAAACAAGTGACCCATGGTGCGGGGGCATTTATCACCTAGGCATATTTGACAATCTTGGTAATGAACCATAGATGATGCTACATACCAAATATCTAATCTCTAGGCCTTATGGATTCATAGAAGAAGATTTTTAAAGATTTTCCTATATAACTCTATGTAAAACAAGTGACCCGTGGTGCGGGGGGCATTTATCACCGTAGGGCTATGATTTGAACAATCTTGGTAATGAACCATTAGATGATGCTACATACCAAATATCTAAGCTCTAGGCCTAATGGATTCATAGAAGAAGATTTTTAAAGATTTTCCTATATAATTCTATGTAAAACAAGTGACCCCTGGTGCGGGGGCATTTATCACCGTAGGGCTATGATTTGAACAATCTTGGTAATGGCCCATATGATGATGCTACATACCAAATATCTAAGCTCTAGGCCTTGCAGTTTTGCAGAAGAAGATTTTCAAAGTTTGCATTTTCAAAATCTATTTTTAGCTCCTGTGACCTACTTTTTTAACCAATCTGAATAATTTGTACAACTTTGATAGAGGGCATCATAAGGATGATTCCTGTGAAGTTTGGTCAAAATCCCTTCAGCGGTTCATGAGGAGATGTTGTTTAAAGCAAATTGTTGACGACGGACGCACGCACGGACGACGGACGTTGTGCTCAGGTGAGCTAAAAATGACTGTCCGGCATCTGTATAAAACAGCCTTAGATTGGTTTTAAAAATGTGATGTGACAATGAAATGGTGTAATTTTACACAACCTAAAACAACCAAATTCAGCTGTAACATCACATGGCCTATAGATAATCCATTGATCAGACTTATTATTAAAAGAAATCCTTTTAATTGCAAAGTACATTGTATTGTACGCATTTTTGGTAGTTCAATACAACGTCAACACAAAAAAAGACACTGTGTTTGAATTTGATATACATGTACCAGTACCAGAAATTAGGGCAAATTGCAATTAAGTAATGTTTTTATACGCCTGTAAAATGACAGGATGTGCTATTGAATGGGACTGTCCATCCGTTTGTCTGTCCATAGACATTTTGTTTCACACAATAACTTTTGAACTCCCTTGCTTGAACCTAATGAGCTGCAGCATTTAAGGGTAGTTCCAGGACTGGTTGGCATGGTGTCAGGATAATGAGACTGGGTGTGGTATCATGCCACATATCTATAACGTGATACTGCAGTGTGGCAGCACTATATCTGTGTCTCCAAATGACTGAAATACTGTCGGTGGGAAGTTAAATCCAATGAACTAACAATAACCTTTGAAAGACTTAATGTATTGAGTTCATATTTTCATGCAAGAATAAAATAATAAAATATAGGTCAAGTTTGATATTGGTTACAATCCACTTCTTTATAAAAGAGTTTAAGTTGCAATGCTACCCAAAATCAATGCTATACATATAGAAAATAAGGTGAAAATATGAAAGTTCAATTATTCTTTTGAGGATATGCAAAACATTGCCTCTGCATGTCAAACAGTTAGCCCGATTGATGTCGACAGAATCAACAATATATTACATGACTATAGGAAATTAAATCCTCTACCCCTTCATGAAGATTTCCTGAATATTTACATGAAGACTTCCGGAATCGATCGAGCTGTCACATAATCAGATTGGCCCTCGTAGGTCGTGCATAATCATAAGCGTTTGTAACAAAACAGATATCTGGCAAGTGTCCCCATGTATATTCCATGCACAGTGTGAATGCTGAGGTGTGTGTTTATACTATATGTGTCAGGCAACTGTTGGCCAAACCATTTCACCTCCTAAGCTAGTAAAGTTCTTAAGAGAAAACGAATTTTAATGTGTTCTCCAGTTGCATGACAATTTGTTTTTCATCGGAGAAATATTTCAATAAAGTTGAGCACTTAACTCCCCTCCCAGTTGAAGTGGTGCATACACTTCTATTCTTAGATGGCTTGTTTTTATATTTATGTAAATAAGGAAGTTTCCGGAACTTGTCAGAAACAGTCGAATTGGTGGCCGTGAAATTCCGTACTTGTTCATATGATTACGGTATTGTAGATAATCCGTAGGTAATATAAGGGATCAGGCGAGTTTTTATGAACATTTTCTTTCTTGAAGGTCCATCATAAGTAATAAATGTCCACGATTTGTTACAAACTGAGAGTTTCAAAATATTTACGCTAAATTGACGTATCTAGTATTGCATCCTTAATTGATAAATTCATTAATTTTTTATTACTAATAATAGAAAGAGTTATTATTTAGATAGAATTTTTTTTTCTCTACATTTACATTTGTGACAACAACAAAACTGTTTCCCCATATTTAAACAAGGGGGCCAAGATGGCCCTGAATCACTCATCTGAGAAATTTTGCTTTCATTGCCTTTTACGTAGTCATACTGAATACAAAATCCATACAGAAGAACAGCAATATAATTTAATTCCATGCAAAAAGTTTACATGTGGTCAAAAAAAACAACAAGTTAACCCTAGCGTGGGACCAATTTTGACCCCAGGGCAATTTTTTGAAAACTTGGTTCAGCTCCACAAGGCCAGGTTACACACCAAATATCTAAACCCATGATCTTGTGGTTTCTGACAAGGATATCTTTTAAAAATCTTTCGTAATTTATGTAAGTCTATGTTAAATCAAGTGACCCCTGGGGTGGGGCCAATTTTGAACCCAGGGCCATGATTTGAACAAACCTGGTAGATGTTCCTAAGGCAATGATACACACCAAATATCTAAACTCCAGGCCTTGTGGTTTCTGAGAAGAAGGTTTTTCTAGATTTTCATATTTCAGCCCATGTAAAATCAAGTGACCCCTGAGAAGAAGATTTTTCTAGTTTTTTTCTTATATAAGCCTATGTAAATTCAAGTGACCCCTGGGGCGGGGCCAATTTGACCCCTGGGCCATGATTTGAACAAATTTGGTAGAGATCTACTAGACAATGCTACATACTAAATATCTAAACTCCAGACCTTGTGGTTTCTGAGAAGAAGATTTTTCTAGTTTTTTCCTATATAAGCCTATGTAAAATCAAGTGACCCCTGAGGCGGGGCCAATCTTGACCCCAGGGTCAGGATTTGAACAAACTTGGTAGAGGTGCACTGGACAATGCTAGACATCATATATCTAAGCTCTAGGCCTTGCAGTTTTGCAGAAGAAGATTTTCAAAGTTTGCATTTTTAAAATTGATTTTTAGCTCCTGTGACCTACTCTTTCAAGTAATAAATATAATTTGAACAATCTTGATAGAGGGCATCATAAGAATGATTCCTGTGAAGTTTGGTCAAAATCCATGAAGTGGTTTAGGAGGAGATGTTGTTTAAAGGAATTGTTGGCGCATGACCCACGGACCCATGCACAGATGCAGCACAAAAGGCAATCACAAAAGCTCACCATGAGCATGTTGTGCTCAGGTGAGCTAAAAAACAACAACAGTACTTTTGATACCCACATATGAATATGCCTTTGGGCGTATACTGCTCCGCTTCTGTGGCACTTTTGTAAAAGAATTTTTGCATGATAAAAGACAATGAAACAAGAACAAAGTTTAACTCATTAAATAGATATACAGTCGGATCTCGGTTATCCAAACATGCGTTATCCGAAGCCTACCCTTTATCCAAACCTAACCTTCAGTCCCAATTTTTCCTTATACAAGTTAATATGAAATACAACCCTTTATTTGTTTGGTTTATTCAAACATATGTAAAATTTGGTCCCCAGCGTACAGTTTAATCGCCTATTCACACCTTTATCTGAACTTGTGTACCACGGCAATTGTGTTTTCACACCTTAACTCATACTCTGCCGCAGTAGTTACCTCCCCTTACAGTTGTAGATAACCACTGCCATCACAAAAAGATTTGGCTGATATAGGCCGGATTTACTTTTTCACGTTTGACATCAGTTTTAGATATATCATATCAGTTTCGTTATATTCCACAAAAATAACATTCATGATTATGAGAAAAGTAAAAAATCAAATCAAATAACATTAATTTATAAAATTATGGGTGTTGGTCACATGGTTTCATCTATCATCACGTGACTTATGTGGTGGCAGTGGTTAAAGTAGCGTAGTGTGACGTAACCGGTGCGTGGAGTTTGACCTTAACTGTCAAACTGTGAAGGGGAGATCACTGTTATGTCTTCAGTACATAAATTGATATTGGCAGTCAAATTAATAAAAGAATGTTCCAATTAAAGAAATTAAGAATGAATTTATATTCATTGTATTTTATCAAGAAAGCAAACTTACAAGAGGATGGATATAAATATGGCCTAATTTTATTGCAGTCATCTCCCTTTGAGAATGACATCCAAGACATTTTGCTTCTGCTACATAAAGGATAATGTGTTTCATTTTATGTTTGTTTCACCTAGAATTAAATCATAGCCATTTAAGAATTTTTTCATTTAGATTGATTTTATGGTACAATCTGTCTTTTGTTATAATTAAAACACTAATAAAAACTCTCAAAACATAATAATTAATACAAACATTAAATTTTAAGCATGCATATATTCAGTTACATTTGACCATAATGGCTTATTCAAACAGATGCTTTATAACCCCTGGCCAGACAATTTCGAATAACCAAGATCCATTGAACTGTAATCATATATGATTTATTGTTAAAACAGAATTTGTAAACAGGCTCGTGAAATTAGCTCTTATAATAAACATAACACTGAACAGCCTGCTAATCATTTCAAGTTTATGACTTTGCAAAATTTGATTAAAAAACATGTACAATGACCTAAATATTCTGATCAAAGCTTATGCAGGTCTATTCAACTGAGAATAACAAGGCAAGATTTCGTTACATATATATATATATTACATATATCTGAAATAAATTTGCAAAACACAGATTCAATTTAAAAAAATGCCCAATAAATAATGCATAGATTCTACTATCACCTGTCACCAACTAATCATAAGCTGTCCAGAGAATCCAGCTAAAGGACTGAAACCCTCACTCACTCATTTTTATCACATCAAATATTTCTTACTCCAAAAAATATATATAATTAAATACTGCTTACAAATATGTTTTATTTAAAGCTGCTCATTCACAGTGAATCAATTATCAGAAGAAATAGGAAGTTTATTTCAACTCTGCCTCATTAATGTTGAAGTGTAGACCATACTGCATGGGAAAACTCTGTTTTTCCTAAAAAAAAACCACTTATGGGGATTCTGGTAAAATAAATATAAAAAGAAAATCATTTTTTTAAAGTCTTCCCAAAGCATGTGCTTGCAGTACTACGTGACATGTTCCGCAACATGGCATCTTCACCAGTCCTGGGAGGCAAATTAGAAAGTGTTATAAAAATCATCTGCCTGTGAAGTGCCCAAGGGTGAATGTCACAGCACTCAGAAATAGAATCACAGGATGTTTCATTGGTTGACCTATCTGTAGATACGTACTGATAGATGTAATACACACAGATAGTTTTATATCTAATTCTTAGTCAATGACCATCTATGAACAAGCTGCTTTAAATGTACAAACATACTGGCCTGCAAGTGTTTATATAAAAATATAGCATAGTTATGTTCTTTGGTGTAAAAACTGTCAACGACTGACCACATACTAAGCAGCTGTTGGATACATGGCATCTTGAGTATCAATGTAAACACTGGATATGTACTGCTTATTATCCTCTATTTGGACATGCTTCAGTCTTGTATAATTACATCAGACTAACATTTAAAACAATGTAAGCCAATATTCAATGTAAGAAAAAAATACAATTCAATGAGGAAAATATTTTCTAGACAAATTCCATACAACAGCTAAGGCTTTATGTTTTTAGATATACAATTATTCAATTTGTGACTTAGAAAAATAAAAATGGTCACAAATTGCACACTACATTTTTTCTGAATCAACAGTTTCATCAACCATAGAATTCAACATTTCAAGACAATTTCAATGCTATCAATTCAGGAATGCCTGCATTTGTTTGTGATGGACAGTTTATTCTGATAATATAAAAACTTTTTTTTTTGCTTTTGGGTCATATAATTTGCTTGCAGTGACTTGTTATATATATATATATATATATATATATACATATACATGTATACCAAACTTGGAGATAAAACATCAGAGCAAAACCAGCATTTATGGTTCTCCCCAAAGGTACAGATATTTTTCTTCACTTGGCTGGAGACTGTCCACATCAAAACATTCAAATGGATGTTGCACATACTCTTGCAGAAGTGACGGTATCTGTAGAGAACGTATGGTTCTCTGGTCACATGAATGGCAACTCTGTCTGATAGTAAATCGACACAGTGTTTGTAGACTTGGCACTCTCTTGCTGTGTTCCTTTAGCCAAAAATACACATCTTTACATACAAAACTGTCGGGCTCTTCGCTGTCTTCAATGACTGAATACACTTTTGCTAGGGCAGTCATCAGTTCGGACGGCACTCTGGCAAGATAGTTCAGAAGAAGCTTCAACACCATTTGCTTGGCGACTCGTTTATCACATGTGAATACATACTGGCAAGCTTCTGTGATGATGACCTCCCACGAAGCTTCAGAAATCACTCTATTGTTCTTCAGCAACAATTTCATGGCATCTAAAGGAAACACTTCACTCAGGGGTAGAGTATCTGGCTCAAAATGGGCCAAGCAATCAGATGAGTAGGACACGAATGCACTACCAGGGTCATCTGAGTGGTTAACCAGTAATTCATAAACATCAGTGTATCTAGTCACAAGGGCTGGAATCCATGCTGAAACTCTTCTTTCTTCAGTCATAGTAACAGAAGCCCCATTTTGTAAAAGAAATTTACACATGTCTACGTTTTTGTTAAGCACTGCTTCTATTAAAGGAGAAACGAAAACCGATTTAATAGTAGGTTCCCAGAATTCGCAAAATGCATTAACATTCAAGCCCTTCTCTACAAGCAATTTAAGAACATTCATACAATTCATTTTTGTTGCAAAAATTACTAAAGGCCAGCTTCCTTCATAAGGTGACACTAAAACTTGAACATTTTCTCTTAATGTATCAACATTTGTTGCTTCTATAATGTTTTCAGCTAAAGTCCAATCACCTTTTTCCAATGCTCTGAAAATATCATTATTTACATGCACACATTTAAACCTTAAAATATCTTTAATGACAGCTACCTTTTTATCATCTTTTTGCAAATCTGGAAGTCTATTTATATAACTGAGAAGAATATTAGAATATTATTTGGATAACTTCTCCATTTCAAAATAATTCTTATTATATCTGAATTTCCATGAATGATAGCATTCTTTAAAATTTTACCAGTACCACCATAACTTTGGAATAACAAGTTGGCTCCATTTTCTGCCAAAAGCTGACATATTTCAGTATTACTAGTCTCCACCGCCATCTCAAAAGGTGTAAAATACGTAATTTTTCCATCCTGGTTTCTCCTACAGAAGACATTTATATCATGATGCTTGCTAATCAGAAGCTGAACAATGTCTGTCTTTTGTTTAAATACAGCATAGGAAAGTAAAGTCCAATTTGAGCCTGCCTCACTGTGTGGAAATGTGATGAAGATCTCCTTACCCAGCTCAGTCTTTTCTTTAATTTTGACAATTGTCTCCTTGGCCTCAGTCCATAAACCACATTCCATTTCTTTCAAAGCAAGGATGCTCCCTTCCTCTATGTCAAAGGATCCAAACCGAAGGAACCCATACAGCCAGCTTAAAGCTGAATTGTGCGACAAAACATTGAAGTCATCAAGATCCGACATGCAAAGTATAATTCTGTGAATATGTGAATTACAGCACGCAGTTAAAATGTAATACAAATGCTCGGACATTTCATTCAAAAGTCCCTGTGTTGAATCACATTCCTTTGAGCAAGAACCCCCGCAGACATATGTAACAGTTTCACAGAGTCTTAATGTAGTGAGCACCAGCTGTTTTACTTCACTTTTACTTATTTGTTTGAATTTGAAATCAATTAAAATGTTCACAACAGTCTTATCATAAAAATGTATGCTTGCCTGTCCAAGAAGCGTCGGTCTGTCAGAGTTAACACAGGCATTTTCACTTTCAATACTGTACATGTTGTGACCCATAAGTTTACGAAGACAATTTGCATCCTTCTGCTTAATGGCTTCAAGCAAAACGTCTTGCCATTCTTCATCAGTGAAGTAGTCTTTATTGATGTCATTCCCATCAAGCAATCTACATATTTCAGCAGGACCTTTCATACCCTTATTGTGGGTAATCTCCATATGTGGAAATGGATGGCTATCACAGAAAGTCAGATGTCTGATACCAACTTACTTGGAATTCATCTCCAATGACCATATTCTCTAGATGCATTTCTTCTTCTGAAAAAAGTAAAAAGGAAAAGTTTAAAACAGTAAGTTGAGAGAGACAGAGAGCGAAAGAGGGAGAGATGTCGCAATGCCTGAAGATCGGTTAAGTAAGCATTAAAACTTCAGGTAACTGAAGAAAAGCAAAATTTGAAATATGGAGATGAATTTCTTTCCTACTTTCATTTATAATCTATTATGAATTTTTTTTTTATTTTTTTTTTTTTTTTTTCATTCTTGTCAAACAACCCAATTTACTGGAGAAATAATCACCTATTATGAATCAAGTTGTCTGATTTTGCACTTTTCCAAGAAGATCAATGTCCCTAATATAAAAGGAGGTCATATACTATAGACCTATATTCTCGGATGGATCTCACCAAAGACATGCAGTTTTGTTTACACATAAAAAAATTAAGTGTCTTAGAGCATTGAGAACATTTTTCTTCTTTTTTTTTCAGTCCAGGAAAGATGGAAATCTAACCAATTAATTTTTTTCTATATGGTGATCAAGGGAAATGTTCCAGCCATACTTTGTGGTTATCTACAATTTCGACCAAAATGAAATTAAAACTAAATATTTGAATTTTTCTCAGGAAACAGTAGAGAAAAATATCAAAATTAACTCTGGAGTTTTTAAAAATATTCGAAGCAAAAGAGAGTTCTACAAAATTTCTTCTTCTCTAATCTCTAAAACTATCATGATCATTAATACTTATTAAGTTTAAGAAGAGGGCCATGTTGGTCCTAGATTGCCAATCAGAGTACATATGCTTATTTAAAACACTTTTACACTTCCAGCACTGACCAGATTCAAGTTTCAGATACAAAGAATTCTTCAGTTAATTAAACATTTGGAGGCCATGTTTTTTATTGGGTCAACATTATCTTAGGAATAATGGTAGACAGCCATGAGGTGACCATTTGTGCAAAAGAAATTAAATTCTACCCATTGGCTTTATAGATGAAGAATTTTGAAATGTTCTTTTGGAAGCCAGACGTTTTGGTAAATGACCAGTTTGGTAAAATGAATTTATATAGTAAATGGTTTGGACGTTTCAGTAAAATAATTTTTAATAGTGTTTACATATGTATATCACACCTAAATGCATATGTGAAACTTATAGATTGTATCATATACATTAAGTAAAATTGATTAAGCATGATAGAGTAAAGGAAAGATGTGTGTTTACCTATGCTATGTATATCACACAGTAGGAAACTATTCGACCCCAAAAAGGAATTAAATTCTAACAATTGGTTTCAAAGAGGAAGATTTTTTTTTAAATCTTCTATATGGAGTATGTATGAGGAAACAAGCCAAACCCTTGGGGCCTAATTTTCGTTATATAGAATATATAAAGGTTATTAACCTACGCCCTCTTAGGCCCTAGTAGGGACCTCATTTTTTTTTTTTTTAGTTGTTGCAGTTGTTGTTTATTCAAGATATGTCCTAGTTCATTTTTTCCCTTTCGTAGTAATCAAATGTTTCGAAACATACAAAGGACGAACTTTAACTACGATATAAAAACTATAATTATGTACTCTAAAACTATTTTCTAAGCTAACAAGGATATCAATTCTCTGAAAAATAAATAATCTATTACATTAACCATCTGGCATCAGCATAGCGTTAAATATTAGCTGACCCTGGTCGTTCGAGTAAGTACGATACTAGTATCGGTTCTTCTGTTAATACAACACTCCCATGACTATTTTATGCATCACAAAATTGCTGGAATTCATATGGATAAAGGTGGCCATATAATAATTTAATTCCAAGGTGTGGGGGATAATGAATGAAATTTTAACACAAAATGTAGATCAAGATTTACTACTACTTAGGCCCGTATTCACGCCCCTCGCCCCACCCCTCACGATTGGAGATTGATAGAAATAAGCGGATAATGTACGTGATACGTTCCAGGCCAGAATTTTTCCGCTGGGGGTGGAGCAAAATCTGATTGTTAGGGGGTCCGGGGACATGCTCCCCCGAAAGAAAAAGTTTTTTTGTGTGACGGAGAGGCATTCTGAAGGGTATATATATCCAGGCCCGGATCCAGAATTTTTCCACGGGGGGGGGGGGGGGGGGGCAAAGTCAGAATGAGATGTGATGATAGGGGGGCCGGGGGCATGCTCCCTCGAAAAAAAGGTTTTTAGTGTGACGGAGATGCATTCTGAAGGGTATCTGGGGATAAAAGTGAAGGTTTTTTATGGGTTTTTTTTTTCTTTTTTTTTGAAACTTGAAAGACCATGCATGGATCTAATGCCTAGGTGCCACTGGAGAAAAATCATCGGCGATGTGGAAATACACAAATTTTCTCCCGATGGCATCAGATGTTTGAGCCAAAAAGACGGAGCAGTCCCATGAGAAGCTTCGGGATTGGTCCGATGAAACGTTCACTGATGTTTCCGCGCGGTTATGGTACAATGACCTTGTATTATCGGGGATGGCTCCCGATGTTCGGGACATTTCTCCGATGATCGGGGAAGGTGCCTCGGAGCTTCACCGAATTTGAAACATCATCGGGGGAATATCCCCGTAGATTAGGGGATGTATTGTTGTAGCGAACCATCCTAGGTGCCTCGGGGAAGATTATGGAGATATGAGAATTTAGTGATGGACAAAATCAAGGGTAGACTTTCGGGGGTTTATGAGGATGCCCCCAGCAATGTCCTATGGCCTTTTTTACCGTTTCAGTCTGAATTTACCAAAAAAGACTGGCATAAAAAAGTGATTTTTTGGACCCCCCCCCCCCCCCCCAAAAAAAAAAGTGACTTGTGTACACTATCAGTTAGTGAATGCTTTGAATAGTCACCAGTTTTAGACTCAACATTGTAAAAGACAATTTTGTTTAAATCTGAGGAAAAAAATCACTTTAAACATATTTTGTACAATATGTTGAAGGGAATACCGGGTATGTGCTGTATTAGGTATGAACTTGGAAATCTTGACTGTCTAATTGTCGATCTGGAAGCAGCCTTCACACACACAGACTTCCCAGATAAAAAAAACAACAACAAAAAAAAACAATCAGGCGCACGTCTTAGGGCCGGGCAGTTGCAAAAGGTTCGGGCCCCTTCTGCGTGTCGATTTTTGGTACATTTTTTTTTCTTCAGAATTTTAAATCAGTGACAAAACAAACAATATTCAGTAATGAAAGATGTTGATATTTAATATAAAATCTTAAATATCCGTTTTTATTCGCACATAAATTGTGTTTTCTGTGCATTAGTATTTCGTATTCATCGACTTATCAGTAACATTGCTCAATGACTGATTACCTGGATTTGATTTGAATTAGTGATCATGTATAATCTACATATACATTGTCCCAAAATATGGATTTTCCCAAAATATAGCAGATTGAAAATTTCAAAGTCTTTCCTTTCATATTCATGTTGTTTTTTTTATAAATTTTAAATACACCAGGGTCTCTATATAAAGAGACCATGAATACACATATATGTAGGTAATTATATATTCGTAAAAACAAAAGTGAACATGATGATGTATCGGCCTACTGTTTGTATTTATTCCTTTCAGGAAAAATATTTAGGAGTTAGTTTCATAAAAAATAATACTTAAAAGGTTATGTAAAAATAGTAAAGCTGATGGCATTTAGAAACACAACCCATTTCTGATTAAGTTTAATTTGCATGGCTAGCGATAGGTATGCATCTACTCTGCAGTTTGCTACAGCAAAAAAAAATCATTACCTTTTTAACTTTTTCAAAAACGAAATCGGCAATTTTTCAAACCTGAAAGTTCATCAACCTGCCGACAGCTAATTAGCCCGCTTTTAATTCAAGATTTAAAACTTTATACATGTAGAGTTCAGTGAATTAAAAAAATCATTGAGTAGATTTCGTCAAAGTAGTTTGTTTATTATTATTATCATTATCATCATTATTAATTCTTTTGGGCTCTAGCGAAATTCTTTCGATGCTAATTACATTTTAATGTCCAGCTTAGTTGTTGTTTTTAGCTTAACTATTTTTATTATATTTCTTAAACTGCATTTGCCTAGAATAGTTTGTAGATGTAACTGATACAAACTTTTGGTAATTGCCTATTTTTCCCAATTATTAGATCGCTCGGCAGACGACATGTAAATTTCTCTCAATCAGTGAACGTGTCCGCAGTACCCTAAAACACATGCTTATCACACAGTCATGGACGACTGCCGATTCGGATTACCTACACATTAACTGCAGGGGGCCATAAGACAATAGGAGTCTGGCTGGTCAGGTGGTTATACGGGTGGTTCAGTACGAGGGGCCCACGATGGGGATTTCCTCTAGACAACTACTATATCAATTCGATCGTGAGAGGGGAAAAGAAAATAATTTAATTTTACCCTCGCAAACAAATGGCACAAGTTCTCAGAAATTTCGAAGCTTCCGCGGGACAGAAGGGAACCTGTTCCCGACGCCTCCTGAGGCTCATCAAGTTCCATCGGGAATAAAAAAATATGTCAAATGGGACTAAGCCTTGAGCGATATAATTTTATATTTTACCCTCGCAAACAAATGGCAAAGTTCTTCATGAAATTCCAATAAAAATTAGAAATTAGTCTCAGGCTTACGTAAGTATCATTTTAGTGAAATTTGGTGAAAATCCATGCAGTGGTTTCGGAAGATAAGATTTTTCAAGAATTCCCTATATAAAAATCCGGGTGTGGTCCTTGGGCGTGGCCCATTGTGACCCCAGGGGCACAAATTTGCACTGATGTTGAGGCAACATGAGCTGATGCTATGTACCAAATATCAAATCTGTAGGTCTATATATTTGTGAGAAAAGGCATTTTAAAGATTTTATCTTCTGGTTGCCATAGCAACCATAGTTTTTCATGGAATTGAGAAAAAAAATGCATTAGGCTATCAGAAGTATCATTTTGGCAAAATCTGATGAAAATCCAATTGGTAGTTTCAGAGGAGAGGATTGTTGCGGCACAACGCACGACGGACAATCAAGTGATCACAAAAGCTCACCATGAGCTTCACAATCTTGTCACAATTTTCTGTTTGTTCCATCTGTCCCTCCGCTTGCACTTCCTGTATTCCGTAGAATATGAGATTCTCTCTGAATGATCTGGCTTCCAGGTCTAATAGCTTATCAGTTTGACTTTCGGTACGTCTTTCACTTTCTTTTAGCGATTTGCTCATAATCTTGGAAACTTTTTCTTAACCAGAATAACTCCTCTTTGTTTTCGGCATTTTGGGATTCGAACTTGTTTTCCATAAATGAGACAATGTCCGTCTCAGGTGACCCACCGGCCCCCTCAACTAAAGCTGTTGTTTTTTCCCCATAATTACTTTTCTCTAGGATTATATAGATCTTATATACTGTTCAATCTTGCATTAAAAGCCGTTTAATCAATTGCCAGGTTGACGCACTTCCATTATGTAAAATTGCCGATTTGTTTTGAAAAAAGTTAAAGGTAATGCACACCTATACTAAGTTGTTGTTATTGTTGTTGTATTGGGGTTTACCGTCGCTGCGATAGTATTTCAATCATATAACGACGTCCAGCTAATTACAGGTGGAGGAAGACACCGAGTACACAGAGGTGCCCGGGTAGAACCACCGACCTACCGCAAGCCAGCTGGAACCTATACTAAGTAAATCAAAATTAATAAGAAATAGGTTGCGTTTCTAAATGCCACCGGTTTTACTATGTTTAGTTTGATCACATCTCTGGTTAGTTAAAAAAGGGGGAGGGGCTTTAAAAAAAGAACAGACTTTAGATTACTATTTTTGGAATTGATTTCATAAAACAATGAAATGATTTAGAACTCACTCAGGCTTAAAAAAATTTTCCTGAAAGGATTTTTTTAATTAATATTTATTAACAAAATTATATGTATCTATTTATTTTAGATTCATTAAAAATGACTAAGAATGAAATAATTTAAATAATGAATATGAAGAGTATGATCATTGATTACGATTATTTTTTATCGAAGCCAGGTAATCCAAAATCCAGACCAAACGTTAACGTTACTGCAAGTCAGCCTTAGATATTGAATATGAAAGGTTCTATGTGCACAGTGGTTTAGAAAGTCAAAGCTCTCAATATGCTAACTGAGATCGAGACGGTGGCGGGTTTAACATGAAATAACTATTATTCCAAACCCAGCGTTTCATAAGTTATTGAAGAAAAGGAGACAAAGGTCACTCCACATGCACGCTTTTCTGCAATGATGGTTGCTACAGAGTCAGTTGAAATCGCTCTCTGTTTATTACATAATAATCAGGAGTAAGGGTCATGAACCTGATTTCATTCATAAGTTGCATACCTTAGAAGACCACTCCCTTTCTTCTGGTGAAGCTAATGTATACATTCTATCTGTTGTTGAGTATGTATATAAATTGACAAGGCTTTTGATTATTTAAGATACTTGAATATGTGCCTTTCTATTTCAAAGTCAAGGAATGCTTTGGGAGGAACCTAATTCGCCATCATGCAAAATTACGTGTGGACTACTTTAGGTTAATTACATACATTGGAGTTTCTAATGTGGAGCGCTACTTTTTTCTTTTTACAGGAGTAGATCTTCATGTATGTAAAATGAATCTCTACTCTAAATATGCAATGTCACGGAAAGCTTGTTCACGCTTAAAATGAATGTTTCCAGTGAAAAAAAGTAAGAGAAAACATGTTAATAAACAATAACACATTAAAAGCGGTCACGGTTATGATTAAAATGTATGTGTAACATATTCTACTCTTATTCGCAGTTAGTGCAGTATCGCATTGCATGGATAAACACTAAGCGCGGAGAGGTTCAATCAAAAACGTGGAAAATATGCAAATCAGCAAGGTCTGCAAGGCATGTTTTCGATTTCCAGCTACTATATAAAAGACGGCTACCGCCGTCTAAAAACTTTTGCAACTCGTCACATTTCCTTGACCACTGATCGATCCCTGGCCTCCCACTCCCTGGACCTTAGCCGTTAATTAGAATTTTTTCTCTCACAGCCGACCTCAGTGGACGAACGCTACGTTTTAAATGAGTATCTTAATTAATTACATACATTTTAAAAGGTGATACAAGTTTTGTAGATAATTGCAATCTATCATAGTTTACATGTATGTTTAAAAAACTTCAAACAATACCCTTTAATATACTGTTCCCTTATACTTCCATCAGAATAAAAATGTGACATTGGTTTGAAAGTGTATTTCCAGAATTTTTCAACAAAAGGGAGGAAAACCTGGTTGTGATGTCAGTGCTAGGGGATCCGGTGGTATTCTTGGCTCAAGCAGTAAGCGCGCCCGTGACAAGGCTAGCTTGCGAGTTCGAATCCAGATGAAGGATTTTTTTTTAAATATTGAATGTCAGTTCAATTAACCCATTAAACAGTGAAATCATTAAGAAAAAGAAAAATATATTATAAATAAATAAAAAAGAATGAAAATAATCAACAGGGCACAATGCAGTTATGCAGATTACCGTGGGTCCAATCCTATCGATCATTACTTTAACTAAACAACTGAACCATAATGTACATATATTATATAATAATATTTTAGATAAAATTAGAAATAGTTTTCATATATATTAAGATCATTCAGTATATAAATCAATATTGTATAAGTAATACCTGTCAGAATTGAAAGGTGGTGCCACCGATAACAAGAAAAGGCTGAGTTGGATAACACGGTCCCGCAGTATACATACATTTATATTTTTGGCTCTATTGTTGATATACAAATTCTTGTGTACCAGACTACCCGTTGTTATATATATTTGCCTCCTTTCTATATGAATGTATACACATTTATGTAAATCTTGTAAACTGTAGGAAAGAGTTTAAAGAGAAATACATATAAAGACAATGTGTTTATTGTAAGCCGTCCATGATTAAAAATTCAAATACGCATGTCAAAGCGGGTTTATAACATTGAATTTATTGACACCTTAAAATTGTATCCTCAAAATGCGAGAGCAGTTACTAAGCATGTAAGAACTTTTGTCGTTTTTAATTACGACAATTATTTGCATATTTGTATTATAAAAAAGAAAACAATTAATGAAAAATTTGAAAATATGACATAATAAGCCTACATTTTCAAAAATGTCGAATATAGTATACAGCGTTTGGCTGATTTGTATAGAAGCTTACTCTGTTTTTTTTTTTTTTTTTTTTTTTTTTTTTGTTGTTGTTGTTTTTTGTGTGTGTGTGGGGGGGGGGGGGCGAGGGCGAGGGGCTCACAATGAAATTAACCACCAATGATTGGCACTAAGCACAAAAGTTAACCCGATATGGCATACGCACGCAAGCTGGGACTCACGGAATATTCTCTATGTACGAGTGTATATATGGACACCACACATAGTAGTAGGCTAGTTACTTCATTTTCTTGATTATATATTTTCCCGAATACAATAAATGGGAAAACATATGTTTGATACAACTTAACAACCGACTATTTATTCATAATCATTTAGTACTTGTTTTCACCAAAGACCTTTAATAATGTTTAATAAGTCTTTGTTTTCACTAATTGTCACCTGGCCTAGGTTAGGGTTTCTGTATATCAGGGGCCGGCATACCCCGCACCCCCTCCACACACACAAACGCACTACAGAACTAATTAATGCATAGTCCTTTGCGGAGCGACAATCCCAACAGTAAATGTAAAGTTCCTATAATATATCGCTAATTTCGAAGCAAAGGCTATCAATTGATGCTAATGCCATTTTTCTAGATTCTCGAAAACGCGGTCTGAATGCACTAAAGACCGAAAGTTGACAGCGTTTTCATGTAAGTACAATAAAATAGTTCTAGTTTCTTTTATCAACATACTGTCCATATTACTGTTGATTCTTTCAAATTACGCTGAAAAGAAAATATTATCTTATCAAATTTGACTGGCACGGCTGAGTAGGTGTAAAAGTACTTAAGAGAAGAAACATTTTTTTCGTGTGTTTATTTGACAGCTGAGCACGTGGTTATTGACCTCGTGGCGTTGTTTGGTCGCCATTTTCTGTGAAGTTACAGACTAGGGAGGACTACTTCCATAATAAAAACCAACAAAAACATGAGTGATGAGGATCGCGATGTGGATATTGAAAGTGATGTAAGTGTCCGATACGTGTGTATGTTTATATTCTCTTCACTAGTTCCCAGAGTGCTGCAATTGGTCGTGTGTTTGCAAAATACCACCACTTCGCTAGCTGACCTAATCTCTGTTGTGTCTATTTTCAGGAAGACGACGAGGACGGTCTAAATTCACTCGGGACACAAAGTTCCACTCATTTTATGACACCTGTATGTACAAATTCAATTGTTATGTCAATTTTTACAAATCGTTCTTGAAAATGCAGCTGATTTTGAAAAATTGTGGGAAGTTTCCTTGTTTTTGTCAAGTTGCGTGTCAGTGCGCATGCGTATACATGAAGGACAGATGTAAACAGAACACAATATAACGTGATGTTCATCAGATATTATGATTTTGTGTGTGTGATAAACTGATTATTGAATTAACATGGAAATGAACTCTTTACATTTAATCGATATAACCAGACCTGATTGGATTACTTTTTAAGTTAATACTATACTATAGCACTTTGTACTTAATACTCAGTTCATTGACCTGCATGCCCATGCAAAGTTCAGTCTCAGACATTGACATTATTTCATTGTCATTATATTCAGCATGTTTAATGTGGGCAGTAAATGGAAGATTTCAACCTAGATGCATTAAAGTTAATTCTTAAAAAATTAAATGCGGAAAAATGGGAATTGTCAAATTATTGTGTATTCAGAAAAAAAAATTTCCTGTGCAATTTGTCCACAAAATCTAATTTGTATGACCCTTCCACAACATAATATATATGGGAGTGGTGGTTTCTGTTATTGGCATTGACTGGGAAGTGAGTGGCGTTGAAATTTTCAAAGAAGTGACTTTGACATGATGAATTTGTGTCATAGATTGGGGGGGGGGGGGGGGGGGCTCAGTTTATGGAGGTGAAAATAAACAACTTTCACTAAGATCTGGATTGAATTGTCTCTCAAATAATTATTCATATTTTTTTTAACAAGATTTCTGAAAATTGGTGTCCTAGACAAAAATTCAAATCCTGCTATATAGCAGTTTAAAAATAATTTATTTTTCTAGTAACTGTAATTACTGTGTTTTATGGAAAATAAATCATAAATGGAAGCTGATTTATTTTCCATAAAATATTATTTGTTTTGAAAGTTACAAGTACAGACAGGAAGCATAATTTTGTATTGTTGAAATCTGTTTCAGGCTGAAAGACGTGCTCATCATAATGCTTTAGAACGAAAAAGGAGAGACCACATCAAGGAAAGTTTTACAAGTTTGAGAGATACTGTACCTGCACTCCATGGAGAAAAAGTAAGATAACTATTTGCATATGAATAGAACCTAATCTTCTTTGAAATATAAAAAAAGTCCAGTGTCTGGTAGCTAAATGGATTTTATTTTATGGAAACACTAACCATCTGAAATAAGATTAACTCTAGAAATCTCCTCTTATGTTTCCTCTTTCTAACTCTAACAAATGTGAACTGATTGGTACCAAACTTGGTGACAATGTTTATTGGCACAGTATCTTGATCAAATTCGTTCATCAGAAAATTCCAGACACTCCCATTGATTAGGTTGTTGAGTGTTGTTGCTTTATTGTAGCTGATAGTTTTCGAAATAGTCTTAAAATGCTGACATCCTATAGTTTTTAGCTGGACTATTCGAAGAATATTAGAGCTATTGTGGTCGCCCTTGCGTCAGCATTTATGCCTTTGGTTAAAGTTTTGCATGCAAGTTACTATAACCTTATATCTCAATAACCATGTATGGTATTGACCTGAAAATTTACATATATATGCTCAGGGGCATCAGACAACCAAGGTAGATAACTCTTAACGGAATTTAATTTATGGCTCTTTAACTTAGACATTTTGGTTAGTTTCGCATGCAATAGAAAATTTGGTTAAAGTTTTGCATGCAAACTACTATCCAGATTGTATCTCAATAACCATCATGGTATTGACTTAAAAGTTTATGAATATGTTAAGGGGTATCATACTTTTACGATAGGTAGCTCTTGATGGAATATGTTACAAATTATGGCCCCTTTTTAACTTAGAAATTTTTGTTTAAGTTTTTTATGCAAGGTACTTTCATGCTAATATCACAGTATTCAGGCATAGGATTGATTTGAAACATTTTAAATACATTTAGGGGTTTCATACTATCAAGGTAGATAACTTTTGATGGAATATATTAGAAGTTATGGCCCCTTTTTTTAACTTTG
The DNA here is from genome assembly GCA_021229015.1 of Solen grandis. Taxonomy (NCBI): domain Eukaryota; kingdom Metazoa; phylum Mollusca; class Bivalvia; order Adapedonta; family Solenidae; genus Solen; species Solen grandis. The sequence goes on along the minus strand of CM037787.1, from coordinate 20,733,932 downwards.
ACATTTTGTTTAAAGTTTTGCATGCAAGGTACTTTCATGCCGGTTACTCTTTTTACCGGAATCCCCCTATTTACCGGAATCTACCGGAATCCACTTAGATTTTACCGGAATCCACTTTATTTTCATGTCAAATAAAGCATATTTTGACTTACGTTATTGAAAGTACCTAAGAAAATGTGATCACATGAAAGCCAACTGCATTTAGCATTTTTGTTCTTTTCCTATCGGACATTTCATGTATTTGACTTACCGGTACCAACTAAGTGGATTCCGGCATGAAGTCATCCTCGTGGTTTTGAATGACTATTTCATCTGATCTTCGTAATAATACTAATAAAAATTGTCATATCCTTTTCATCTTTTAGTTTTCAGTGGTTGGTACGTAGAGCTTTATAAAAGTTAAGTAAACTGATCGTAACATTACACAACATGGTCGATTTATTAAGTGGAATATGCGGCATCAACATAGAATAACGTGTCACGAAATAGACAGCGTGAGTTTGAGTACGAGGCTCTATCGCTGACAATATTGGTCTGACTATTTCTTAAATTGCAATGAAATTTTAAACAAAATTATGAATTTGAAGAGTGCTTAACTATGACACTTATAAAGGTCATTTTATTCCTAACCAAAATATACTTTCAATGTATAAATAATGTACATCCCTAATCGTCTTTTCAGTCACCGCCACCTTTTTATTTTAAATCAGATTACACAATCAAAATCTAATCGTCTTTTCAGTCACCGCCACCTTTTTATTTTAAATCAGATTACACAATCAAAATTTACAGGTTGCAGAGCTAAAAGAATACCTTGCGACTTTGCGGTCTTTGATTAACAAAGAAGAATTTAACGCGAGTAATGAGTGTGTGATTTCTAAATTAAAGAATAAATTAAGAAAGATTAACACGTAATTAAGTGGCGTTTTAACAAGTTCTTGTTAAAACACACACACGCTTATTGAAAAAAAAAAAGTTTGCACATAAGGTGTTATGCCGACTTATATTGTCTAACAGCATTGGGGTAAAGAAACGTAATTATGCGGTTCTTTTTATGTTAAACCGAGTTAATCAAACTGTTTCTTGACGGCTAACAAGTTAGCACCTGCTGTGACACACACACTTAGCAAGTTCTCCGCGGGGTGCAATTAAAATCCGCTACCAAATAATACCTTAACGATGACCGTAGGAGGTTAGTAGTTTATACAATTCATACGTATGCTGTGATAAAAATAGATACTTTCATTTTTTCGTCGTTTTTGAATTATAGACTTATAAATAGTAAAAAATCATCCTTTCCTCCATAAAATGTTTATGTTGTGCAAGATGCACGTTACGGTTACATGTTATAAGCAACAAACGGTCACTCATCAACGAACAAGTCAACCTCCTATCTTCCTTGGCCCCATATTTATACAAATCATTATATATCCGCCCTTTTTAGCTCGACTATTCGTAGAATATGAGAGCTATTGTAGTCACCCTGGCGTCGGCGTTGGCGTTGCAGCTTTTGGTTAAAGTTTTGCGTGCAAGTTACTATCAACCTTATATCTCAATAACCATTTATGGTATTGACTTGAAAGTTTATAAATATGTTCAGGGGCATCAGACAACCAAGGTAGATAACTCTTGACTGAATTTAATATGAATTATGGCCCCTTTTTAACATAGAAATTTTGGTTAAAGTTTTGCATGCAATAGAAAATTTGGTTAAAGTTTTGCGTGCAAGCTACTATCTAGTTTGTATCTCAATAACCATTCATGGTATTGACTTGAAAGTTTATAAATATGTTCAGGGGCATCAGACAACCAAGGTAGATAACTCTTGATGGAATATATTACAAATTATGGCCCCTTTTTAACTTAGAAATTTTGGTTAAAGTTTTGCATGCAAGGTACTTTCATGCTAATATCTCAGTATCCAGGCATGGGATTGATTTGAAACATCTTTAATACGTTAAGGGGTATCATACTTTCATGGTAGATAACTTTTGATGGAATATATTACAAGTTATGGCCCCTTTTTTAACTTAGAAATTTTGGTTAAAGTTTGCATGCAAGGTACTTTCATGCTAATATCTCAGTATCCAGGCATGGGATTGATTTGAAACATCTTTAATACGTTAAGGGGTATCATACTTTCATGGTAGTTACAAGTTATGGCCCCTTTTTTAACTTAGAAATTTTGGTTAAAGTTTTGCATGCAAGGTACTTTCATGCTAATATCTCAGTATCCAGGTATGGGATTGATTTGAGACATCTTTAATACATTTAGGGGTATCATACTTTCATGGTAGATAACTCTTAATGGAATATGTTACAAATTATTGCCCTTTTTAACTTAGAAATTTTGGTTAAAGTTTTGCATGCAAGTTACTTTCATGCTTATATCTCAGTATGCAGGCATGGGATTAATTTGAAATATCTTTAATATGTTTGGAGTATCATACTATCAAGGTTGATAACTTTTGCTGGAATATATTACAAGTTATGGCCCCTTTTTTAACTTAGAAATTTTGGTTAAAGTTTTGCATGCAAGGTACTTTCATGCTTATATCTCAGAGTCCAGGCATGGAATTGATTTGAAATATCTTTAATATGTTTAGGGGTATCATACTATAAAGGAAGATAACACTTGATGGAATAAATTAAAAATTATGACCCCCTTTTAACTTAGAATTATGGTTAAATTTTTGCATTCAAGCTACTATCCAGCTTATATCTCAGAAATTGCTTGTGGAATTGACTAGAAAGTTAAGGTGTGTCTTCAAGGGCATCAGAAAACAGGAGGATAACTTTTGGACTGATGCAAATTATGGCCCTGGAAACATGGATTTTTGGTTTAAGTTTTGCATGCACAGTGTTATTGTGCTTATGTCTCAGTAACTAGGCATGGGATTGATTTTAAAAAGGGGTATCAGACTATCAAGGTATATCATTTTTTACTATTACTATGAAGGGCAAGAATTTAAATAGATTTCATTTGATTTACCAACAAGCATTTTGAATAGTCGAGCGTGCTGTCCTCTGACAGCTCTTGTTGTGTTTTGTTGTTATTCCATTTGAATTTGAAGTTTCCAATTACTCGTTTAATTGGTAAAACAAACATAAAATTGCTGCAGAGCCTCGTTTCTTAACTTACGATGTCGATTCCGGTCTACCTCGGTATAAATAAAATGGTATATACAGTGACTTGGAAAGAATATTTTTCAATGGGACTATGGCCCATAATTTGCTAAAATCAATGGGACATTTTCAAATCTAATGGGACATTTTTAACTATTGATGTGAAAAGTTTGTGGGTTAAAAAGGAAAACTGCTTAACATCAAGTTTTATTTGGTTTTAGAACACATATACTTGTGGTAAGTAAATAAGAACTTTTCACATAGTCTTGTTAATAAAGAACAGTATCTTCAACAACCTTAAGCAACTATAAAAACGCTGTTAAAATAAGACATAGGCTAAATACGATCTAGAAAGATCCCAGCTCATTATTTGGAAGAAGGCCTGATTAAAAGTTCTAAGCTAAAAATTCACCTCCTAAATCTTAGTTCCACTTTACTGGATTTTTCTAGGTTTATATTTGGTGTTACTGGAAGGTATCGAGACATCTTGAGGGTTAGGGGATGGTTGTGTCAATGAATCGGACGAAACTTCCCAAGGGGGAGATGAAGCAGAGTTCGTAACTTTCTGAGAGGGAGACTGCGATAAATCAGCACTTGACGCTGTTTCATTATTATCATTTACAGTTTTCATATAATATCTGGATTGTGGGCCTAAAAACGATAAGATGGATGTCTAACTTTTGTTGGTCAGATCTTTCATTTTTTTTTTTTGAGGCATTCTTGTTCTTTTCAGATGATATTCAATGCGTCTACCATACGAAATTGAATGTAACATCTCGGACAAGCTTTTTTGTTATATTAACCGAGTGTTCCGACTGCGTAATTTTATATGGTTTAATAAGCGTCCAGCTCAGTTGCCTGTATGATATCTTATCTTAATAAGCGTCTTAGAATATGCGGCTTACTCAGCAAAAAAGCAAAATGAAAATGCGATTCATACTTAATGTATTTCGATAAGAAAAAACAACAATAAAGATTATGATTCAATGCATATTGTACTTAATGTGGTTTAAAGTGAAAGAGACAAATGGCGCACAGGAATGTGAGAACAATGGGACATTTTCAATTTTAATGGGACTATGGCGCATGGCGCACGGGTTTCCAAGTCACTGTATATAGTAGGCCTAACATGACAGTCAAAATACAGACAAAAGCTATATCAAAAGTGTTTTATTATAACTGTCATATTTAATAAACAGATTTGACGTAAAATTTATTGATGTTTTGGTGAATCAAAGTGAATTACATGTATCAGTATCTTCAATAATGCCGCGTGACGCCTCTATGGAGTTACTGATCATAAGTGTGCCGCGTGACAGTTGACGCGTGTACAGTATTTCACCTTGCGGCACGCTTTCGGTAATTGGATTATCACCTTTATCGAAGTTAACACGGCACATGCCACAGTGGTCATGCCAATCACCCCAGTTGTGCATGTATGTATAATATCAAATAGAAAATAATTTTGCGTTTGTAAGTTTATGGAACCATACTAAATGTTTTATATTATATATGGGTATTATTAAATCGCGCCAGTTATATCTACTGATGGAAACATCATTTCTCATAACCATATGAGAGAGAGAGAGAGAGAGAGAGAGAGAGAAATGCATTGCAATTTCTAGTCAAACAACCACCAAGGAAAAAAAAACTATGTACCTGGCTTTTAGGTTGATACCGGATAATACACGGTGAAGTGATTCTGCCATTTCGTTCGGTAAACGAAACAAATTATAAATAAAAGCTATCGGTATCAACCATAGGCAATTATAAGACGAAAATGATATGACATGTAAGTTTAATAAGATAAAACAATAATATTAACCTTGAAAAGTTACCATGTCTGAATCGGAATCTCTTTAAATAACTAAGTCGATTTCGTACAGTAAACGACAACGTAGGCCTACGTCAAATGTCATTTAAAAACAGATACAAATGTATTTAATGAAATTCATTACTAATATCGTATTAAAGTCCATTAATTATAATATAAATAACATAATACAAGATGAATAAGGGGGATTCCCATAAAATCTAAGTGGATTCCGGTAGATTCCGGTAAATAGGGGGATTCCGGTAAAAAGAGTCACCCCTTTCATGCTTATATCTCAGACTTCAGGCATAGGACTGATTTGAAACATTTTAATATGTTTAGGGGTATCATACTATAAAGGAATTTAGGTTAGTTTTGCATGCAATAGAAAATTTGGTTAAAGTTTTGCATGCAAACTACTGTCAAACTATTGTATCTCAATAACCTTCATGGTATTGATTAGAAAGTTTATGAATATGTTTAGGGGTATCATACTTTCACGGTAGATAACACTTGATGGAATGTATTAAAAATTATGGTCCCCTTTTAACTTAGAAATTTGGTTAATTTTTTGCATTCAAGCTTCTATCCAGCATATATCTCAGAAATTGTTTATGGAATTGACTAGAAAGTTAAGGAGTGTATTCAGAGGCATCAGAAAACCAAGGAAGGTAACTTTTGGACTGAATTTTATACAAATTGTGGCCCTTTTCTAACTTGGATATTTGGTTAAAGTTTTGCATGCACAGTGTTATTATGCTTATGTCGCAGTAACTAGGTATGGGGATTGATTTTAGACTTCATAAAATATTAAGGGGTATCAGACTATCAAGGTATAAGATTTTTGACTATTATATGTACAGGGTATGTGAAGGGCAAGAATTGAAACAGATTTACCAACAAGCATTTTGAATAGTCGAGCATGCTGTCCTCTGACAGCTCTTGTTGTTGTTTTTATCGCAAGTCTCTTTCCAGTGGGTACATGTATTCAATGTGCATAATAATTGATAACCAAACAGTATTGACAAAAGTGAAACTGCAAAATGTTGTTTATTGACATTAAAATCTGATTGTCAATTTATAAATATTGTTCCAAATTAAGCTGCTAAGACCGCACTAGGTTGTTTGTCTGTTTTAAGGTTTTTTCCGGCATTTGTGACCCTTTACATGCGTCATCAACAATTTGGCTTGTTAACACTCTAGAGGCTATATTTTTAGGCCAATCTTCATGAAACTTGGTCAGAATGTTTGTCTCCATAAAATCTTGGACAAGTTTGAAATTGGGTCATGTGGGGTCAAAAAGTAGGTCACAATGTCCAATCTTATAAAAACCTTGTTAACACTCTAGAGGCCACATTTTTGGCCCAATCGTCATGAAACTTGGTCAGAATGTTTGTTTTCATTAAATCTTGGTCAAGTTCGAATTTTAGTCATGTAGGGTTAAAAAGTAGGTCACAGGTCAAATCTTAGTAAAACCTTGTTAACACTCTAAAGGCCACATTTTTGGACCAATCTTCATGAAACTTGGTCAGAATGTTTGTTTTCATTAAATCTTGGACAAGTTCAAATTTTGGTCATGTGGGTTCAAAAAGTAGGTCATGAGGTCAAATTTTAGAAAAAACCTTGTTAATACTCTAGAGGCCACATTTTTGGCCCAATCTTTATGAAACTTGGTCAGAATGTTTGTTTCCATAAAATCTTGGACAAGCATGAAAGTGGGTCATGTGGGGTCAAAAAATAGGTCAGTATGAAAAATCCAACATATTTTGCTCATTTATAATCAGGTGAGCGATTCAGGGTCATATTGGCCCTCTTGTTTTAAACAACATCTTCTCCTAAACCACTAAGCCAAATTTGATGAAAATTGCCTGGCATGTTCCTTGCATGAAGGTCTACTAAAGTTGTTCAAAACAGCAAAGCCTAGAGCTAAGATATTTGGTGTGTGGCATTGTCTTATGGACCATTACCAAGTTTGTTCAAATCATGACCCTGGGGTCGAAATTGGCCCTGCCCCAAGGGTCACTTGATTTTACATAGACTTGTATAAGAAAAATTAGAAAAACCTCTTGTCAGAAGCCTGGAGTTTAGATATTTGGTTTGTAACTTGGCCTGGTAGACCTCAACTAAGTTTGTTCAAACCATGGCCCAGGGGTCAAAATTGGCCCTGCCCCAGGGGTCGCTTGATTTTACATAGACTTATTTAAGGGAAAAAAAATCAAAAAAAATCTTCTTATCAGAAACCACAAGGCCTAGAGTTTAGATATTTGGTGAGTAACATGGCCGAATGAATATCTACCAATTTTGATCAAATCATGGCCCTGGTCTCAAGATTGTCCACGCCCCATGAGTCACTTGACTTTATATAGACTTATTAGAGCTATGACCTTCAAAGTTTGGATGGCAGGTACAGTTTTTGTGTTGAATTTAGATGATCTTGCTGTACTTCTGCATAGGTTATGTATTCAGTATGACATGTAATACAATAATTGGCATTGAGGGCAATGTTTCTCAGGTGAGTGATTCGGGGCCATCATGGCCCTCTTGTTTTTAGCTCACCTGAGCACTTTGTGCTCAAGTGAGCTTTTAGGATCACCCTTCGTCCGTCGTCGTGCGACGTGCGTCGTGCGACGTGCGTCGTGCGTCGTCAACAATTTTTATACGCCGCCGGAGGCGGTCGTATATTGGCGTCATCTTCTCCGTCTGTCCGTCCGTCTGTACGTCCGTACGTACGTACGTCCGTACATTCGTACGTCCGTACGTCCATATCTTGTGAACGCAACTCCTCCTACGTTTCTGAATGAATCTTTTCAAAACTTGGTCAATGTCATTACTATAATGGGTAGATGTGCATGAAGTGGCGATTTTCCGGTTCATTGATTTTTACAAGATTTGTGTCCCTTTGAAACTTAGTCTCTGTAGCTGAATGATATTGCAGCCTTGTGAACGCAACTCCTCCTACATTTCTGAATGAATCTTTTCAAAACTTGGTCAGTGTCATTACTATAATGGGTAGATGTGCATGAAGTGGTGATTTTCCGGTTCATTGATTTTTACAAGGTTTGTGTCCCTTGAAACTTAGTCTCTGTAGCTGAATGATATTGCAGCCTTGTGAACGCAACTCCTCCTTCATTTCTGAATGAATCTTTTCAAAACTTGGTCAATATCATTACTATAATGGGTAGATGTGCATGAAGTGGTGACTTTCCGGTTCATTGATTTTTACAAGGTTTGTGTCCCTTGAAACTTAGTCTCTGTAGCTGAATGATATTGCAGCCTTGTGAACGCAACTCCTCCTACATTTCTGAATGAATCTTTTCAAAACTTGGTCAATATCATTACTATAATGGGTAGATGTGCATGAAGTGGTGATTTTCCGGTTCATTGATTTTTACAAGGTTTGTGTCCCTTGAAACTTAGTCTCTGTAGCTGAATGATATTGCAGCCTTGTGAACGCAACTCCTCCTACATTTCTGAATGAATCTTTTTATAACTTGGTCAATGTCATTACTTTAATGGGTAAATGTGCATGAAGTGGCGATTTTATGGTTCATTGATTTTTACAAGATTTGTGTACCTTGAAACTTAGTCTCTGTAGCTGATTGATATTGCAGCCTTGTGAACGCAACTCCTCCTACTTTCTGAATAATCTTTTCAAAACTTGGCAATTCATTACTATATGGGTAGATGTGCATGAAGTGGTGATATTCCGGTACATTAATTTTTGCAAGATTTGTGTCCCCTGAAACTTAGTTTTTTTTAGCTGATTGATATTTCAGCTTTGGGAATGCAATTTCTTGTATGTTTCTGACCTAATCTTTTCAAAACTTGGGCAATGTCATTACTATACTGGGTAGATATGCACAAAGCAGGGGCTTTGATGTTCATCAATATTTGCAATAGTTATGCCTTTCTAAACATGGTCTCTTTAAAACACAACTCAAGTTTCTAAACAGGTAAAAGTGCATAAGGCAAGGATTTTCTGGTACAGTGATTTTTGCAAGAGTTATGGGGAGAAAGAAAAAAGGATTCAAATTGATACTGCTATTTGACCTACTGTCATTGTGGAAGCATTTTTAGGGTTCTATCTCTGTTCAGCTAAATTAATTGGTCTTACAGACTTCATTATGAGGTTATGCTTACAGAAATGTTAAAAGCAATAATTAAAAGACCCCTCTTGGTCTTTATATTTTGTGGCGGCGTATATTGTGGCATCACTGGCACTCTTGTCTTTAAACGACATCTCCTCTGAAACCGCTGGACAGAATTTAATGAAACTTGGCAGGAATGTTCCTTGGGTAAGGCTCTACAAAAGTTGCTAAAATAAACTTGATCCATGTAGAACTCTGGTTGGCATGGCAACAAAAAAAAAAAAAAAATGAAAACTTTAAAAATCATCTTCTTCAAAACTACTGGCCAGATTTTAAAATAAATTGGTACAGATGTTCCTTGGGTCAACCTCTACCAAAGTTGCTAAAATTATTCCGATCCGTAAAAAAACATGGCCGCCAGGGGCGGGGCTTATTTGCCTTATATGTATATAGAGAAACCTTTAAACAACATCTCCTCTGAAACCACTGGACAGAATTAAATGAAACTTGGCAGGGATGATCCTTGGGTCAACCTTCACAAAAGTTGCTAAAATAAACTTGATCCATGTAGAACTCTGGTTGCCATGGCAACAAAAAGAAGAAAAAAAATAAAAACTTTAAAAATCATCTTCTTCAAAACTACTGTCCAGATTTTAAAATAAATTGGTATAGATGTTCCTTGGGTCAACCTCTACCAAAGTTGCTAAACTTATTCCGATCCGTAAAAAAACATGGCCGCCAGGGGCGGGGCTTATTTGCCTAATATGTATATAGAGAAACCTTTAAACAACATCTCCTCTGAAACCACTGAACAGAATTTGATTAAACTTGGCAGGGATGATCCTTGGGTCAACCTTAACAAAAATTGCTAAAATAAACTTGATCCATGTAGAACTCTGGTTGCCATGGCAACAAAAAGAAAAAAAAATATGAAAACTTTAAAAATCATCTTCTTCAAAACTACTGGCCAGATTTTAAAATAAATTGTTACAGATGTTCCTTGGGTCAACCTATTCATCTCAGGTGAGCGATTTAGGGCCATCATGGGCCTCTTGTTTTAACTGACACAGTCTCATAAATAAACCGTAACTGCACCAAATATATCTTTCTTGAATCTTGAAACAAATCTCTTTACGGTTTACGAGAATTAAGACCACGTTGGGAGGCAAGAATTCTTAATGGCCTTCCCAAACGCAAAGTACTGGTCCAGCCCAGGAACCATCAAGAGGGATAAGTATAAATTGTAAGAACTTATTTCCCAATCGACTTGAAATGATAAGTTTAATCTTTGAATCATCTTTGCCATTGACAGAGTTACAGGCCTTGAATTTGTGAAATATTTAATTTTAATTTTGGGACACACATAACTCTAATTGTATTTGTACTACAGTAGAGCTCATCCTAGGCTCAGAAAATAGGGAGGAGTCCTTTCTCTCTCAGCTCAGGAGAGGGAGAAGTGGTGATATCTTAGGGAGAAGTGAGATAGTGCACTAAAAAATTATATGTGAGTGTGTGTGTGTTGATATTCTACATACAATCTGTCATTCACTCATACTACTATATTCACTAACATTTGCAAAAGAAAAGTAACAACTTTATATTTTATTGTTCATTTAGCACCAGTATTTTTATCATGCTTAACTATATATCATAAAAACAGTAGGAATCAAATGAGACCACCTTCATTGCCATTATAGTCACATATGTCATTAATTCATAATTATGGTAAACAAGCAATTCATACCTGTAAGTTGTAACCTGATTACAGTTTTTCTCAGGCTGAAACATTATTGATTATTCAATTACAGTTTAAGTTCAATTTAAAAAAAAACAACTACTATGGTAACCATTGATAGTCATGCTAATGATGTTCAACTGTGAGACTTGTCAGGAAATAAACAAGACTAAGTATGTCCCTTTCATACCAATCAAATGACTTTTGACAGTTTGATTTAAAAAAAATTCTAGCAGGAGAGTCCTGGGCTGAATGCTATTAAGTTTTCGTTTACTGCCTGGCTTGAGCGCAATGATGTAAGCGACATGAGTTTGCTCAGAAATTTTCAACGTATGGTTAGACATGAAATTCAGAAAAAGAATAGGCTTAAATGGGTATATCTTTCGACTTGAGAAAAGAGCGGCTTCTTTCTTTTCGATTCGCTGAAATTTTGGGAAAGTATAACTTTATAAAGTTAGAAGGATCTGCAGATGATAAACAATAGTTCACTCATCAGATTGTATACTCACTCAACTGATAGTGTTAATTTTTTACCAATGTAGCATCATTCCTTGCTAAATTACCGCTAATCATTGTTTACACCTAGTTTGTTTCGGGTCGACCATGTGCTGATCCTAATTATGTATGCATGAGTGGATTTGAAATCGAGGTTTGTAGAGAACGTGTGCTGATTGGTTGATATTTTAATGCCTGTGTCATTGCCGTAGGCGAAGTAGTCCAGTAATCTGTATCTAATACACAGTGGGGGTTTATAACATCGCTGCTGAAAATTGATGGCGATGTGGATTTCGCTTTGGTGTTCTTAAAGAGCAAAGTCTAGAAGATAAGAGGGTTTTGTGCACCAGGTCCTGTTTATTTTCATGGAATCACTGTTTCAGTTGATATAGTTATAAGCCTTGAATTTGTGAAAATATGGAATTTTAAGTTTTTGACACACATAACTCTTATTGTATTTGTATTACAGACTTGAAACTACATGGATATATTATTCAGGGTATAAACCTGAACACCTAGGTATTTTCAGCAAATCACCATTGTCGTTTACAGAGTTACGGGCCTTGATTTTGTGAAAATATTGAATTTTAAGTTTGTGACACACATAACTCAAATGGTATTTGTACTACAGACTTGACACTACATGGATATATTATGCAGGGTATGAGCCTGTGCATCTGGGTATTTTCACCCTTTAACTAACATAGTAAAAGGTTGGGGCATCTGTGTCCTGTGGACACATTTCTAGATTCAGAAGCTTTAATTTTATAATGCTTTAAGTTTGTTGTTAATATTATGCACTTAAAATTTAGAGTCAAGTTAAAAAGGAAGTTTGTACTTGTTTCATAAAATGTCACATTTGATTTTGAAAATTTCTATTAGTTTTGAAAATGTCCATGACTTTGCATCAGAAAGGACCAATCTTCCACAATTTCTGAAATGAAAATTTGCAATATTACAGTATACTCGTCTCTAACTCTGACAAACGTGGACCAAAGCATTTTTTCATGTACCCTTAATACTCTGGATGAGTTAATGGTGTCATCTTTAAACAAGGGTCCTCTGTCTCAGTCCTAATATGATTGAGGTTTTACAATAAAACTTTTACCAGTAAGTATAACGTAGGTTTTCAGCTCCTGGGCTGTTACTGACCTTCTATCCTCATCAACAGTACTGTTGAAATTTTGTTATAGTTACTCAAAAATCAAGTAATACTATTTCTTCCCCAATAGCTTGCTATATTTGCTTTTTTTTTCAGGTATCTCGTGCACAAATATTAAAAAAAGCAGCTGACTATATAACCTACATGAGACGCAAAAATCACAGTCACCAGCAAGATATTGATGATCTTAAAAGACACAACTCCATTTTAGAACAACAAAGTAAGTTTGAAGTTGATTCATATATATATTCCTATGATATATAATCATGTGTCCAGAGAAAAAATAAGTACCCACAGTGTCATACCTAAGTTTAGAAGTCCAAGGCTATTCGAGGGGGCTGTAACAGATCCCATTTGTAATGTCAGTCAATCTTTTATTTACCTGTATCCCAGTTTGCAAAATTTAATTCTCAATCCATTGAACTTATGCAGCAATGATATAGTTTGTGTCTTGAAAAGGGACCTTTTCCCAATGAGAAAAAGTTTCAATATGTAATGCTGAAAACTATCTTATTTGATATGAAAATTCATATCATGTTATTTAAAAAACAGATTGAAAAAAAAATTGAAAAAAAAAAGCTCTCGGGTCTGTTTTTTTCTGAAGATGGGAAAGAAAAGTCCTGGGGTACTTAGCATTTTGGGGGAAAAATGCATGAAATTAGAGAAATTTTCTTTGGGGAAGACGCCTATGAACATCCCCTGATAAAGAAAGGGGAAAAAAGCCCTGGCTCTTGACATGCTATATAGAATAATGTATGATCCTAATGTCCATTATGCTTTTTACTAATTATCCATGCAAGTTGTGTTAAACTTGTCATTACTTGCCTCTGGTCTTTTTGCCAGAAGTGGGAAATGTCCTGTCCAAAATGTCAAGGCATTTTCCTAGAAGTGAAAATCATAGCCAGGGTAGCTTCAAAAATTTGTCTCTTGCAGTTGACAGAATTGAACAAAGCCCAAGTCCAAATGAACCCGAAAGCCAGACAGGTAAAATGCTTTTAAAGCTTGCTAAAATTTGTAATTTTATATAGCCATCATATGCTTGTTGCATATTTTATTACGTATTATAGATTAAGTCATCTGAATGAACATTTTTGATGAACATGCATAAATTCATATCTATATTGTGTAAAAAAATTTGCAGCAAGCCCGACTATATATAATTACTTATTAAACAAGTCCAAAACGCATTTTAATAGACTAAGGGTTTTGGCTCATTCTTTATAGTTTAGATATATGTATATATATGTATTTTGGCATGTCCAGCTAAAATTTACTTTCAATGATAGGTTGTATTACCTGCTTTTAGCAAAGATGACACATAGATATTACATCTCCATCATTTATGAGTCCATATGTCCTTCCGTTTGTCACATTTCAGCAGATGACACATATGTTCCAATGAACAATGTTTGAAGGCTTGTGTAGACTTGAAAATTTGAATGTGTAGTGGTATGCGTGTTTTCTACAGTTTAGGAAGTCCAATAATTGACACATGATAAGCACTTAAGCTTTATTAAGTACAGGTTAGTTATTTTAATATGCCCATCGATTGATGGGACATATGGATTTGCCTGCAGGTGGCATCCACTGACTCCACAAACAAACTCGAACTGAATTTACCAAACTTGGTCACAATGTATATGGGCACAATATCTCAGTCAAGTTTGACAACCAGTCAGATTGTCCCAGTCACTCCAGAGCATTGATCCTTGACTTGATGAAAAATTGCTATGTTAAAAGTGTCCATTCTCTTACTTGAAACATACATTAACTATTTTTGTGCCACCTGCTATAATAAGCAGAGGTGACACATAGGGATCACTTTTCTGTTGTCTGTCTGTCCGCCAGACCATCTGTATGTCACACTTTTTATGCCCCCGACACTTTGTTGGGGGGAGGGGGGGATATGTCCGTCCATACTTACGTCTGTCTGTACATACATACGTCTGTCTGTCCCATAAGTTTGTCCGGAGCATAACTCAAACCTATAAGAGGTATCAGCATGAAACTTCATAGGTAGATAGAGCTTGATGAAAAGAAGTGCAGTGCAGTATCTGTCTCAATTAGACATAGTCTCCAAATAACTGAAATACTGTCGGTGGGACGTTAAAACGGAACAACAAACATATTCCAGATTTGTGACGAAGCATTTAGGTGGGGGCATTCGTATCCTATGGACACATTTCTAGTTCCTTCATGCTTCAACAGGTGAAACATGTGTTCCAGAGAACACTCTTGTTACCAAACTTGGTCACAATGTATATGGGCACAATATCTCAGCCAAGTTTGATAATCAGCCAGATTGTTGAGTCAATCGGGAGTTATGGCCCTTGAATTAAAGAAAAATTACAAGTTTTACCATGTCTGTGCTTTATCCTGACAGACATGATAGATCTTTACCAAACTTAGTCACAATGTGTATTGGCACTGTATCTCTATCATGTTGAAAACCAGTCAGAATATCCAAGACACTCCAGATTTGCGACCCTTGAATTGATAAAATTGCAGGATGGGCATATTTTGCGATAACCGACACTCTTGTCGCAGCTAATTTCTTGAAAGTAGAACCAGTGCATGTTGAAAACATAGCTCTAAGGCAAATTTATTGATAGCAAAATGTCCCAGACTTACCAGAATCTCTTCTCATTTCAGTTAAATCATTAGAGAAAGCCAAGACCACAGGACAGTTTGCAGTGTCGGGTTCAGTGAATTCCAGATCAGAAACATTATCATTTGATGAGTCTGAGTCAGACTCGGAGGAGAGCAATGGACAAGTGGCTAAGAAATTAAAACTGTCAGTAGACTGACAGGGTGCCGGGTAGCAGTGTGAACTTATGTTACATTACAATGTCCACAGATGCAAGTGTAGTATTGCCGGCTGGGGAAATCTGTGGAAAGGGCCCCAAAGATTGTTTTTAATGGGAAGCTAAATGAAAGTTGGTGCAGTTCTTACTGAATGTTTTACTGGTTGTTTTTTTTGCCCTATTGGTGGAATTCATGGATGAATTGAATTTGATATTGGTGTTATTTGTACATATTTTGTAAACTGTAATTTAGATAAGCAGAAATGAAATATTTTTGCTTTACTTTCTTTACAATGGGCTTCAGGATTTTAATTGAGTTTTAATCATTAAAGTTAAGAGCTGGTCATTTCCTGATACTGAATTACCACTTTACTATAAAATAACAAAAATGCAAAATTCTACATAAGATGTAACTGAACAGTTATTTCTGGCCAGGGTCTTTATTCTTACCAGTAGAACTAATTTTCTTACTTTGGAGACCAGACTCATGTTCTCAAAAATAAAAATGGTATTTGAGTATGATTTTCATACTCAGACTCAACTTTGCCCTTTAGTTTCAGTAAGGATTTGAGAATGATACTCGAAAGTTGAGCCTAAGAAGGACTCAAGTATTTTTGAGAACATCAGGCATGGACTTCAGGTTTTGGCTAAAGGACTTCAGTTTTCCTTAGCACCTCCTATATGATTTTATGGGTGGAATCTTAGTAGATCTTTGTCAAGGACTGACATTTTTCAGTATTGTATGCATCAGCTTTAAGAAAAAGCTATGCTGTATATCAAAGGAGAAGTTGCACTTTATTGGTTTATATATGTGACTAAGGTGAAGACTGTCTGACTCTGAGAGTTTGGATTTAAAGCTGCAAGTCAGTTTTTGAAATCAAGTCTTTTTGAAATATTTGTGATGTGCCATTTTCTGGTGTCAACAATTTCCTCAAATGACAAATCCTAATCCACCTGATAATTTGGGTATACAGTGAATAAATTAATATATTGTCAAAAACCACTAGCTAGATTTAAAAATAGTCTTACCAAAATTGATCAAATTATTCAGATCTGTAAGAAGGAAAACATGGCTGCCAAAGGGCAGACCCAGTTTCATTGTTATTTGTATATAGACATGAGTGAAAACTTAAAAAATCTTCTTGTCCATATTTGCTTGAAATATTTTAGCGTTCCTTTAATATCATGATTAGGTTTCACACTGGGAAATTTTTATGAGCCAGGACGCATGCCAAGTGGTGGCGATTAAGAGTCACTTCTTTAACCCTTTCCCTCATATAGACTCATTTTGACGCCCTCAATAGGTATCACATAAAGCCTGATCTGCAGAAAACCACAGTTAAACCTTACCAAATTTAATTACAAAATACTCATTTCCAGACCACTGAGGAGCAGCGAACAGCATAAAACCTAATCAGCCTGCGAGTTACTCGCAGGCTGATCTGGTTTTATGCTGTTCGCATAGGTCTTTTCATGGTGTCCTCTATGAGGGAAAGGGTTAATCATAAATATAAGAAATTTGAGAAAACGCAGCATTTTTTATTAGCTCACATGAGCACAACGTGCTCAAGGTGAGCTTTTCTGATCGCCTTTTGTCCGGCGTCCGTCGTCCGTCGTCCGTGCGTGCGTGCGTGCGTCCGTGCGTCCGTGCGTCCGGCGTCAACAATTGCTTCAAACAACATCTCCTCCTAAACGGCTTGGCCAATTTGAAAAATATTTTGCAGGAATGTTCCTTGGATGAAGCTCTACTAAAGTTGTATAAATGGTTCTGGTCCATCGCATAATTAGGTCACAGGAGCTAAAAATAGATTTTAAAAATGAAAATTTAAAAAATCTTCTTCTCTGAAACCACAAGGCCTAGCCTTTTGATTTTTGGTATGTAGCATGATCTTATGACTCTCTACCAGGATTGTACAAATTATGACCCTGGGGTCAAAATTGGCCCCGCCCCAGGGGTCACTTGATTTCACATAGGCTAATATAGGAAAAACTTGAAAAAATCTTCTTCTCCGAAAACCAGGGGTCACTTGTTTTACATAGAGTTATATAGAAAAATCTTAAAAAGTCTTCTTCTATGAATCCATAAGGCCTAGAGCTTAGATATTTGGTATGTAGCATCATCTTATGGGCCACTACCAAGATTGTACAAATCATAGCCCTATGGTGATAAATGACCCCGCACCAGGGGTCACTTGTTTTACATAGAGTTATATAGGAAAATCTTAAAAAATCTTCTCCTATGAATCCATAAGGCCTAGAGCTTAAATATTTGGTATGTAGCATCATCTTATGGGCCACTACCAAGATTGTACAAATCATAGCCCTATGGTGATAAATGACCCCGCACCAGGGGTCACTTGTTTTACACAGAGTTATATAGGAAAATCTTAAAAAATCTTCTTCCATGAATGCATAAGGCCTAGAGCTTAGATATTTGGTATGAAGCATCATCTTATGGGCCACTACCAAGATTGTACAAATCATAGCCCTATGGTGATAAATGACCCCGCACCAGGGGTCACTTGTTTTACACAGAGTTATATAGGAAAATCTTAAAAAATCTTCTTCTATGAATGCATAAGGCCTAGAGCTTAGATATTTGGTATGTAGCATCATCTTATGGGCCACTACCAAGATTGTACAAATCATAGCCCAATAGTGATAAATGACCCCACACCAGGGGTCACTTGTTTTACATAGAGTTAAATAGGAAAATCTTAAAAAATCTTCTTCTATGAATCAATAAGGCCTAGAGCTAAGATTTTTGGTATGTAGTAGCATCTAATGGTTCATTACAAAGATTTTCAAAGTCTTGGCCCTACGGTGATAAATGACCCTGCGCCCAAGTCTTCTCTGAAACCATATGGTCCATTGCTTAGGTATTTGGTGTGTAGTATTGTCAGGGGTAAAATGTTTTAGATTAAGTTATATCAGAATCCTTGTCTGTTTAAAAACCTTGACATCAGTTGAAGCAATGGTACTCAGGTGAGCGATTCAGGGCCATCATGGCCCTCTTGTATAATTAAACTTGAAATACACAGTAATTTTGCCTTGATTTTCATCTGCCTAACAAGGTTAAATTTGAACTGAAACAACCACATCTACAAATGTCTTTTTACCCTACAGTCAAATGAATTATATTCATACTGTTAATCCTTTCTGTAATGTTAGACTTTGTTTGAAGTTGGAGCCAATGGTACATGTGGCACTTAAGCTTGACAGTGAGATTTCTGCTCCTTAAAAAAATTAGGCTGCTTTAGTTAATTGTCCTAGTTTTTTGGTTTTATTCATTTTTGTTGCAGAGTTAAAAATTTGAATCCTACACTATGTCAATGATAATATTTGCTATAATGGTAACATAATAATGTCTGTATAGATTCATCTGTTCCACCTAGAGATGTGCTGAGTTGTAAAGGAATTCCTGTGTGCCATAATCAGAGATTTTAAGTTGGGTGGCATGTTTAAATTTTTCACTTTCTATAGTTAAACAAAAAAGAAGAAAAAAAAAAGATTTTAATCAGATTTTTTTTTATTCATTACAGGTTTTTTTGTTTTTTTTACATCTTGGAAATTTGCATTTTTTTCCCCATTGAGAAATATTTCAGAAAACATAGGTACTTGTTGATATAAATTCAAAACTAATGAGTGCTTATGATATATTTGCAAAGGAAAAATATGCTTTCTATGTGTTTGATATTTAAACTATTTTTTGTTGTGGTTTATTCTAGTTCATTCTTTTTGTACCTTCTTTTAAAGTAAGACTACATGAAAAAAAAAAACTGTCCAAATGCAGATTTGTACTCTTGTCTCTTTGCGCAAATGTTGGTACATATTGAGCCACAAATTGGCCAAACTATATAAATGATTGCTATTTATTATGTTAAGAATTCAGATTTTTCATATATTTGGGGGGCGGGAGTGGAATGGATTCTGAGCCCAGGATTAGAAACTTGCTTAGTCTAAAATGTGTTGGACTTTAATATCATTTATATAGTTGAGAATCAAAATCTCTACTTTCTGAAGTTTTGAAAGTTTGTGTACAGCATTATCCTATATTGACAGGTTTCTTGTTGGCAGTATATTAACAGAATACTTTCAGCTGGCCTGCTAAAGATTTATATCTTCAGTTATTGTTAGGATTTGGTTGATACAGTCATTGTGTACATAGAATGAGGTCAGAACTCTCTACAAGATGGATGATGGTATATGTATATATTACATAGTTGGCATGTGAATTTAAAAAAGATTGCAGTCTCAGATAGAAATGGAAATTCATGATCGTAATCTGTGCATCTGAAGAACATTTTTTTTTATATCTGTACCTGATTGTTGTACAGCTTTAATAGATATCTGATCAATTCCTGCACACAATTCTGAATTGGTTATGGTTGCCGACTGAAATGGTAAGAGGGGTTTCCTGTGGAATATTCCAACTGTGTCTGTAGACAGTGTGTAGATATTGAAAAACTCATCAGTACCATGTGTTAATATTTTTTGTTTGTTATACTTAGATTTTACATGAAACAAATATGAATAAATAAATGGCATAATTTGATTGATTCCAAATATGCTAAAACAAAATATTTGTCTTGAATTTTTTTAAAGTCTTGATATTGTTATATTTGAACAGGTAGTATTCAGAAAAGTGATGTTCATGTTTTATGTTTCCAGATAATACTATTCTTTTGATTTAGTAGCAAGTATTACAACTTTGGGTTGTAGATGCTGACTTATTATACCCCCGAAACAAAGTTTGGGGGGGTATATAGGAGTCACCCGGTGGTTGGTCGGTCGGTTGGTCCAGCGGTCTGTTGCATTTTCCTTGTCCGGAGCATAACTTGAAAACCACAAGTTGGAATTCAATACAACTTCATGCAATGATCAAGCACATGGTGAGGAAGTGCAGTGCACAAGAACCATAACTCTATCTAGAGTAATTACAGAGTTATTGCCCTTTGTATTTTTTCCTTGTCCGGAGTATAACTTGTAAAGTACTGATTGGATTTCAAAACAATTTCATACAATGGTCAAGCACAATGAGAGGAAGTGCAATGCACAAGAACCATAACTCTATCTAGAGTAATTACAGAGTTATTGCCCTTTGTATTTTTTCCTTGTCCGGAGTATAACTTGTAAAGTACTGATTGGATTTCAAAACAATTTCATACAATGGTCAAGCACAATGAGAGGAAGTGCAGTGCACAAGAACCATAACTCTATCTATAGGAATTACAGAGTTTTTGCCCTTTGTTACTTTTCCTTGTCCAGAGTATAACTTGTAAACTACTGGTTGGATTTCAAAACAATTTCATACAATGGTCAACCACAATATGAGAAAGTGCAGTGCACAAGAACCATAACTCTATCTAGAGTAATTACAGAGTTATTTCCCTTTGTTACTTTTCCTTGTTTTTCTTGTCCTGAACATGACTCTAATATTATACATGGTATATACTTGAAACTTAAAATGTAAACAGATGGCGACTAGGAGAAGTGCAGTGTCCAAGAACTGTAACCTTATATTTTTAAACTACTGTGACAAACAACCATTATTGACTCTCTGTCAACTTTAAATAAAAACTTTACTTACTTATTACTATCACAACCAATATACTATGTATACAGGTTCTTATCTATGCTCTGCCTGAAGTCTGGCTTCTCTTGCATTAAAGTATTTTGCTGGGGTATTAATCACCTTCAGTGATAGCTCTAGTTTAACATAGCCCCTCAACGCTATGTGTACAGGTCAGTCTGGCCACTTAAGAAGGCATTCTAGCTGGCTTGTGATAGGTTGATGCCTTTGTGTACACCTGGTCTCTCTTCACTTGTGATAAGCAGGATGTTTAAATGACTGAAATACTGTCCCTGTTGGCCGAGTTGATAGAGCTTCCGTCTAAGGAATGGGGAGTGGACTTGACTATTTGAGTTTACCGTCGCATTGACAGTATTTCAGTCATATAGTGACGTCCAGCTAATTACAGGTGGAGGAAGACCCGAATGCACGGAGGTGTCCGGGTAGAACCACCGACCTACTGCAAGCCAGCTGGAAGGCTTCCTCACATGAAAATCCAAATACCCTGCCGGGATTTGAACCCACGCTGTGAGGGGCTGAGTGAGTGTTAAAGTCAGCAACTTTACTCTCTCGGCCACGGAGGCCCCGATCAGGAGTGGGTGAAACCCACAGCTGTGACATAAGTCGTAAAGAATGGGACTGTTATTGCTACCTTGGCGCTCATCATATAAGGGTAGTTCTAAGACTTGTTGGCCAGAAAATGACAAATACTTTCGTGACAACAGTAATCACCAAACACAATAGCCTACAATATTCCCAGTCAGTGATTCCTTTGTTGAATGGAAAAAAGAATGTATGACTGAAACTATCAATATTTGGATTTCAAGGAATTAGACATCCCATTGTCCATTGTCAACAATTGCCTTTAAACATTTCATGTGCTCAGGATGCACTATTGGGATCATTGAATGTCTGTTGTCCGCCAATCTTCAAAAATTAGTTTGTTTACTCTCTAGCATCTTCATTTCTTAAGCATTCATCTTCTAAATTTATGACAATTTTTATGACCATAATCTCTTGGTCAAGTTCGATTGTGGCTGATATTGGATTAGATCAGGAGTTATGCCCCTTTTGATGTATATAAAAAAAAAAAAAGTCAGATCTCACTTTGTGTACACTCTAGCATCTTCATTTCTTATGCAATCATATTCAGTCTTCATGACAATGTTTATAGCCATAGAGACTCAACCAAGTTTAATTATGACTGATTTTGGCTTATAAGGTGAGGAGTTATGGGCCTTGAATTTTTAAACAATGCCATATTTTCACCTGCAGTTATTAAGCAATCATTACTTATACACAATGATAATGGCAAAAATATCTCAGTTGAGTTTTGATTATGGCTAATTTTTGACTGATAGAGATACATTTTAGGCCATAGAAATAAAAGCATTTAACATATTTGCTGTTTTAACACTTACGTCTTCATTTTTAGCAGTGCAGGCAATGCTTCTCGGGTGAGCGATTTCAGGGCCATCTTGGACCTCTTGGATTTAGCTCACCTGAGCACGAAGTGCTCAAGGTGAGCTTTTGTGATTACCCTGCGTCCGTCGTCGTGCGTCGTCCGACGTCAACAATTTACTTTAAACGACATCTCCTCTGAAACCGCTTGGCAGAATTTGATTAAATTTGGCAGGGATGTTCCTTGGGTGAACCTACACAAAAGTTGCTAAAATAAACTTGATCCATGTGAACTCTGGTTGCCATGGCAACAGAAAGAAAAATATATCAAAACTTTAAAAATCATCTCCTTCAAAACTATTGGCCAGATTCCAAAATATTTTGGTACAACTGTTGCTAGAGTAACTCTTTTCCAAGATTGCTAAACTTATTCCGATCGGGAAAAAACATGGCCGCCAGGGGCGGGGCTAATATATAGTGAAACCTTTAAACGACATCTCCTCAGAAACCGCAGGACAGAATTTGATTAAATTTGGCAGGGATGATCTTTTGGTGAAGCTTAACAAAAATTGCTAAAATTATTCTGATCCGTAAAAAAACATGGCTGCCATGGGCGGGGCTAATTTGCCTTATATGTGTATTGTGAAATCTCTAAACGACATCTTGAAACCGCTGGACAGAATTTGATTGAAGTTGGCAGGGATGATCCTTGGGTGAAGCTTCACAAAAGTTGCTAAAATGATTGCAGTCCGTAAAAAAACATGGCTGCCAGGGTAGGGGGAAAGGGGTTTTGCACGAGAGGGGTGGGGATTGGGGGGGGGGGGGATAAAATCACTATATATAATACAAGGGATACTACTTCCGCTTGATCTAAACCCATACCTTCATCGGGAAAATGGCAATAGCTCAGCCATTTATGAAGGTATCTTCGAATATTTTGCACCTATTGCTAGCGTATACATTTATGCAACCAAAAACCACCTCAGTTTCACCCATACGAACTCAAGTATTCAGCAACGAAACCCGCAATGCGAAACTTAAGTTGCTGAAATTATTCCGATTAAACCTGACCGCCATTGGTGGGGCTAATTTGCCTTATATGTGCACAGTGAAATCTCTAAATGACATCTCCTCTGAAATCACTGGACAGAATTTGATTTAATTTGGCAGTGATGATCTTTTGGTGAAGCTTCACAAATGTTGCTAAAATTATTCCGATCCATAGAAAACATGGCTGCAAAGGGCAGGACTAATTTGCCTTAAATGTATATACTGAAAACTTAAAATGACAGAATTTGATAAAACTTTGCAGGGATCATCTCCTTCAAAACTACTGGCAAGATTTCAAAATGTTTTAATACAGATTGATGTTCCTTGGGTAACCCTATACTCAGGTGAGCGATCCAGGGCCATCATTGCCCTCTTGTTTTATTACGCTCCACTTCGAAGAAGAGGGGGCAGATTGATTTGTAAATTCAGTCGGCTGGTTGGTTGGTCTGTCGGTAGACCACTTCATTTCCGATCAATAACTGGAGAACGCTTTGGTCCATGTTCTTCAAACTTCATAGGGTGAATGGTCATGGCTAGGAAATGACCCCTATTGATTTTATGGTCACTTGGTCAAAGGTCAATGTCACAATGACCTCGAATTTGAAAATTGTTTCCGATCAATAACTGGAGAACGCTTGGGACCACATTCCTCAAACTTCATAGGGTGATTGATCATGGCTAGTAGATGACCCCTATTGATTTTTGGGTCACTTGGTCAAAGGTCAAGGTCACACTGACCTCGATGGGAGTGTGTGTCGTTCCGAAATCTCTTGTTTATTTTTTATAGACTTAATATGGTTATGTCTTTCATAATTTAAAAAAAAAGATAAAGTTTTCTTGTGGTATTAAAATGATCTTGAATTCAGTTTATGAGTAACTTGTTCAGGAAATGAATGCAATGTTTCTTAGGTGAGCGATTCAGGGCCATCTTGGCCCTCTTGTGTATGATAAACGTTCCTCATATTGCCCTGAGTGTAGAACAGATAGCTGCTTATCTTGAAAGCTGTCAGGGAAGGTCATAACAATTGAGAAAAGATGATGAGGAAACATTTGTACAGCACGGCAAGTTATGGAATGTCCAATACAGAAACATGTAAATACTTAAGATTTATCTAAGAGGGTGTGAATATATTAATTATCGAAGGTGCATTGTTTAGTTAATCAGTTACCATAATAATCACTACGTGTTAAATCACGTCTTACAAATGGGATCAACTGCAATCATAAATGAAGATACGAGGGCTTACAATTGCTGAACACTCCACTACTCACCACATTTAACGACAAATGTAGTGTAGTGTAATGACTAATATATGTGACACGAAGACTCGCATGAGAAGGGCAAGCATCTTAAACAAAACTTAGAAAAGTGAGTCAGGACAGAAACTAATACATGTATATTATACGAATTCATTTGTACTTTTGTTCATACACCTAATGAACATGCAGATTACCTCAGATAGAATCTTCATTTACTTGTAAGAATATTTCATTTTGACAACCGCCTGCACCAGCATGGTGGCCTTGTGGTAAAATGTGTCTGCACGTTATAAGGGTGTACTTAAAACCCCAAATACTAAGTATATGGGGGCTATATTGGAGTCACGTCCGTCGGTCTGCCTGTAGAGGAGATTTGTCCGCCCCTTTTCTCGGCTACTTTTGGTCGGATTTTGATGAAACTTTAACAGACTTATAAGTACTAAGCCTAGTCGCACATATTGTTTGCACGTCATAATTCGCTTGATTTTGAGTGAGTTATGGCCCTTTGTTATATTTCTCAAAATTGACATGGAACAGGCGGTACCTGGGGGTATTCATTATCTACAATAATTTTTGTTATTCTCGACAAAAGATGTAATTAAAATGATACTGAAATAATTATCTCCCTTAAGCTAGGCGATGGCAACCTCCTTAATGTCCTTACATAGATTTTGATGAAACCTTTGTTGATGAGCATTGAATGTGCTAAAACACTTGTAAGTACATTAAGCTGACTTAAAAAAAATCACAAAAATAATAAATGGCATGTGGCTGAGTGGTTAGAGCGTCCACCTCGGGAGCAGGAGGTGATCGTGGGTTCGATCCCCGGTCGCGACATACCAAAGTCGTTAAAATGATACTGTTTTAGCCCCATTGCTAGGCGTTCAGCATATAAGGGTAAATGTAGGACTGGTTGGCCCGGTGTCAGGATAATGTGGTATCATGCCACATGTCTATGGCGTGATACTGCAGTGTGGCAGCACTACCATCCATCTCAGGTAGACGTCGTCTTCAAATGACTGAAATACTGTTGGTGGGACGATAAACCCAACAAACAAACAAAGAAGGAATTTTCAAACGCCTTACTTTGGAAATATGTCGGATATTTATTTTCGTGTCTTCCAAACGATTCTTGAATATTTAGAAATGTAATGACGCATATTTCAATCTGTTTTATATCTTGCTTTTATTATATCACTAAAGGAAATACGAGGTGTCAACCTGTGAAATAAAAAGACGTGAACTATCGAAAGTTTTACACATGAGGCGTTTTTAAAGTCCTTGAGTAAACATGAATACTTTTATATCAAGCTTCTAGTCATTCATATTTATCAACTATAAAACCAAATTTTCTAAAAAGAAAGTGCCTGAATATAAGTGATCCCCCATCACGTTTTACAATATGGTGGTTTCAATGTTTAGTCACCCTCGCAGCCGCCACACCCCCAGTATCACCACTATCTCCAGCACCACACCCGCTCGTGCCACCACCGTAACATCCTCCACACCCACCGCACCCACTCACATATACACCCTCTGGTTCCCCAACACTGTCAGGTTCCGAAAAGGCAAGGGCTAAGTCGTTTCCATCTTGAGCTTCATCCAACAAGAAGGCATACTCTGCAAAACTCCCAACTTGATCGCCTCCTCCGCACTTGGCACATGTGTTACGCCCAAACATCGTTCTCAGAAAGACATTGGACGGCGTTTGTATACGAAGTCCCGCTGCCACTACCATCTCCATACTTTCTGAAGGAATAATGGTATATTTCTTAGATTCTTCCAAAGGAATGGAAGGTGTCATCGCCATCCCTTCTCTCCAGTTGCTTGGACGTGGTACGCACATCACATGCAACAGCGACACTGCGAACACAACAGCGACCCTTTCTGCCACCTCGTTTGTGTGTGACTCTATCAACATTTTCCCGTTCATAAGGTTTGCTTGTATTCCGTCAATTCTCAAAGAGTAATCCTCGCGGAAATAGCCAAGTTTGAGCGTTTCCATTTTTGCAGTGGACATATTGTAAATCCTGATAGACAAGGTACCCGGATTACCCAGCCTGCCTGGAACACCGCGTTCAGAAGAGGTGGCTGTACAAAAACAAAAATAGCCTGTGTTCTAAACAAATTTTAAAAAAAGTTACTTTTTCAAAAGCTATTATTGCTGACTCGAGTAAAACTCATGATGATAAATCCGGGGTAAAACCTAATTAATATTTGCAACTAAACTATGTATTAGATGGAATAAAAATACAAGATTATTAAATATGAATAATAAATTATTCAATGTAAATCAATGTATAAAGATTAAATCATTAAAAAACTTAAATGCTCTTATATGACATTGGGGTGCCACCTTATGTATAGGTAGAATCTTTTTTATCTTTCTACAGTTGAACAGTATGTACTATGTAAGTTTTTTTATCAGTAGTTTAGATTTTCATATAAACTTTGATCAGATCTGAGAGATATAGAGCAGAACTTTGCATTTTAAGACATTCGATCTATGATGCCTTAGTAGCTTTAGGTCGTGGGCTCGATCTCCGGACGCGACATACCAAAGTCGTTAAAAATGGTACTGGTCGCTCAGTATTTGTAGAGCTGGCAGGCCCGGTGTCAGGACAATGCGACTTGGTGTGGTATCATGCCACATGTGTACGGCGTGATACTGCAATATGGCAGCACTACATCTGTATCAAGTAGACATTGTCTCCAAATGACTCGGAAACACTGTCGGCGGGACGTTACCGTGTTCCCCCCTCCCGCACCAAAACAAATAATAATAATAATAATAATAATAATAATAATAAAAAAAAACAAAAACAAAAACAAAACAATTAAGGTAAAGTCCCTGTAATGGATCAGCTACATTTCGGACCTCATGGCCTTTCACGGAGATAACCAAGACTTCCTAATGTTTCATTATGGTTCATTATTGGTTATCTTGGTAGATGTTTAGTGGTCCAAGACGAAGCAGAACCATCACGGGGACTTTTCCTTAAACAACAGACAAAAAGGAGATACCAGCGTGTAAAACAAAGTATCTGTTGACGACGGATGACGGACATACATTCCGGTAATTCTAACTGCTTACATATAGATATGTGTTGACCTGTGAACAAACAAACCAATCAAAAAATCGTGTTCTCGTTTGGAGCACTTATATATGCAAAATATCATTACGTATAAATTAAATAATGGATTTTTTTCAATCGTTATTACCGATAACATTCGGTCATTTTGGGACATGTTATTCTATCACTGCAGTATAATGCGGTAGACAAGTGGTATGTTGCCATACCTCATTACACCCTCTGTCAGTGACAGCTACTTTTATATATTCGATGCAAAGGGAATCAATCTAGTACTATGTTATCATCTTAGGTATTCATTAAGGATTTAAACCCACGGCATCCTTAACTCGTGGCGGACGCTCATAATTATCAGCAATCAATGGAATTGGGTTTACATGTTTCATACGTACGCTGGGTGCCCGGCACGCCCCTCTTGACATCTATCCACTTGCCCATCACGATCCCCCAGTCTCCGTCACTATTCTTGATGAGTACTGCTCTCTCTCCTTCCCGTGGATTCAGGGTTGGGTACTTTTCAGGGTTCACCTGTAATAACACCGTTTCCTTTACCACATGATTTTAACCTGTACAACATCTCCCCGCCAGTATATCACTAAAATGCGTTCGATATTTGGTGTTAGCTATAATAAAACCCAAAGTCGTCGCACTGGTACATCATGATCATCATCATCATCATCATTATCATGAATACATATATTTTTATAAATAATAAAATAAAATAAAGATATCAAGAAATTATTTATTTATATTAAAAAATGAAATGTTTCTTATGTCTTGATATGAAATGAACATCAACTATCACTAAAGTTGATGAATACCCCCAGATACCGCTTTATTAAAGTAACTGTATCCATGCCTGCGGCTGTCTTGATACAGTAGAAGGATGAAAATTAAAGTCCCAGTATGTTATAGATGTTAGACCCAAATCCGAATGCACTTACAACATATATAATTCAGTTTTGATTTCATCACTGAAAGACCTTGAGAAATGCTTAATATACAGGATAGATTCTATTAGAAAAAATGCAAATTTTGGCCGTCTCGTTCTATATTTAGCTCAGCACAATGACAGC
>CM037787.1:20655158-20705158 GCA_021229015.1 Solen grandis | reverse complement strand
AGTATATGAATTAAGTTAGCGCCTAAAATCAAACACCTTTTTACCTGAGTACATGACCTTGTTCAAAATACCTAAATATTGATGCAGAATATAGAAATAAAACTTGACACGTTTCTTTTAAATCTTATTTGGGTGATGAAATAATTTCCTGAGAGCTAAAAATAGAAAGAAAAAAAGACCCTTCTGAGATTTAAAACCACATCAACAGTTTCAAAGCCGCGACTTAACGGTAACTGAAAAGGGCAATAAAACGTCAAAGCAAATTGAGACTTTATTGAATATTAGTTGAGATACAGAGTTATTTCCAGAAGTGTTCGGTTGTGTCAACAATAATAATAATAATAATAATTATTATTATTATTATTTATTGACCTCCTTTACGCAGAGTAATACAGAGAAAATAAAATGCATAAATCTAGTATTTTCTTTTTTACTCGATTGCAGCATATATAACCACCTAAAGTACTATAGTTTTTATATCCGATATGATAGGAGGCATGTTATCTGGACTTAGGCTATCTACTAGTTTACTTTATACATATTTTATTTCAACTTCTTGAAATGGGGTCGGGCCACAAGTTCTAACAACATTAGTTACGGCCCTCCCCCTATAAAATATTTACACAACTTACAATGCCACATGTTTTATTAAGTCATATAATTTATTTCAACATGTAAATAAATACATAAATAAATAACTCAAAAAATCAGATAAAAAAAGAACAAAAAGAGAACAAAATAATAATGATGTAAGATGCTTCATGGACTTCAAATTTTCAATAAATTATTGACTAGATATTTAAACAGAAAGGACGCAAAACTATAATCTGAATATCTAGGTTTTTGACAGTGACTTATTACACTTAGTAATTTGATAAGGCCACTCCACCACATCAAAATTTTATATTAACTTAAATAACAAACGTTAACCAACGTACAGTATAATTTATTTTTAAAAAAATAGTAATAGAAAATTACTAAACATTGATATATACCCTCTTTGTAATGGGAGGCAATTCTATGAAAAACCTGGAATTGATATTGCCATGTCCAGAATGTGGGATTACAAACTCCGCGCACCGGTTACGGCACGCTACGCTACTTAAACGACAACTGTAATGGGAGGCAACTACTGCGGCTGGTGGGATTATGGGTCGATTCGCCCCAATTCTCTTTCGCCCTATAT
Organism: Solen grandis; assembly: GCA_021229015.1. Lineage (NCBI taxonomy): Eukaryota > Metazoa > Mollusca > Bivalvia > Adapedonta > Solenidae > Solen > Solen grandis. Next base: position 20,703,972 of record CM037787.1, on the reverse strand, counting down.
ACCTTTTCGCCCTAATTCCCTGTCGCCCTAGGTAAACTGTGAGTCTGTTCGCCCTAATTGTAATTTTGGTGGATTTGAATGAAATAATATATAAATGTTTGTGTATTCGGTTGTAATATTTTATGCATGTATGTTTGAATGGGTATATATTCATAAAGCATTTATCATATTGTGTTGCACAAGCGATACATAATGAAACATCCTTCTCGGAACGACATTTTAAATTTTTTTTTACATCTTATATACCCTAACATTGGCGGTGTATTTATAAATAAATAAATAAATAAATACACTGTTTGTTTCGTTTTAAACCCTTATTAATAAAACGTGTTTCCTCGTGCATATTTTTTAAATACCAATACAATATTCATCACCATTTTGTAATATCCATTTTATTTATTAATTTATAATTTTACTAGGGCGAATGAACCCACTATGTAGGGCGAATGAACCCACATTGTAAGGCGAACTGACTCGGGCGAACTGACTCGGGCGAAAATGTACTTGGGGCGAATGAACCCGATACCCAGAATGTGACATTGTAGCGCAGGAGTAATAGAAATAATCAGATTGCGTATTTTACATCCACATTCAAGCACTGTCATCCCAAATAAGTATGTTACATCATAGTTAACCAGCGACTATTTTATTACGCAACTAAACGCGTTTTGAATTGTAGTGTATGTAATTCACACATGATACTGAATGATTCGGATAGACCAATGTCCGGATATTTATTTTCTTATTTTAGACATTGTAGTCCCATTACTGGGTTTTACACAAGCAGTGGTTCTATCATCAAAGAGGTGTTTCCACTGAATCACGAAGAATGAATTTCCTTTTTATCTCACGTTAATGTCATAAGATATAACCCCTCACAGGGATGTAAACATGTTTAAGCGTCAAAAATCGTTTAAAGATGTTATTTAAATGAAGAAAAATAAGAAAAAGTTTATTTTGGTTAAAAGAGTTAAAACCGGGTGCTGGTCATCTAGGATATGTTAATGCTAGTACGTCTGCTCTGGGTTGATATAAGGGTGCCTGATGTTTCAGTAAATGACCAGCTGGTAAATTGATTTTACATAGTAATTGGTTTGGACCTTTCGGTAAATTGATTACATATGTTATGTATGTCACACCTAAACATATATGTGACAGTAGATTATTAATGTATGGGACTTAACAGTTTCTCTTTCTTTTATTCAATCATTCAATTTGAATATCTAGGTATTTGACAGTGACTTATTACACTTCGTAATTTGATTAAAGAGTTAAAACAGGGTGCTGGTCAATCATTCATTTTTTTTTTATTATTTCCAGGCCACGATTTAACTACTAGTCCCCTAGCCCCAGGCTAGTTGAAATTGTTAGGGGCTAGTTGAAAGTCCCAAACTGGATAATCTGACGGGCTACGAGGAAATGTCCCTTTTTCTTGATAAAAAAATTATCTGTCCGTAATAAACACTTATGAAAGAATATTTTGGATAAATAAAAACAACCACAACCACACAAGTTTGGGGCTACCATTATTTTCTGAGGGCTACTCGATTTTTCAAGCAGGTAGTTCCATGGGCTACCAGCAGAAAATGGTTAAGGGCAAGGCCTGATTTCTTTATGATTAGAAAAAAAAAATGGCCAAAAAGTATAGTTAATTAAAAGAAAAATGATCAATATATAACTTTTTTAATTGTTTTAATGTATTCAATTTAATAATAAAAATATTCACATATTTCAGATGTAAATATATAGATTAAAAATTAATGAAAAAAGAAAATCAAAAACAAATTATTAAATTTCTTAATTATTGTCTATGTTAATGATATCTCCGTATAAACAATCTATTTGTTATATTCGACCAAAACAATTACTACATGTATATAAAATTAATTTACAGAACTGGTCATTTACCAAAAACGTCAGTAAATCTGATATAATGATATATCCTGGAGTATCCAGTTCTTTACAGCATAAGCAGTTATTGCAAATTAACAAAACAATCCCTCTCTTTTATATTTAATATACTATCAAATTCATGACTGCATCAATATCTTCCTTTCAAATGTAGTAAATTGTCAATGGTAATTGAAAACACATTTAAAAAATAACTGTCAAAATCCAACAACTGTCAAAAATATTATTCCATACATAGGATTCTTGAGAAGTGTATTCATAATCAGACATAAACTATTTTAAGAACAGATGTTGGTTTACATAAATCATGCAGTCATCGTCTTCTTGCTGAGTGTTATCGGTAGATATAACAGATGTTTTAAAAAAATGATAAGAAGGAGCATTAGTAAAAATGGTATAAAATCGGTACTTCTTTATTAAATGAATGTAACAAATGTTATTATCTGTTTCCCAAACATTTCAAAAAAAACAGTTTGAAAACAAGGATCAATCAATTTCGCCAATTGTCGATGGTTCCCCTGTAAAATTACGTCACACTTGAGGTGAAATATTGTATTATTGTAACTAGCTCAAGAATACCAATATTATATGGCGAGAACTGAATACTTGAGGATATCTATGGGCAACATTTGTTGGAAACTGATTCCAATGGCTTACAGTCCTAGAATTGAAAGAGAATTTATAATAGTCTGGGGTTCTTGTTAAACCAGTAACTTAGGGAATGGAGGGGTTATTGGGGGTTGTAGTATCAGAGAAGAATCAGTCTTATGTTGTTGTAAAAATGTGAGTGTTAAATTTGAGTGCATTAGATTGAGTGGATATACTTTATTTGTCTTTAGTGTTCATGCCAGTATTTCACTCACATGGAAAAAACAAATGCCAAGATTGGGGCTTGAACCCGCATTGATCAGTGAGGGGATTAAGTCAGTAAATGACAGTAACAAAGGGATGTCTGTGACTATATCCACTCAGCCATGAAGGATTTCTTGGACTTTTTATACGCCCATCTTAAGATGGGGCGTATTATGTGAACACTCACGGCAGGCGGACGGGCGGGCGTGGAACATTTGTTGTCCGGGCTCTAACTTCAATACCGTTTGCCCAATCCTTTTCAAACTTTTCACACATGTGCATGGCCATAATATCGCGGATGAGTTCAATATCCAGCATTATCGCGTGAATGACTTAGAAGTTATGGCCCTTGACATACACAAAATACTTGAAATTGTGATTGTCCGGGCTCTAACTTCAATACCGTTAGCCCAATCCTTTTCAAACTTTTCACACATGTGCATGGCCATAATATCACGGATGAGTTCGATATCCAGCATTATCGTGAATGACTTAGAAGTTATGGCCCTTGACGTATACAAAATACTTGAAATTGTGATTGTCCGGGCTCTAACTTCAATACCGTTAGCCCAATTCTTTTCAAAGTTTTCACACATGTGCATGGCCATAATATCACGGATGAGTTCAATATCCAGCATTATCGCGTGAATGACTTAGAAGTTATGGCCCTTGACGTACACAAAATACTTGAAATTGTGATTGTCTGGGCTCTAACTTCAATACCGTTAGACCAATCCTTTTCAAACTTTCCACACATGTGCATGGCCATAAAATCGTGGATGAGTTCGATATTCAGCATTATCGCGTGAATGACTTAGAAGTTATGGCCCTTGAACACTTGAATAAGTCAAAAGAGACATTTTCCTTCAAATTAATGGAAATGTTTCAACATGATTGTTTTAATAAGTAACATTCATTAACTAATGGGATTTAGGAGACAATAGCTTGTTTCTCTGAGCTATTTCTTAGAGTCCCCATACTGTGATGGGCGTATTTTGTGGCAGTCCTGACCCTTGTTTAGTATCTACAAGTGAGAACATAACAACTGTAAATAAAACTTATGCCAATCAAATTCAGTTTATAATTTGATATAATATCCAGAGCACAACATGCTCAAGGTGAGCTATTGTGATCACCTGTCATCCATCGTCAAAAATTTGCTTTAAACGACAGCTCCTCTGAAACCACTGGGTAGAAATTAATGAAACTTAGCATGAATGATACTTGTGTGGACCTTCACAAAAGTATTTAAACTTGATTCATGTAGAACTCTGGTCATGGCAACCAAAAGAATTTTATTTTAAAAACTTCAAAAATCTTCTCCTCTGAATCCTTTGATCAGAATTTAATTTTGTTTGGGCACAAATGGTCACTTTATGGCTGTCTATCATAATTGCTAAAATAAAGATGATCCCTTAAAAAATTAAGCCCCATAGGGGGTGAGCTAGTTTTCTTATATACATTATATAGAAAATTTCAAAATTCTTCTTATATAAAGCCAATGGCCAGAATTTAATTTCAATTATCACAAATGGTCACCTCATGACTGTCTACAATAATTATTAATTGCTAAAATAAAGTTGGGGGCTGGCTTATTTAACCGGAGAAACCAGCAGCCATAATTTAATTTCTATAGCTCAAGTGGTCACGTCATGTCTGTCTACCATAATTGCTTAAGTAAAGTTGATCCCTTGAAAAATTAGGCCCCTAGTGGGGTCAGCTGGTTTCCTTACTACTCCATATAGAAAATTTCAAAATTATTCTTCTATGAAATCAATGGTCAAAATTTATTTTCTTTTAGTACAAATGGTCACCTCTCTGTTGTTTACCATTATTCCTAAAATAAATTAGATCCCATGAATAATGAGGCCTCCAGATGACTTACTTAAGAATTCTTTTATCTGAAAATTGAATCTGGTTGCTGCTGGAAGTTACCACGTAAAAAGAAAGGTTTTTAATAAGCTGATGTACTCTGGTGAACAATCTAGGGCCCATGGCCTTCTTGTATGTATACATGTATGTATGTTTTTTTTTATTTTTGTTATTTTCAGTATGGAAAAACTAACATCATCCCTGCTGAAGTGTGCACAATCCTACTCCAGGTTTAGACATATAAAGACTCTTCAGAGAAGGTGAAGTATGCTTTATTATTTTATTTCAATCTATTCAAATTTTTCATCTATTAAATAAGTTTTCCAACAAAGAATATCTGGTTATTAGTTTGACAATTTTTGATCAGCAACTGTCAGCATTCATTTTTGTGCACTGTTAATTTTGTCATGCATTAAGATATTGTAAAATAACGTTGTAGATCAGTGTGTAGGCACCATGACTCTGGTTTATGGCTCAGGTAATGGTCACACTTAAAGTTTGATGTCAAAAATGGAAAATTAATTAGATACATTGTCATCTTTTAACTAGATTTTCTGTTCTTTTCTTCAGTCTCAGCACAACCGGCGTTGCACAGTATAAATGGGAGCCTGATGATTTGGTAATTTTTTTTATCTTTTTAAATGAAATCAAACCACTCTGGTGATTTTTCCAGAAATTTCCATGAACAATCATCATGATATTGTGCAAATACTCATCCTGACAAAATCTGCTTGTGCTAAAAAGTCTTTCTATCCAAAAACCAGTAATTTTACAGTTCTGACACAATTTGCAACCCAACATGGAGTGAGAGAAATTTGTCCAAACCCAAAATCGCCACTTATCAGGCACTTTTTAGAGGATTGCATGAGGGAACATTCTTTTAACCTTTGGCCAGTGACCAGTCAAGCAAACAACAGTGTCAAAGACTTAAAATATCCATTCAAAAATAACATGGCATTGCAACATTGGTTTAATGCATATAGGTCTGACTTAAAATTATATTTAAATGGAACAGAAAATAACTTTTATGGAGACTTGTGTATAGTACATCATCTTGTTGGTATAATTTTGCATAAATGATTATGACTGATCAAGTAAATAAATTTCTAGTTCAGTATTTGGTCAGTAAAAGCATTACCAGTACATACTTAAATGTTTTGTTTTCCTCTGCCCAGATTTTCTATTAAACTTTGAACATGGTTTGATTTAATCAGTGTTTTTTTTTGTTTTTTTTTTAGAAAATTGGTTTAGACGTCCCCGAGTACAGTTCACTAGATATTAACCTGAAAGGGTATGACGTTACCGTGCTGGAGGCTTTCTCGAAATATGCCCACAGAACAGTGCAGAGGCTGGATATAGACGACAGCTGGTACTAAACAATTCTAAAAATAGCTGTGCATTCCGGAACTAATGTTTAATTTCAATTGCAAGACTTCTTAAAGAACTCTCCTGGTTTGATGTAGGAATCACCACTGATATACACATATAAGGGAATTACAGCTTAAATTGAAGAAAGAAAAACAGCATTAAAAGAATGTTTTTAACAGTGTTTTCATGTGAATTTGCAGAAATTGCCACCTTCTATAAATAAATGTATCATATGAATATTTGCAGGGGTATGGCTAGATCATTTTACTCTCTTGAGTGAATGGGTTTTTCTTTGCTTTTGATGGTGGTTGACTTTTTCTATGGAAAGAGTTGACAGTTAGAAATAAAAAATGTAAAACTTGAGATAGATGACATATTATAGAGGTAAATGATTAAAGTGGTAAAATGGTATCATATATTGCTTCATCGATGTCAAAACTGAAATTAACAAAAATCATATTGATTGGTTACTACAACTACAATTGGCTACTTAATACAGAAATTGTGGTCGACAAGGCAATTGAATGATATGAGTGTGAGATTGTGTTTTATTTCATAAAAAAATTCTTTCAATCTTGGCATTGCAGCATGTGAATATTCACTATTTTGTACTGGTAGCAGTATGAAGAAATAAGATCTTTTCATTGCAGTGTGTTAGTGCCCTGCGTGAAACATGTGGTGAGGAGCCTGAAAGTGAACACACAGGTGGAGGTGAACAGATTTAACCTCAACACCTTCCATCGCCGCATACAGGTAGGGCCTGTCTTCCTTGGTAACCTGAAGTATTTAAGGGTTGTTTTATGAATCCACACTTGTCCAATTGGCCAACTGGTGAAAGCGTCAGCCCTGGGATCTGAAGGTTGTGGGTTCAGTCCCCAGCCGCAACATTCCAAAGTCGTAAAAAATTGTACTGATATAGCTCCCTTTTACTGATACGGCTCCCTTGCTGGGCGCTCAGCCTATAAGGGTAGTACATGGACTGGTTGGCCTGGTGTCTGGATATCATGTCACACAGTCATGTCATATGTATGTAAGAGAGTGTATAAATACTCTGAGGCATGATATTACACTGTGACAGCACTATATCTGTCTCAAGTAAAGTCTCCAGATGACTGAAACACTGTTGGTGGGACATTACACCCAACAAATGAACAAACATAATTATCTTAAATGTGGTTATCAGTACAGATAAAACATTGTTTCAGTCAAAATTCTTTTTGGGATGCACCTGGTTCATATCTAAGGTATGTAGATACACTTTGACAACTAGTATTTTGGTATCCTGTCATGGTAAAATTTCATAGATTAACAATTTCATTTGATAAAATTTGTGTTGTGAGTTGAACAAAATATGACTTGATCAATTTATGTTGCAACCTTGCCCTTTGATTAAGAAACCACTATTAAAGAATTTGGCTTGAAATGTTTCGAAATGCATAAACTTCTTGAGACTTTGAAGCAAGTAAACTTTCAATGTTGACTGGAAAAATCTGGCTAAGCCTGCACTCTTAAATTTTGTGACTGTTTTACTCCTCGCAAACTAATTTAACCCCCCACCCCCCATAAGAAATGCTTAATTGGTCACCAGGGAGATTTTTCTGGAATAGCCATGAGCAGGCATCCTGTTGCTTAAAATGCTTGATCAGTGAAGACACCATTTAATGCCATTACATATCATATATGTTCATGGAAAAATCCCTCATGGACAGCAAATGAACGTGTGTTGACCATGGTCATACATGTAAAACAAGCCTAATTCCAGATGCAAGGTCCACCCTAGAGCTATCTAGAGTGAAAACTTGTGTCACATTGATGTCAAAACAAAGATTTAAATTGTCATTTCAATGCCAAGTTCATGTACCATTATTTAGAATATTCCTGTCATCTGTCATGTAGCTCATTTCCATTCCTGCAGTTGTCGTCTGCAATAGTTCTCTAATAAATCTTCATTGGAAAATACAAGTGACAGATGGCTTACAACGTGTAATAGCTTATATTATTCAGTTGAGTCATCGAAGAAAATGATATAGGAAACCAGCATAAAATAGTGCAGAGTGATCAGAATTCATACTGTTTACAACTCATTAGTACTTTAATTCCTTTAAAACTTGTTCAAACTGACCAGTGGTTTTAGGTTTGATCCCTGGCCACTACACTCTAAAGTTTTAAAAAATGGTACTACTATCCTCGCTTTGCTTGCAGTATATAAGGGTAGTTCTAGGACTGGTTGACCCAGTCTCAGGATAATGTGACTGGGTGTGATATCATGCCACATGTCTATGGTGTGATATTACAGTGTGGCAACACTATATCTGTCTCAGGTAGATATAGTCTCCAAATGACTGAAATGTTCTTATGAATACTTCTCTAAAGAAACTGTGTTGTGTTGAAATATGTCTGTGTGATCAAGGTTCAAGATTACATTGTTTGTAGTTGTTGTATTGTATAAAGATTAATCTCCATCTTGTTGGATGGCACATCTGTGTTTCATCAAATATGGAAAAGAAGTCATAAAAAAATGCTTCAATAATACAAAGACAAATTATTATTATTAGAAAATTGGATTCTTAATATTATAATGACTGTAAAACTCTGCTTAAGTAACTTTAATATTATATAATATTATGTAAAATTGTGTGCCAGAGAGACACCATAATACAGTGTACATGCCCTTGGAGAACATTGGATTATTCGCTGTCCTTTTTGCTGCAATCTCTAAGGAGTGGTATGTTTTTGTTACAGATAAGAGATGTACCATCACCTAAACTTCCCATTTTGCTAGAATTGCTGCAACAAAATGCACCCCAGGGAGTCACTGTATCCTTAAAAGAGGTATGTACTGGGATACCGGCTATCCAGATGTAAAATTTTCTTTGCACAAATTAGGTTTGGTGGCCACCATTTAAAAATATTGAAAGTGATATCTCAGCAAGGATTCTTGTCCTTTATTAGTCCAGTTTGACTGCAGTGTAGAACCATTACTGTGCACTTCTAGCAGGAATGCTGAAGAGTGGTTCAGACCATGAGACCCATATTTAACTCAGTTTGTTTTTCAAAGAAAAGAAGATAAGGTAATGTCATCATGTCAAATGAAGTTTGAGAGGGGGTATATAGGAGTCAGTCTGCTGGTCTGTCTGTCATTCCGTCCATCCCTAAATCTTGTGATGCAAGCTACTTCAACATTTCTTAACCAATTTGGTTCAAATTGTGTGTGTGCATTGATAATCAAGTGGAGAAGTATGTGACAAATTTCACTCGAGTTATCCCAAGGATTACAGAGTTCTTGCCCCAGATTCGACTCTAAATATCTTGTGACACAAATTTCTACATTTCTTAACTGATTCAGTTCAAATTTTGTGTGTGCATTTATAATCAGGTGGAGAGGTGTGTGACATAAATTTCACTTAAGTTATCTCAGTGATTACAGAGTTCTTGCCCCTGATTTGACTCTTAATATCTTGTGACGCGAACATTCATAACATTTCTTAACCGATTCAGTTCAAGTTTTGTGTGTGCATTGGTAATCATGTGAGAGGTGCTTGTCATAAATGTAACTTGAATTGTCTCAAGGATGACAGAGTTATTGCTCTGGTCCCATTTTTGAATCATCTCCCTTTGTTTAATTCTGATTTTTCTTGTCCTGAACATAACTCGAAAATTTTACAAGGTATTGACTTGAAACCTAAAATATAAACAGATGGCAGCTAGGAAAAGTGCAGTGTCCAAGAACTGTAACTCTACACTTTTAATCTACTGTGCCAAACAATCATAATTGACTCTCTATCCATTTTAAATAAAAACTTTACTTACTTATTACTTACTATCATAACCAATATACTATGTATACAGGTTCTTATCTATGCTCCGCCTGGAGTCTGGCTTCTCCTGTATCAAAGCATTTTGTGGGGGTATTGATCACTTTCAGTGATAGCTCTAGTTGTCATTGTTGGCGTCGTCGACAGCAGTCATCGTGAAAACTTTTACCTTGGCCATAACTTCTTCACTATTTAGCCCTGTCATCAAACTTCAAATATTTGTTCTCTATCACAAGGGCTATTTTTCCATCAAAGGCCATTACATAAGGTTCATTCTAATCAAATTTATCTCCCTACTTAGCTCACAATAGCACAATGTGCATTTTATTTGTATTCAGCTGGAAAGTTGCATTTATTTGCTACTAGTATTAAACCAGATCAGCCCGCAAGAAACTGGTTACTGTGTATTGGTTGATACTCATCAGTACTTATAAAGTAACTGAGTGAAACTTTTCTTATTGAACATTTCATTCAGCCTTGTCTTTCTTTTAACAGGATTTTAAATGGTTTATTTGAGTGAGATCAAACTAAGTTTTTTACTTGAAGGATAGTTTGTTTAGCAATGCAAGAATTTTAGAAATGATTAAAAGTACAAACCTCAATTGAAACAATATCTCTGAATAAATAAGTATGTAGAAAAGTTGTCTACCTTTATTTAGAATTGCTTATTGAATTTTTATGCCTCAACCACTTAGTTGGGATATATAGTGTTATTCTTCAATATTATGCTTCATTGTATGTGTGTATGGATGGCCTAGGTAGTCATTGCTTCTCACAAGTGCATCTTTTGGCAAGTTCTTTAATTTCTCAACATTTACCACCATATTTGAGAAAAATGTAAAATAAATAGATTACAGCAAACATTTGTAGATGATGCAACTTTTGAAGCAAAAAATTAGGAGTCTGTTGTGTCATTCAGACATATGGGGGCTTTATTCACAACAGTTAGTTAAATTTAAAATGTTATTATTATCAAAAAGGGTTACTAATAAGAAAGTTTTATGAAGATGATTACATTTGATTTTAACAAATATGGCTGTTAAATTTTAACTGGAAATGTTAGTGTAACAGAACAGCTGGCATGTCAATTCTGGAGTCCCTTTCCTGGGACACTGACACTGTTAGTGTCCACCCCTGTTTGAAGGAATGGATGCTCTAATAACATTTTAATTTATAAAACAAACCTGAAAAATAATTGAATATTGCACCAAAATGTCAACATATCTTGACTTGATACTGGTAATATAGAATAAAATTCTTGATTTAGATACAGTGGACTTTCACAGGAAAAAAAGCAGGTTTTAGATAACAGTGAATGAAGCAGACATTGTTTTGACTTTGTAATGAATAGAAAATGCAGGACAATCGGCCTATGATGATAACTTCAAGCTAGTTGACCAGTACCAGGATATTGGTCATAGTACCATTGTTCTTGAAAGTGACGTGATATTCGGTTAGGCAACACTATATATGTCTCATGTAAACAAAGCTGAAACCAAGCAAACTTATTTCAGGTCAGACATATTTCAAGATGAATGTACACATTAATACATGCTGGTGGTACAAGGGAATTAACACTGTGGTAGAAAGTTAAACATTCAACAAAAGTTATCTCCCATTATATACTGTCAGATATTAATTTGCACTCCACTTTTTGGGTCATATTTATTCAAGTACTACATAGTTTGTCCTCCTAAATTCAGATATTTAAATCTATATGATACAATTGACATGAATTTTGAATTCTTATCCAAGTTAAATGAATTGTTGCACTATAATAATAGACTTGGACCTTTTTTTATTCAAGCTACCTTTCAAGCAAATACATACCTAAATTATCTCTTTTGGATGGTGTATTTACCTATTTCCTGGCCTTCATGCTTTTACACAGTTTTTGGCCAGAATGTAGGAATTGCAAAGTGGATGGTGAATGTTAGGTCAGTAGGCATGTGGATGGGGGAGTTTTCACTGTAAATCAGTCAAACTTTGTAAACTGATTATTTGGATATGAAAGATGTTTATCCTGCTGTATGTTGACATTTGGAACATTTTTGCAGATTTAAAAGATCTTTTAACTTTTCTTAGCCAATTATCAGCATCATGTCAGAAAGTGTTTTGAGTAATAGATTCCTCTTTCTACAGATTTCAATTTAGATCCTTGGAACGTTGTATCATTTATAGGTGTACATAGATCAGAGAGAATAGATCATGCAATCCCAACCCTGTCCTATTTAAGTTGAAAACAAAATTAATGATGCACTTGAGATCTCTCTATCTTCAATCCAACTCAATTCTTGTGAGTCAAGGTACTGCAGTTAGGGTAATTATTACCTTTATTGATAACCCACTCATCTGAAATGCTGGAAGATCTAAAGCTTACCAGTAAGATTTACTTTGCACAATAGTTCAATATTTAACAGAAAACTTCCTCAGTCATAATAAGGTTTTCAGTGTTATCTCCCTTCCACTCTGATTGGCACTGATGAGAAAACAACAACAGAATAATACCTGATCAGTTGGTCCCAGTGGTCGAATAGTCAGAGAATCCTAGAGATAGTGAGTTTTACAAGACATTTGGCCATTACAAATGGAAGTCATTAAACATGGTACTGGTGTGTCTCCCTTCCACGTAAGGGTAGGAGTCGTTGGCTCGGTGCCAGTATAATACGTTGTTGTCATTTTCTTTAAGTCTAAATGTGTTACCATGTGCTAGAGTAAGTAAAATGTGTTGTTTAATTATACCGACACAAGACAGTTTTTAACAGATGTACTATATCCATCAGGATACATACCAGTATGTTTACAATCGTAAAATCCTTATTTAATGTTTTAATATTATTCTCATATACATTAACTTTTTCTTTATGTTTGAAAACAATTGTGTCACCTCAGTGATTCTTTATTGTTATACCCTGCTTCACAAAAGAGGGGGGCCTCTGTGGCCGGGAGGGTAAAGTCACTGGCTTTAACACTCACTCAGCCCCTTACCGCATGGGTTTGAACCCCAGCAGGGTTGTTTGAATTTTCATGTGAGGAAGCCTTCCAGCTGGTTTGCGGTAGGTCGGTGGTTCTACCCGGATGCCTCCGTGCATTCGGGGTCTTCCTCCACTTTTAATTAGCTGGACGTCGCTATATGATTGAAATACTGTCGAAGTGACGGTAAACTCAAGTAGTCAAGTCAAGTCAAGTCACAAAAGAGGGGGCTATATAGGAATTCTGTTTGTCATATAATGTCCCATCCCATCCAACTCACAATACATAAAGACAAGGTGGGATGCAGGAATATGTATAATATTTAGTGAGAGCTATGTCTCTCCCCCTAATATATGAGGCAGAGACATACTGCTTTTTATCAGGACCGTCTGTATGTCCATACGTCCAGTTATCTGTCAGAATCTTGTGTCATGTCCAAAGTATTTCACTTGGGCTCTATCTTTGGGCATATATCTTTATGTGGTCTTTGTGCACTAGTGACACCACTGGTTTTAATTCTGTTTTCAAAGTTATTGACTCTATACGTAGATTGTACTTGAAACTTAAAGTGACTGTCACAAAATCTTTAGTTGTGCATATCTCATGTCTTGAAATGTATAGGAATGTATATTGCCAAGTGAACTTGTGCTGCGGATTCCTGCTGTTATCAGTTACAGCAGAGTTATTGGCCCTTTACATAGAATGTCAACAAAACATTGTGCGGTCTATTTCAATGTATTTCCAATAGGGTCTTGAAATTTTAAAGGAAGATATACCAGTATCAGCTAGTGAACTTGTGGGCTAGGAGTTTAACTTATTTCGACATAGATGTGTGTACTTTACTTTTAATGTTTTTAAAACATCTCCCAAAGTATTCCTGGTAGGGTCTTGAAATTTCTCAGGAAAGCATGTGAGCAAGTGTGCTATGGGCAATAACTCTGCCATCATCCATTAACAGCAGGTTTATCAGACCTTTTATTATAGTGGGAACAAATCTTGTATCAGGAGAGATATATGATTTTTGTCAAAAGTTATTGTCAGTGATCTGAAGATGAGCAATGAAACCAATGTTTTATTTGTTCATGGAGTTTTATTTGTGTCATTTCAGACCAACCCTGATGATGAGGACTTCCTTTATGTACCAAATTATGAGAAAGAACGGCTACAAGAACAGTTGGAGGAGCTAGACAGAATGTGAGCATGGAATTGTGGGATAGGGTCGGGCAAGACAAACTGCCAATAGGAATTAATGGATAGAATGGGGGACTAAACAAACTGTGATCAGGGATTGAATGACTGTGACCAGTTAATTAAAGGTTTGGAATAACATGTTAATTTACATTATCATTAAACATATGGTGCCCATCTCGGAGTTAACTTGTCATTTTTCTGTACCAAGCAGACAAGATCCACACCACTAGGTTTTCTTCATAGGCAAACAAGATCCCCCGCCAAATGTTTTAATCAGGAGGAGAGAAAAACCCCAACATATATATAAATATATGAAAGAACATGTATATTGCCATATATTGTATGAAATATTTAAATATTTTATGAAAATTTAAGTATATTATGAGAAATATTTTATGAGTATTTAAGTACAGTGAAACCTGGTAGAACTGGTTTTATCCAAACACCCCCGATTGTCAGGACAGAAAGTGAGGTCCCAACAATCTGCTTATATAAACACATATATTTGAGTGTCAGAGATTTATAAGAACCACATAATTAACTCAACATGAGCACATTGATTGTTTTTTCATTTTAATTTATTGAAAAACATGGCCACCAGGGACGGAGCCCGTTTTCCTTTTATGTATATACGGTAGTAAAACCTTCAAAAATCTTCTCCTCCAAATGTACTGGCTGGATTTCAAAATTATTTGGCACAGATGTTCCTTAGGTCACTCTGTACCAAGATTGTTCAAATTATTTTGATCGGTTGAAAAACATGGCCGCCAGGGGGCTAAGCCAATTTTCCATATATGTGTATAGTACAAATTTGAAAATACTCACTCAATTTATTGATGGCAGAGGGCAGAGCCCATTTCCAAAAATATGATAGGATATTTGCTGTTTCTTTTCTGGTTCTCAGGTGAGCGATACCAGGGCCATCATGGCCCTCTTGTTAGCATTAGCTTCCCTTTTGATTTGGGCTATATTAATATGCTGGCTGACAAATACAAATATGAATCATGTGGGCAATGAAATGTGGTAATTTGATTATAAAAGCAAATATATGTTGACTTCTGAAACCCAAATGCCTACTTCTGTGCATATCAGGGTAGTTCCAGGACTGGTTGCCCTGGTGTCAGGATAATGTGACTGAGTGGTATTATGTCAGGTGTCTACAGTGTTACAGCAGGGTGGCAACACTATATCTTTCTGAAGTAGACACAGTCACGAAATGACTGAAATACTGTTGGTGGGACGTTAAACCCAACAAATAACCCTTCTCTTGTGTCTGTGAATGACACAAATAATGACATTCATTATATAATAAATTTTGCCTTTTGATAAGATATTTATGTTGTATTTGCCATTTGTCATTATATTGTTACGCCTCGCCTGTAGACCATCGGTTCAGTGTAAAATAAATATTGTCAGGGAATCAACATCACAACTGCGCAGCTTTAAAGTTAAACATAAATTTTATTTTTGTTTACATATACACTTAGTAAACAATGAGGTTCAATATCATATATCCATCGATACTTTGTTCATATACAAATAATAAATGTAACTCTGCGGATAGCATAATGAAAAGTATTCAATACCACACGCGTACAGTGCTGGTTAACGTTAACTACTTAAATACACAAGTTCACCATTATCGTTATGATAAACGATCTATAAATATCTTAAAGTACCAAACGGATACTAAATCGGCGCGCATATTTAAAATACAACCAACAGTTCCAACAGTACCACAGTCGAATGTTGTTAGAATTTAAAATAGACCTTTAAATGTTTGTGAGTACTCATTATGATACTAAATATATTTAACTTGAAGTACACAATATCATATTTTTATCTTTAAAACTTCCGATAATGTTTATTTACTAGGAATTCCATACTAAAAATGCGATGGAATGTAGGCCATAGCTTTACCTAATTCGGGGAGGGTCTAAAACGCGGACAATATATACAATGAAGGAAAACGCGGACAATATATAACATAGAGAAAACGCAGACAATATATAACATATAGAGAAAACGCGGACAATATATAACATATAGAGAAAACGCGGACAAAATATAACATATAGAGAAAACACGGACGATATGTAACATATAAGGAAAGGATATTTGGCAATATGATAAGTAGTTTTTTAGCTCGACTATTCGAAGAATATGAGAGCTATTGTAGTCACCCTGGCGTCGGCGTTGCAGCTTTTGGTTAAAGTTTTGCGTGCAAATTACTATCAACCTTATATCTCAATAACCATTTATGGTATTGACTTGAAAGTTTATAAATATGTTCAGGGACATCAGACAACCAAGGTAGATAACTCTTGACTGAATTTAATATGAATTATGGCCCCTTTTTAACTTAGAAATTTTGGTTAAAGTTTTGCATGCAATAGAAAATTTGGTTAAAGTTTTGCGTGCAATCTACTATCTAGTTTGTATCTCAATAACCATTCATGGTATTGACTTGAAAGTTTATGAATATGTTTAGGGGCATCATACAACCAAGGTAGATAACTCTTGATGGAATATATTACAAATCATGGCCCCTTTTTAACTTAGAAATTTTGGTTAAAGTTTTGCATGCAAGATACTCTCATGCTTATATTTCAGTATCAAGCATGCGATTGATTTGAAACATCTTTAATATGTTTAGGGGTATCATACTTTCATGGTAGATAACTCTTGACAGAATATGTTACAAATTATTGCCCCTTTTTAACTTAGAAATTTTGGTTAAAGTTTTGCATGCAAGGTACTTTCATGCTAATATCTCAGTATCCAGGCATGGGATTGATTTTAAACATCTTTAATACGTTTAGGGGTATCATACTTTCATGGTAGATAACTTTTGATGGAATATATAACAAGTTATGGCCCCTTTTTTAACTTAGAAATTTTGGTTAAAGTTTTGCATGCAAGGTACTTTCATGCTAATATCTCAGTATCCGGGCATGGGATTGATTTGAAACATCTTTAATACATTTAGGGGTATCATACTTTCATGGTAGATAACTCTTGTTATTTTCATGCTTATATCTCAGTATCCAGGCATGGGATTGATTTGAAAGTTTATGAATATGTTTAGGGGCATCATACAACCAAGGTAGATAACTCTTGATGGAATATATTACAAGTTATGGCCCCCTTTTTAACTTAGAAATTTTGGTTTAAGTTTTGCATGCAAGGTACTTTCATGTTTATATCTCAGAGTCCAGGCATGGAATTGATTTGAAACATCTTTAATATGTTTAGGGGTATCATACTATAAAGGAAGATAACACTTGATGGAATAAATTAAAAATTATGACCCCCTTTTAACTTAGAATTTTGGTTAAATTTTTGCATTCAAGCTACTATCCAGCTTATATCTCAGAAATTGCTTGTGGAATTGACTAGAAAGTTAAGGAGTGTCTTCAAGGGCATCAGAAAACAGGAGGATTACTTTTGGACTGATGCAAATTATGGCCCTTTTCTAACTTAGATTTTTGGTTAAAGTTTTGCATGCACAGTGTTATTGTGCTTATGTCTCAGTAACTAGGCATGGGATTTATTTTAGACATCATAAATATATTAAGGGGTATCAGACTATCAAGGTATATCATGTTTGACTATTATTATGTACAGGGAAAGTGAAGGGCAAGAATTGAAATAGATTTCATTTGATTTACCAACAAGCATTTTGAATAGTCAAGCGTGCTGTCCTCTGACAGCTCTTGTTAGTTTTAAATGATAAGAAAAGTGTATGCGTATCATTTTTGTAGTATATTGAATTAAATAGGTTAGTTATAATTGATTTTAATGCAGAGAGAACATCGTTGAGATACTTCATAATAATACAGTACGTCAATAATAGGCAATAATAGTCTATGGTTTATAAATTTATTATAAATATATACAAAAAGAAGATGAATAATATTTAATGTGATCTAGTATGATATCAGTATTTACTCTCTCTCTCTCTCGCGGACGACATGTAACATATAGGGAAAGAGCGGACGATATATAACATAGAGGGGGAAAGCGGACGCTGTATTTTTTTACTCATATTTGCATGGTATATTAATATTATGACGAATAAAAAGAAAATCAAGAAGCACAACATGCGGGCAATAGACATAGACTGGAAACGCGGACACTATAGATAAATTTATTTCGGAATTGTATACAAGTAAACAGAGGCAAATTAAAACATCTATAAATTATTTACACAGTGTCACATATTTTCTTCAAACATTTTATATCACAGTTACTATTCATATTATCACAGTTAATTTATTCTTACAGTGTTACATTTTCAAGATTACCTGTGTGCATTCAATAAATTAAATAAATAACTGTAGCCGATACATTAAAGATACATTACTGACGAAAACTAACAGAGGAAAACAGTGTGACCTTAGTACAAATGTAATACACATAAATGATGTAACAATCCGGCTCACAGTCAGTGTCAATTACATGAAATAAAAGTCATGTTTGTTTCACTACAAAAGGATTAAATGTCCGTACAAGTTGGAAGGTGACAAGGTAACTTAGATAAATGTTTTAAATGTCTATATAAGAGAATTAATTCACAATGATGGTTCTTCAAGTATTAAATGTCACTGATATGCGGGGCATATCAATATATGTCATGAAATGATCATAAAAAGAAACTTGTTAGAAATGTGTGTTATGTTTCTGTATACATGTACTAACTGAACTTTTATTTCTCTCTATTCGGCCTTTGGCATTGCAAATGCAATCATTCATATATTATGTTGCAATTTTCAGTACACCAAATATTCAGTGTATGTTGAAGCCTCACTGATCTGTAACTTACATGTTTTACGTTATAGTTTCCACTGGCACAGAAAAAAATGAGTTCAATAATAAAAAAAAGCGTAAATAATTCAGTTTGATTTATTTAGGCCATGTATTTATTCGTTTTATAAGTGTGTGGCTGACGTATGACAGAAAAGGAGAGAAAAAAATGAAATGAGAGATCATGTGCATCTCTTCTTTGAAATTTTTTAAGATATTCGTACATGTACAAAGTCATGAAAAATTACAAGAATACTTAAAAAGAGCTCATTTTTATTAATCTAAATATATGTGATATATGGAAAGGTGGTGCTACAGATCGGCAAGTACCATGAAAAACCAGCACACCACTACGCTGCAGACTTTTTGATGACCCAGTCTCCATTAACAATGTCAATGTATATAATCAATAGTTTTGTTCGTTTCTGGAACCTGGGGAAATTTTCGTCCAAGCGATGGGTGTAAAAGGACGTAACAAAAATATAGCTATCATTAACCTTGGGGCCTGCCTAGCTAGTTGTTTTGCTAACTAAAACATGAGGCAATAATATATACACAGCTGATTTAAAAAAATGATTATTACAAAACTGAAGTTCAAGCCAAATAAATCAAGAAGAATCAAGGTGAAATATCATATCATTAAAAACTTAACAGAATCCATCCCCTAAGAGTCACAACTAGTAGAAGCAACACCATAAAACACACACACAAAAACGCAGGAACGAAATTCCAATTATTAAATTGCAGCAACTGTCTGCCCTGCCCGAAATAGCTGGGCATTCAAGTCCGGTCAAAGAAGTAAGACTTCAAATGACAAAGACCTGGCCCCAGGATTGTCGCAACTGCGGCCAGTGTACACCCAGCATTACTTCTGTCCCTCTCTTGAAATAAAGCAGGGCTTGTAACATGAAAACATGCGACAGAAGTTCGGAAGTATCCTGACACAATACCACTTCAGCCATATTGTTAAGCAACCAAAGCCCTAATTCATAAATAAAAACAATTCATCGCTTGAACTATGCGATTAGGATTTGTCGTGTCACCCAGCGAACTCACGCACCAAAAGGTGACCGCTTAATTGGTCTTAAAGAACTCACAAAGAGGATCACAGACGTAAATAACCGCAAAATCCGTACCTTTCTATGGGTTTTTGACAAAAGGAGGTACATGTTATTCGAAACTGAAATTAGAAAGCACACATCTACTTGTAGACAATGAAAATAGTAGAACGAAATCATATGTCATAAACAATTTATAAACAAGTATTTTAACACCACTAAACCAAGACCATCATGAAATTAAAAACCTAAAATCGTTTCAATGGTTTAATGTTTCATGGACATTATTAGAGTCACTATAATACTACACCATGGACACGTGTCATGATATTAGCAATAACACCATTCACAGTCACATCCGTACACAGGGGCCAGTCAGATTTGGAACTGCCTCTACATGATGAGCACCCAATAAATGCCGTCATGTTAGTAACATGTATGTTGTAGCCATTGCCTCCAGTTATACGTGTGAATGCTATAAGCACACAAGTCACTGTGACTCTTCTCACTTCAGAAAATTCAACATTTACCGTGAATGAAAAAAAAAAAGTGTCATAAATATAACTTGAAAACATCAAGCTATTGTTATCGATTGTATGAAAACACCAAGCTATTGTTATTGATTGTATACCTATGCTTTAAATCAGATATTAAACTATAAATGATGCCGTTGTGTTATTTAAAGCGAATTAAATATTATTAATATTCTCTTACTAATTGCATTGTTGATAAAAAATGTCGTAATGAAATTCAAATAACTTTTCAGCTAATCTGAAACAAGAAATATCTGTCAAAAAGATAGGGATTAAAATAATTGAGCTTACCTGTCTGTGAAGTCAAAAAAAAGCACAGAAAGCAAAGCGCAATCGACGAAGTAAACATTTAAAAATGATTGTAACTACTATAATTTTCAGTCTTACGGTGACAATTATTATTGAAACATATTTTAATATACAATTTATAACACCCATCAAAGAGGAGTGTTTAAATTAATCAAATGCATATTTATGAAAGAAATTGTAATTCACTCCACAGGTTTTGAAGTTGATTGGAGCAAATCATATCGTATAACAGAGACATTAAAAATGAAGAGAGGACACTGTTTTGAGACAATGAGATCGTAAATAGACCAAGTTGTGTTTAAAATCAAAGAAATAGAAATCCTAGACTTTGTTGTGACGGGCTTCCTCTTATTGTGATAATATCGTGGTTTTAATCGAGTTTGACAGCTGCCGGGACTGGCTATATCCAGTTTCATTCACAGGCAATAAAAAAGGTAAGTTTTAATTTGTCTATCAGAACATAAACAAATATCTTTTTCCCGAGAAAAGGGATTTACAACTGTTTTAAAAGAAATATTTACTATGGCACTGGATATCAATCACAATGATGTATCGGTTATTTTATCTAGGTTTTGAATTTTCTGCTAAAATTACAAAATCAAATTTAAAGGTAATGACCATTGAGAACTAAAACTTTTATTCGCTTCAAATGAAACCGGAAGAAGCCCGTCCCGGCAGTTCTCAAGCTCGCTCGGAACATTAAAAACACTTTTTTATCATTTATAGGAGTAAAAACATCAAAGGAACCGATAAATTCTTTATTTTTTATTCAGTCCACATGACTGAGCGAAATTGTCATGAAAATGCGATATTCAAAAATAGCCGAAAACAGTGTACTTCCTTTCTATTTTTGATGTTACCATTATATACAATATAATTCGACCTATTCAACTTAAGTCCCTGTGATTCAGTCAGATTTCGTGAATACGTAGCATGTATTTCAGCTATTTATCTCAACAAAAAATCGTACAAAATTTCATTTGGCTTTATTAAGTCATAAGTGAGGTTAGATAGCTGCAAAGAAAAACAGAACATAATTACTCACCCGTTAAATAAAAGACGCTTTGCTCTGTACAGGTTTGTCAACTGGTTGGTTATTTGATCCTTTCATGTGCCTCTTCGAATACTTATTCTTGTATGTGTAATGTGTAATAATTTGAGATCTAACGGACCCTTTGGTAGTGTATGATCATCTTGTGAAAAAAAAAACCCAAAAAACTCAGAAGAACAGTAAAGATTGTTCGCATCAGTACCTTAAAGGTCTACGAGAGGTTGACTCGTGTTAAAATTAAAAATTCACAAATCAAACGATCACTTAACTCTTTGGTATATATTCCTTTAAACGACATCTCCTCTGAAACCGCTGGACAGAATTTGATTAAACTTGGCAGGGATGATCCTTGGATGAACCTACACAAAAGTTGCTAAAATAAACTTGGTCCATATAGAACTCTGGTTGCCATGGCAACGGAAAGAAAATAAAATGAAAATTTTAAAAATCATCTGCTTCAAAACTACTGGCCAGATTTCAAAATGTTTTGGTACAGATGTTCCTTAGGTAACCATCTACTAAGATTGCTAAAATTATTTCGATCCGGGGAAAAAATGGCCGCCAGGGGCGGTGCTGATTTGCCTAATATGTATATAGTGAAACCTATAAATGGCATCTTCTCTGAAACCTCTGGGCAGAATTTGATTAATCTTGGCACGGATGATCCTTTGGTGTACATTCACAAAAGTTGCTAAAATATACTTGATCCATGTGGAACTCTGGTCGCCATGGCAACAGAAAGAAAATATGATAACTTTAATAATAATCATCTCTTTCAAAACTACCGGCCTGATTTTTTCAATGTTTTGGTACAGATGTTCCTTGGGTAACCATCTACCAAGATGCTAAAATTATTCAGATCCGTAAAAAACATGGTCGCCAGGGGCAGGGCTAATTTGCCTTATATGTTTATAGTGAAACCTTAAACGACATCTTCTCTAAATATGCTGGACAGTATTTGATTAAACTTGGCAGGGGTGATCCTTCGGTGAACCTTCACAAAAGTTGCTTAAACATACTTGATCCATATTGAACCCAGTTTGCCATGGCAACGGAAAAATATGATAACTTTAAAAATCATCTTCTTCAAAACTACTGGCCAGATTTGAAATTGTTTTGGTACAGATGTTCCTTGCAGTTCCTTGAGGTTTATACACGTGAAGTGGACTCCGTGGAACTAACCATCTACCAAGATTGCTAAATAAATTTCCGATCCGTAAAAAAATATGGCCGCCAGGGGCGGAGATAATTTGCCTTATATGTATATAGTGAAAACTTTAAATGACATCTCCTCTGAACCACTGGGTGAACCTTCACAAAAGTTGCTTAAATAACTTGAACCTTGCAGAACTCTGGTTGCCATGGCAACGGAAAAAAACAACTATGAAAACTTTAAAAACCATCTTCTTCAAAACTACTTGCCAGATTTCAAAATGTTTAAGTACAGATGTTCCTTAGGTAACCCTATACTCAGGTGAGCGATTTAGGGCCTCTATGGTCTTTTTTTTTTTATTTATTTTTCTTTTTTTTTCCCAAAGGTCAAGGTCATGGAGGCACACGTCAAGGTTAAGAAAGTACGATGACGAAAACGCAAAAAGTGAAATCACGAAAGTACGATGAAGAAAACGCGAAAGTATGTGCAATGATGAAACGCGAAAGTACGATCACGAACACGCAAAACACGATGATGAAAGTACGATATAATATCGCGTCTCTGTCATTGTGGTTTCACGTTTTCATCATCGTACTTTTGCGTTTTCGTCTTTTCATAATCGTACTGTCGTGATTTCATGTTGTTGTTTTCTTTTTTGCGTTTCAGGTTATTTCATTTTCATGGCTTTATCGAACAAAGAGTCTATCTTTACCTATCTATTTATCCATTTTAAACAAATTTTAGCGAAAAATGAATTGATATTTTATAAGCATATAGATAAATATAAATAAATAACATTACGTTATATATCTATACACAGATAATAATATAAATAGGCATCAAATATTATTAACATAGGTATTTTATATTAATCATACATGTATATTTATATGAAAATAATAATAATTGAATATATGGCAGTGTAGTCCCGATATTGGTAGTCCATGTTAAGAGAGAGCGAGAGCTGGAGCGAGAGATGGTTTACAGAAATATTAAACTGATGTTATTTTTTTAAATAATTAAATAAATAAATAACATTCATCAATTTATACGTAATTATGAAGATTTTATATTTGCATACACTAGTTGCCTCGCTAAACTGATAACCTCTAATCACAAAAACAAAAACAAAACAAAACAGGCCCGATGGAAACATAAGATCGTCTAATAGAAGGCCGAGATTTCGATCCAGGCTCAGATTTCCAACCTGAAGTATACGACTAATATCTCTATGAGTGGGCTGAGATTTCACACAGACTCAAATTTGCAACCAAAATGTACGAGTAATACATGTATCCGAAGTAAGTATGGTAGAGATGGGAAGATTGTCAGCCCGTGTATACAAGTGGACTGAGATTTCCACTTAGCTATACGAGTAATATCACTTATATATATATATACATAGTAAAAAGGGAGAGACATCAACCAGTCTATTAAAAGACTTAGATCTCCGACCGGGTTCAGATAATATCAGTCAATTCAAAATCAACATTGACCGTCTACCGGTATATAAGTAAAATAGCTCCGACATCTGTTTTATAGCAGCGCCTCTATCCAGTAATATTCTTGTTTGCTTGCAAAAGTTGTGTTTTTTTTTTTTTGACAGAAAAAAATGTGTGTTACATATTTGTTAAGATATTCAACTTGTACATGCTCGACAACGTTGCTACTATGCATAAAAAAGAAATGCAAAAATACCTGAAGGTATGATATCTGTCGACGGTTTTTAAGTTCAAATTATTTCCGATTACGGACCGTCTTCGGGGATACTCGCCAATGTTAATTGTAAAGAGTATTTTGACATCCATACAAAAATCTAAATAGCAAGAATTGTTATCACATTATGAACCATTTGCGTTTGTCTGGATTATGTCAATATCATTTTATATTTTATTTTTCATTATAAATATAATGAACCTTTAAGTACTCCCGATCTGATATTTTATTTTTTAAATTACGTTCGACTTATATCACAAAAAAATGTCTGCACCACGATTTCTCATATGTGAAACAGCAAATGTCATTGCCAGTTCAAGTTCATGCAAGCCTTCAAATCCTCTAATGGACACTTTTTCCAGATCTTTTTAAACTACTAGTACATGTGTGTATATTCTGAATCTGTATTGTTTCATTAATACAAATATATATTTTTTTTTAGAAAATCTACTGTCATATAAAGAAGTTATTGACATTTGCGTTACCTTACCCCAATTTCGGCTTTTATGATGGAAAAGTGCTCATAATTATCACAAGACATAATTTTCTATAACTGTCTCTATACCTTGGACAACATTCTTTATTTTATAAATATATATATATATATGACCACAACATTCAGGCAAAGAATAAACGCATTTTATCGTTAAGATGTAAAGTAATTCGAATTTGAAATGACTCACTAGCACATTTCACTCTGGACTAAAACTAGTTAAGACGATAATTTACTACTTATTGTTGTAAAAATTGATCTTTATATTATCATCAGACTGTAGAAAACGTCAAATCAAAGTCCTCCGTGGAGCGCTATATGTGTTATCTTTGAGACCAATACTTCCTATTTTGAGAGATCTATGTTCTTATTTTCCTATACATGTATGAAATTAATAGATATTCTGTCTACATACCTGTATTTTTTTACTGTGGACTATAAAGTAGTTTTTGAGTTAAAGGCATCTCGAAAGGAATGTGGTATCCCACTGAGCCAGGCCCCCACCTGCTGTGACCAGACCTGCTAATTGCTGGTCATCACTGCAGGGAGTCTTTAGCTAATATAGTACTAATCTGTCACAGTAAAACCTCTGATGGGTTAATGCAAAACTAAATTACCTGCTAGTATGGAAGTGAGACAGTAGGCTAGTTTTACACAAAGCCATAAACATTTTAATAAATGTTAGTGATAATGTGGGTTGTTTACTGTATAATCCCTTACATATTCTTTATTGCATTAATTACTAGGTTTCAATTTTGTAACTGCATGATTATGTATTTATTTCATAGTTAAATATATGATTTTGAAAATACATGAAGAGATACAAGTTTTAGTATTCAAAATGACTTAAAATGAGTCTGAAGGACATTATTCTGACAATGAATGACTTTTTAAATTGCTTTTGTTAGAGGGTGTGTGTTACATGGGACATAAATGGAAGTGACCTCCTCATGTTAATCCTGTACTCTAAGAAATGTAACGAAACGTTACTAACATTGTAAAACGTGCTTATTTTATAATTGAATTGAAATTAATAAATAGTTTATGGAAAATCATGAGTGTTGTTTTTCTTCTTCATTTATATTATTATGACATAACAAACAAAATCAAGTATTTAAAACAGTGTTGATTTTCTGGCATAAACAGGAGTTGAGGGAAGAATTGAGAGAATTCAAGTATTTAGTAATACATAATTTATTTCCAAACTTAATGTCGCTTTTTATGATAAATTTTACAGATCAAAATAAAATATAAATTAAAATATATATGAGAACTAAAAGAATGAAAGAAAGAAATAACAAAATGTATAAGAAATAGCAAAATCAACCAACAAAGTAAGAAAGAAAACAAATAAAGATTTATATTTAATTAAATAAAAAAGAACTGATAGAATAATTTCTGGTATTTAGGATTGCGTAATTTGTATATTCACAACTATTTCCTTTACAAACTGTGAATGACTATGTTCAACCCCCAAATATAGCATACATACACTTGGATCTTGAACAATACCTGTGTGACAGACACATCGTGACAGACTGTGGCAGCCTGGCTTATCAGAAAACAGGTGGGTGAATAAATGGGGGGTCACTTATATAAGGGTTTTGAGATGCCTGTAAAGACACAGTCTCAAAACTTTTGGGACATCCCTCGTGTATGACTGAAGTACTGCCTACTTATATGACTCTAAAATTGACAATACTGATATTGTCTTTATAAAACACATTTTGGACATTTTATATATTTCTTTTCATCTTAATATACTTGTATTTATGAACATTACAAAACAGGAACACGATTTAATGAGGTGCGTTTGCTCTCTACTTAACCGGAAATAACAAGATTTAGTCTAGCAACTGAATGTATGGGCAAATGTTTGCTATCAGATTATCAGATCATCGAAGTTTCAATGACAGGACATTGAACGAAATTGACCGGGTCATACTAAGTTATCCGGGAGGTCATAACCGTGAATTTACTTTTGACAAATTTAGACGCGTGTAAGTTTAGAAGTAATACACTTAAATAATTTGACCGTTTGGAAATGTTAAGGGCGTTTCATAATTCGTAAAAAGTCGTAAAAAACGGTACTGTTATAGCTCCTTGCTTGGCGCTCAGCATATAAGGGTAGTTGCAGGACTGGTTTGCCCGGTGTCAGGATAATGTGACTGGGTGTGGTATCATACCACATGTCTACGGCGTGATACTGCAGTGTGGCAGCACTATATCTGTCTCAAGTAGACATCGTCTCCAAATTACTGAAATACTGTCAGTGGGACGTTAAACCCAACAAACAAACATAATTATTCAGATCAACTTTAGTTTAAACTCGTCTATTTTACGTCGATGGGAAACGGATACTAATTTTGAAAGGTCCTGTTTTTGATCTGTACTATAAGCAAGGATAAACCATGGGAAATATTTTCTTTGCAAATGGGTTCGAACTCACAACCTTGGGATCCCCAGCCATGTACATTACAACTTGACCACTGTACCCTTTCGTTATTAATGACTGGAGGTACTTACATAGAAAATTGATGCAAATGTTCAGTGAAAAGTTGAATTAAAGAGATGTGATTTTTTTTCTCTCGTTCGCCCTACACGGTCAGTCCTTTCACAGAGATGAAGTTCGTGGTCATCTTCAGATTCTCCAGTTTTTGGTTCACTGGAGTTTCTGATGGCCATGTTGCTGTTCTCTCCTGGTCATGCCGCTTTCATCTTTGGAGGATATGCTCTGTGATCTGTTCTTCTTGACCACATGGACAGAGGGGTGATGGTATTCTAGCTTGTACTTCCTGTACATATGTGAATTCAGTCTGTTGTGACCTGACAATGACAACTTGCTCTAGCCTGTGAAGTTGATGATATGCATCTATTTTCTTGTCGTGGCCTGATCAGTGACTTGATAATGGCTACTTTCTTATGGTAGCCTACAATACACTGGTGTTGGGCTGTTCAGACTGCGTTCCAAGTTTTGCTAGTTTGCCTTTTCATTCCTAGAAATACTACAATGTGCAGGTATCCACTAGAGAGCAACACTGCGTAATATACTCAACTGGTGCAGTGCTCTGGCTAGCCTTTGTGTCTTGGTGTTAGTCAGGGCTTGTATAAGAGATTGAGAGTCTGTGAAGAAGACAACTAATGAGACCTCTCAACAAGGTCTTCAACTATGGAAACGGCTTCCATGAGTGCTTTTGACTATGCTTTGTAATTGTTGCAGTGTTTTCCTGGCGGTGAACTAGCTGTTTTTGTACCGCCATTTGAGCATTGTATGAAAATACAAACTTCTCCATCTTTGATAGTATCAGTTGCTGATCCATCTGTGTACACATGGATCCATTCCTCTGGGGTTACTCTTCGCTGATCATATCTAGAAGTGCAACTTTCCTGGCATGGTCATCCTCCCCTTTCTTTGGTTCTATGTTAGGTACCCTGGTACAGACTGAAACTGCAGACAGGTCATTTTCACGTGGATCTGAAAGCCATAACTGGGAGAGTAGTCTCACTGCTCAAAGATTGGTGTTCTCTTTTGAGCTTTTTGGCCTCATGGACAGACCTCTTATATCGCTTGAGACTGTGCTTGCAGCAGGATCTTAGTTTTTCTCCTATCTTGCAGAGGCTGTATCCCGGTGATTTGCTCCATGAGCTGGACCGGGGTGGATTTAGTGGCTCCTGCAGCCGAAAGCCACACCAATATAAGGTGCTTGGTTTCCCTCTTTCTACTCTGAACCTTATCCAAACTGACTCTAGCTCTTCTGTTGTGGGGATAAGATCTGATCCATTAAAGCATAGTGCCTTCAACGCCCCCTCTCGTCAGCTTGACAAGGAGGCCATTTGTCCAGACTTTATCAAAGGCTCGCTGTAGGTCAGTCCTTGCTGCAAAGACGACCTTCTGTTCTTGGAAGGCATCCTCAATTTCTTGAGCTAGGTATGTTGTTGGTCTTCAGTGGGTCGAAACTGTCTAAATCAGCTTGCTGGGTTGCATGTAGCTTTTTTGTTTCCATGTAGTAATTTAAGCGATGATTAATAATCCTCTCCATTGTCTGTCCAACACGTAGGGCTTATGGGGCAATAGCTAACCGACTGTTTTGAGCTCTTGCCTTTTTTCAGGATGGGTACCATTACGGCCTCCCGCCACATCTGTGGCAGCATACCTAAGTACCAGTTGTTGGTATCGATTTTCTGGAGTTTGCACATTGCTGCATTGCCTAAGTGGGTCAACATTTCATTTGTGACACCAAATGGACCTGGCGACCTCTTCTTTTACAGCTGTCTGAGGGCTGTTTTGAGCTCCTGTAAGGTCAGCCGCACGTGCTCTGACTTCCCTCCTGTCCTCCTCTCCCGCTGCTCCCTTCGTGCCTTTCGCTTCCGCTCCTTGTTGATGGGGACGTCACTGACATCTCTGTTGTTGTTAGCTTTTTTTTCTGCCTGTTTACCGTCAACAAGTTGCTATCTTCTTTTAAGGTGGTTGTGCCTCTTTCCATTTCCCTCATCATTCATCTGTCTCGCAAGCTTCCACAACTCGGTGCCATCTCTCTCTATGTTGAGTGAGGCAGTCTTGGCTCTCCAACTCTTCCTGGTGGCTTCAAGCTTGTGTCTTAGGACTTGGCTTTGGTATGTTGAAGGTCGCTTTTGCTTTCATATTAGGGATGAACTTCTGCTTTTCGACTGGCCTCTGACAGTTTCCTTTGTAATCCCTCCAACCCTTCATTCAGTACGGTTTATAGCTTTTCTTGCTCCCCTGGGTATGGACATGAGTGCAGGCAAGATCTGGCGTTGACGTAGTGTGCCATTGTCTTAAGTAAAAAGTTGGTTGATCCTCTGGACTGTTGATCAGGTTTAGATTGTTGTCATCCTGCTAGGTCTACACATCCTCTCCTCGCTTGTCCATGTGGTCAGAAATTAACTACTTATTCTGGCACTCTGCCTTTTCGTCCATCCAAGGTACTTGGTTATCATAGTTATCACATACTGTGGTTAAATCTTTAACAAAATCAGAAGGATGCTTTGTTCAGACCAGCTTATCAAAAGCTAGGCAGAAATTTGACAATTTAGGCTGTTGTCATAAGTTACCCACACGCATGATATTTTTAACTAAAATTTGAAAGGAAAAAAAATAAAATAAAAGGATAAAGAACATATTGCATATAATGTTCCAGCCAGAATTTCTTCTCTGAACAGTCAACTGATATTAAATCAGCGCTGGTTTGAGAGTCCACACACTCGAAATCTCAGGTAATATTTATACAGATCATATAGAAAAATAATTGTGGTCTTTCAAAGTGAGACACTGGAAATTATCCGAAGTATTATTGTCAGGGGAATCATATAACTGAAACTTATATCTGGTATGGTTTAGATAGATACGTTTCCAGGGGAATGAAAACAGCATCATTAGGACTTTCTGCCTACAGGCAGAAAGTCATATTGGGTTTGTACTGTTTTTTTATTAGGACTTTCTGCCTACAGGCAGAAAGTCATATTGGGTTTGTACTGTTTTTTTATTATTCTTCTTCTTCTTATTCTTTTTTTCTTCCTCTTATATTTGTGTTAATTTCGAGGTGTTGCCATTGACTCAGAACAATGAAAATTTTATGGCATATATTTCAAACCATGAGCTTTCTGTTGCAATGAATTGTATATTCATATGACGTCATATAACGTCAGACTTGACGTCACGTGAAAAAGTTTGTACGCGGTCTACAGCCATTATTTCTGGACCGATTTTCATCAAAATTTCACAGAATGTGTATGTTAGGCTCTAGTTGTGCATCCCGGTGTCCGTTTTTCAAAATTCGAAAAGTCCATGGTTCTATAGCGAATCCAAGATTCGAACCAAGGTCGTAAATTTTTAAATGCTTATAAAATCTGTCCTATTTAAGATAGAAAGTTGATATTTAGTCGTGTTAGTGACGTGATTTTTTGAAATGTATGTAATATTAACAAGAATATTTCTATATGTTGCAATTGTCGAAGGGCAATGAAAATTTAATGAAACATGCTTCAAACGCTGAAATTTTGATTTCTATGATTTTCATATGCCTATGACGTCATATGACGTCACACTTGAAATATGCATCAAAAGTTTGTACGCGGTCTGCAGCCATTGTTTATGAACCGATTTTCATCAAATTTTCACAGAATGTGTATATTAAGTTCTAGTTGTGCATCTCGGTGTCCGTTTTTCAAAATTCGAAAAGTCCATGGTTCTATAGCGAATCCAAGATTCGAACCAAGGTCGTACATTTTTAAATGCTCATAAAATCGGTCCTATTTGAGATAGAAAAGTGATATTTGGTCAGTATATAGGTCTCTGGGAGTCTTATACATTTTGTAAAAATAAACGTCATATGACGTCACGTGACGTCATTATATGATAATGTATTTCTAATATTAACAAGGGTATTTCTATATGTTGAAATTGTCGAAGGGCAATGAAAATTTAATGACACATGATTCAGACGCTGAAATTTCGATTTCAATGATTTTCAGAAGCCTATGACGTCATATGACGTCACATTTGAAATTGACTACGAAAGTTTGTACACGGTCCAGAGCCATTATTAATGGGCCGATTTTTATCAAATTTTCACAGAATGTGTATATTACGTTCTTATTGTGTATACCGGTGTCCGTTTTTCAAAATTCGAAAAGTCCAAGCATCTATGGCGGATCCAAGATTCGAACCAAGGACGTCAATTTTTAAATGCTTATAAAAACTGTCCTATTTGAGATAGAAAGTTGAAATTTTGTCAGTTAGTAGGTCTCTGGGTGTCTAACAATTATGTGAAAATAAACGTCATATGACGTCACGTGACGTCATTTTTTTATTATTATTATTCTTTTCTTCTTCCTAACTAAACGCTTATTTTAATATGTTGCAATAGTCCTAGGACGATGAAATTTTTATGGGTTTTTAGTCACGTGAGGAAATTTTGATTTCAATGATTATTAGCAGCCTATGACGTCACATGACGTCACAGCTAAAAATAGTGAAAAATGGTGTTCGCGCTCTACAGCCGTCATTTATGGTCGGATTGTCTTCAAATTTTCACAGATGGTACATCTTGAAACTAAGGTGTGCATATCCTGTCAGCTAACCGAAATTCCGAAAGACCGAAGTTCTGTGGCTGAAATAAGATTCGAACATAGGACCGAAAATTTCATTTTAGGATTAAAGAGCTTCAGGATGAGATAGAAAGTTGAAACTTACACAGTTTGCAGTTCTGCAGAATTTCTACATATATTTTGAGTCGTGACGTCAAATGTCGTCATGTGACGTCATAAGCATACTTCTTAATTTTCATTTTAGGGCAATGATTTCGACATGATGCCAGTTGTTCAGAATAATGAAGATTTTAGAGTTATGACAGTAAAGTATGCGCTTTTGAACAAAAGCATCTTCATCACCCTATGACGTCATGTGACGTCAGAGCTAAAAATATTGAACAATGGTGTTCGCGCTCTACTGCCGCCATTTATGGTCGGATTTTCTTGTAATTTTCACAGATGGTACACCTTGAAACTAAGGTGTACATATCCTGCCAGCTTACCGAAATTCCGAAAAACCGAAGTTCTGTGGCTGAAGTAATATTCGAACAAAGGACCAAAAATTTCATTTTAGGATTGAAGAGCTTCAGGATGAGATAGAAAGTTGAAACTTGCACAGTTTGTAGTTCTGCATTATTTCTACAAATATTTTGAATCGTGACGTCAGAGGACGTCATAAGCATACCACTTATTTTTAATTTGGGGCAATGATTTCGACATGATGCCAATTGTTCAGAATAATGAAAATTTCAGAGTTATTGCAGTAAAGTATGCGCTTTTAAGCAACAGCATTTTCAGCACCCTATGACGTCACGTGACGTCAGAGCTAAACATAGTGAAAAATGGTGTTCGCGTTCTACAGCCGCCATTTATGATCAGATTTTCTTCAAATTTTTACAAATGGTACATCTTGAAACTAAGGTGTGAATATTTTGTCAGCTAACCTTAATTCCGAAAAACCGAAGTATTGTGGCTGAAGTAAGATTCGAACAAAGGACCAAAAATTTCATTTTAGGGCTAAAGAACTTCGGGATGAGATAGAAAGTTGAAACTTACACAGTTTGCAGTTCTGCAGAATTTCTTAATATATTTTGAGTCGTTACGTCATATGACGTCATAAGCATACTACTACTACTGCTACTTATTTTTTTTTTCTTCGTAACTAAACGCTTATTTATAATATAATGTCAATTAATCAGCATGAACATGAAATACTACCAGAGGTGAGTCATTACATGAAACTTCTATCTCCTGCTTTTTGCATTAACACAGGTTACAGAAAGTCCTATCATTCGTTTAGACGAATGACATCTAGTTATTCTTCTTCTTCTTATTCTTTTTTTCTTCCTCTTATATTTGTGTTAATTTCGAGGTGTTGCCATTGACTCAGAACAATGAAAATTTTATGGCATATATTTCAAACCATGAGCTTTCGGATGCAAGGAATTTCATATTCATATGACGTCACATAACGTCAGATTTGACGTCAGGTGAAAAAGTTTGTTCGCGGTCTACAGCCATTATTTCTGGACCGATTTTCATCAAAATTTCACAGATTGTGTATGTTAGGCTCTAGTTGTGCATCCCTGTGTCCGTTTTTCAAAATTCGAAAAGTCCATGGTTCTATAGCGAATCCAAGATTCGAACCAAGGTCGTACATTTTTAAATGCTTATAAA
The DNA here is from genome assembly GCA_021229015.1 of Solen grandis. Lineage (NCBI taxonomy): Eukaryota > Metazoa > Mollusca > Bivalvia > Adapedonta > Solenidae > Solen > Solen grandis. The sequence goes on along the minus strand of CM037787.1, from coordinate 20,670,144 downwards.
ATATGTCCTATTTAAGATAGAAAGTTGATATTTAGTCAGTATATAGGTCTCTAGAAGTTTTAAACATTTTGTGAAAATAAATGTCATATGACGTCACGTGACGTCATTATATGATAATGTATTTCTAATATTAACAAGAATATTTCTATATGTTGATATTGTCGAAGGGCAATGAAAATTTAATGACACATGCTTCAAACGCTGAAATTTTGATTTCCATGAATTTCATATGCCTATGACGTCATATGACGTCACACTCGAAATATGCAACAAAAGTTTGTACGCGGTCTACAGCCATTGTTTATGAACCGATTTTCATCAAATTTTCACAGAATGTGTATATTAAGTTCTAGTTGTGCATCTCGGTGTCCGTTTTACAAAATTCGAAAAGTCCATGGTTCTATAGCGAATTCAAGATTCGAACCAAGGTCGTAAATTTTTAAATGCTTATAAAATCGGTCCTATTTGAGATAGAAAAGTGATATTTGGTCAGTATATAGGTCTTTGGGAGTCTTAAAGATTTTGTGAAAATAAACGTCATATGACGTCACGTGACGTCATTATATGATAATGTATTTCTAATATTAACAAGAGTATTTCTATATGTTGAAATTGTCGAAGGGCAATGAAAATTTAATGACAAATGATTCAGATGCTGAAATTTCGATTTCAATGATTTTCAGAAGCCTATGACGTCATATGACGTCACATTTGAAATTGATTACGAAAGTTTGTACACGGTCCAGAGCCATTATTAATGGGCCGATTTTTATCAAATTTTCACAGAATGTGTATATTACGTTCTTATTGTGTATTCCGGTGTCCGTTTTTCAAAATTCGAAAAGTCCAAGCATCTATGGCGGATCCAAGATTCGAACCAAAGACGTCAATTTTTAAATGCTTATAAAAACTGTCCTATTTGAGATAGAAAGGTGAAATTTTGTCAGTTAGTAGTTCTCTGGATGTCTAACAATTATGTGAAAATAAACGTCATATGACGTCACGTGACGTTATTATATGATAATGTATTTCTAATATTAACAAGAGTATTTCTATATGTTGAAATTGTCGAATTGCAATGAAAATTTAATGACAAATGATCCAGACGCTGAAATTTCGATTTCAATGATTTTCAGAAGCCTATGACGTCATATGACGTCACATTTGAAATTGACTACGAAAGTTTTAACACGGTCTAGAGCCATTATTAATGGGCCGATTTTCATCAAAATTTCACAGAATGTGTATATTACGTTCTTATTGTGTATACCGGTGTCCTTTTTTTCAAAATTCGAAAAGTCCAAGCATCTATGGCGGATCCAATATTCGAACCAAGGACGTCAATACTTAAATGCTTATAAAAACTGTCCTATTTGAGATAGAAAGTTGAAATTTTGTCAGTTAGTAGGCCTCTGGGCGTCTTAACAATTATGTAAAAATAAACGTCATATGACGTCACGTGACGTCATTTTTTTATTATTATTATTCTTTTCTTTTTCCTAACTAAACGCTTATTTTAAAATGTTGCAATAGTCCTAGGACGATGAAATTTTTATGGGTTATTAGGCACGTGAGGAAATTTTGATTTCACCCCTACTGCATATATGTAGCAATAAATATCGATTTTTGTAAATATATGTATGAATAAGAATTATAGCTGAATAGTTGACGTTTCCAAAGATATTTAGTTTATTAAAATTGGTTTACGCAATACAAAGATATAAGCAAAAAAACTAAATGAAATGAAGCTAATTTTGCTGATAATATGCTGTTTTCTTGAGGTTTAACAGTCAATATCTCAGAAACGACTGAAGATAAGTTTATACATTATGCGTATAAAATGTAGCATGTTTTAAGAGCTTTCTAACGGTACCAAGTTTATTGAAATTGGACTTCATATAAGAAAGTTACATGGAAAATAAGATATTTCATAATCATGCATCATAAAAATATGGAAAAGGTCACGCGCAGGGGTCACCAAGCTTAAATACTTGCGCAACGACTTAAAAAAAAAAAAAAAAAAAAAAAAAAAAATATCAAATTGCAATTGATGGGCTATATCTTGATCTTGTTGTTGTTGTTTTTTTTTGTTGTTGTTTTTTGTCGAATGTTGACTGTTTCCAAAATAAGCATTGAAGTTAATACATGTACAACGGCACAAGACAAAAATCCGTATTTGCAACACTATGTAGCTAGCGAGCAGTTTGCAAGCCTTGAAAAAATCACACGCAGCCCCACATTTTAGACCATCTAAAAACTGCATTGTTATGCTAACGATATTCATATTGCATCAGTTTGTAGGCTGGGATGTTACCTTTCAAAATATCACCATTGTTCGAAATTCCAGGAATTTATGGCAAAACTACGGAAGCCCAAACACGCCAAAATCGCTAAATACGATTAACTACGTTACAGGTGTCGAAAGGATATAGCACTATACAAATATTCAATACTTCTTCCTAATGAGGCTAAAATTAAACAAGGTTACAACTGAGCTGGAGTGATGAAATTCTATGTGTGATGAAAGTTAGAAACTTACATTTGAACACTGTTTCATTTTTCTTTCATGTCATATGACATAGTATAAATGTTGTATGTAAACTACATGTGCAAGATATGGGCGGACTTTTATTAAAATTCACAGAATGTGTTCTATTTGTGCTATTTTATATAGAAATAGAGGAGATAGAAAGTAGCAATTTGGACAGATTATCTATTATGTCATCTTCTATATATACTATATAAAGCAGATGTTGCAGAAAGTCCTATCATTCGTTTAAACGAATGACATCTAGTTTTTATTGTTTTCATACATGTATAATTACTTGCCTTGACAAACCAAAGGCATAGGCCTTGCGCTTAGCATTAAGGGTTCAGTCTTGTGTAGGGAAAATCACTTACCTGGAGGTTGAAGTTTGATTAGAATTTTACTCCATCACTGGGAATGTAGGAGTCACATGAAAGTGAGGCGACTGTAGTAATGATATTATGTGACTCCAAAATGACCATGACATGTGATGGAGAAGAATGTGACTAGCAATGAAATCAGTCACTGGTAATACAACACTGTATCCCAAAATGACCACACGTGTGTGAACAATTAAACACGAACGAATTTTCTCTACACCTGATATATACATGTCTATTAATTCAGTGTTTTACAGAAATCAAAGTGTCGTTCACCTAATTATTTACATAATATTTTATCAGCAATATTGATGACTATGTATGTGTTCTAACGAAACTTCCCCGCAATACTGTCGATCGTCGCACAACATACCATAATCGACACGCCCGTCACTAACGGACGTTATTGCGTTCGCGGCAACCTATTGGCATGTCGTCCTACACTGTATGGTCATAAACCAACCCCTGCCTTCACAGGAAATCACGATATGACCATTTTTTGACAGGTCGTTCCAGATACATGTAGTGACCGACCTGTACTCTTAAGCAGAAGTATTGATTGAACGGAGTCGAAACTGTTGTAAATATGTGGCATGTACAAGTGCAGTAAGGACATAAAGCAATCGTACTCACAACCCTACCCAGTAAATATACATGAAAAAATTGGTGAGGAAATTGGCTAACGTAATAGTTTTCTTTTCTTCTCAATTATGTTTGAATGTTTGGTTCATTTCATTATCTGAGTACGGTAGTTGTATAACCATATTTGATACTTTGATACATTCCCGTCCTATTTTCTTTGTAATTCTTTATTTAACGGACAGGTATACAGTTCAGCTTCACGCGAGGGGATAAAATCAGCCAAATAGCAAATTATTCCATCATCGGATCTGTAATAAACGAAATTGATAGAAATCAGACCATGTTATTATCTTAGTTTGCAAGGACATTTAGACTCAAGACACAAGAAATACAACGTGGTTTATACATCGTGCAAATATATTAGTGCAAAGATTCAAGTTTTTAAAACACATGAAAACAGCGTTCGATACAATTGGTCGAAAAAGTGTCTACATTTCAAAACTCAAAAAGTCCTGGTCTATAGTTAAATTTGACTTTGCCCAACGATATTGAGTGTCAAGTCAGTCACTTTGTAAAGTCACCTACAGTTTACATACAGCGGTGGTTCCACGTGGTTGTAAGGGAAGAGTTAGGCCGTGACACCGCTGGTGGAAAACACTAAAATTTTCAAAGGTAAAGGACAACTGGGGATCAAACACGGTGTGTGTGTGTGTGTGTGTGTGTGTGTGTGTGTGTGAAACGAAATATTTGTGAATATTAAAGTATTTCCAATGCCTTTAGACTCCATTATTTCTTAAACAACATTTTTGTTTATCGTAAAACAATTATGTTTATTTTTGTTTGTTTGTTTGCTCGTCCCACCGAAAGTATTTCAGTCATTTGCAGACGATGTCTCCTTTAGACAGATATAGTGCTGCCACACTGCAGTATCACGCCGTAGACATGTGGTATGATACCACACCCAGTCACATTATCCTGACACCGGGCTAAACAATCCTGGAACTACCATTATATGCTGAGCGCCAAGCAAGGTAGCTATATCAGTACCATTTTTTACGACTTGGTATGTCTCGGCCGGGAATCGAATATATGACATCCCGCTGACGAGGCGGACGCTCTAACAACTTGGCCATCGGAGACGGTAAATATTTTCGATAATTGTGAAGGGATGTGAAAATAAAAATAGCAGCTTGATATTACATGTGGTACGTACACCTGACGCTTAAATATATATGCGTTGGAAGTAAACAATGACTAAAGCAGTTTAATCAATGAATGTGCTATAAAGTGTGTAATTTAAGGAACAGCATCGATCTAGAAAGCTTCCTAATTGATCTGACCCATACACGGATCCAAAGGAGCAATAGGGGGTCATGACCACCCCCAACCAACTGGGATTTTGGCGATTATGTCAAGAGTAAAGAATAAAATAATCCTCTAACACCCTCCTAGATTAACCGTTGGACCCCCAAGGAAAATATGAAAAAAATGAGAGGAAAAAGTTACCCCCGCCCCATGTGATAAATGGATGGATCCGTGCTTGTAAACCATAGCGGCTATATATTATCATTCCAACACTGTAAAACACGGGCTATTGTGTTATTTTGTGTAGAACCAGGGATTCTATGTCCCTTGATAGTAAAGCGTATGGCTGTGGTCATATATATTTATGAAAAATAAGAATATGCACATTTACATGTAGAATGATGAATGTACGTCACATAAATACTCTCTCTCTCTTGACTCGCAAGTTCCTTTAAACTGCTAGCTTGCTCGCCGAACCGCTGACCGGTTATATTGGCAAACCTAATATTAATCGGGCCTGATCAAGCAAACGGTCATTCTGGCAGACTGTTGGCCTCAGATGACCGCAACAGACAGGGCAGGTACCGGTCAGTACACACGTTGACCTGCCCTACCACGGGCTAATGTATGTAAGTCATTCGAATCGTTATGGGCTGACGAGAGCGTTTAAGCGTATACATCCAACATTTGTCAATTCTGTATTCACTACTCATTTTTTTAACGCATAAATGTCGATTTCAACTTGTTGTTCTATATGCATAACAGATTAATACTTATCCTTCCGCCCGTCTATCCATTCGTCAATTATTATCTATGGTGTGATTTTGATATAAACGAAACCAACATGTTACGATTTCATACGCTTTATATATTAACTTTTTATAAAACACTTGTAATTAGGCGATTTAAAAAATGCTTTTAACTAATGCACACTGGAATCAATTGATAGTATCTTTACAATACCACAAGATATCTATATGCACATCATCTACATGTATATAAATCCCACAGTGCATACGGCCGACATGATGCCGCATCGGCGGGGACCCGTACACCACGATTATACTTTATATTGTTTTGTTCGTTTGCTTTGTCACAAGACAGATATATTGTTGCCACAATATCACGTCGTAGAAACGTGGCATGATACCACACCCAGTCTCTTGACACTCTACCAAGTACCCTTAAAAGCTGTACCATTACATTTTTATCTTGTTTGGTATACGCGACCGGGCTTCAAACCTATGACTATCGACTATGGACCGGTGAATTTAACCGATAAAAAGATAAAATAAAAATACACACAACATGTGTGCATGCCCCACCCCCACCCCTCTCTATCTCTCTCTCTAGCTCTTTCAATCTCTTTTTCTCTTCGCTATGTAAAAAAAGTGCTAATTAAGTCGCCCTTGACCCAGAAATGCCAGTCATACATATGACCGCTGATTTAACGTGGTCATACCTGCTGACCGGGGCAACAGGTCCGTATAACCTGAACCGTCATTCCGACTTAAGTGTGATCAGCAACATCTTTATCAGTTACATCAAACGTATCATCATCATCATCATCAGCAACAACAACAACAACAAAATCGCCATCATCCCCATAATCATTGTAACCATCATTATCACAATCATCACTACCTCCATTACATTCTCATCACCTTCTAATTCCTCTTCTTCTCCATTATCTTCATCTTTACATATGCTATATATCTTATGAAGGCAAATAGATATAATTATTTACTTTAATCAATATGAATGCATTTTAGCTGATATAAATTAACTGCACAGATATGATACATGATAGAGAATCTATAATGAAAAAAAATGTCGGTGAAATAACCAATATATAGTTATTAAAGACAATGGTGTTCTGATGTCGTATATCAATTGGGGATTAATGCACTATCATGAATTACAGTCAAATATGTTTCAGGCCGAAAGAATATGAGCTACAGCTAGCCTTCGTAACTTTATGCAATTACGCCGCAGGAAAAGTCAGCCTGCTCGATTTTGTGGAATCACCCACGTCTGAACAAAGTGCATATGATAATATTGCGTAAACAAACGTAAACCGCAGTGCTGCTCACTGTTACTTATTTGTCATATCCTTACGCAAGAAATATAGTCCCTGGTGTTTCGCCTTCAGAAAACACCTCACTTAACCGTGTCACGATATAAGTAAGGTTTATGAGAAGGTCAAACCAGGTATAAAATGTACAACTGGTCGATTTGTCCCCAACTGACCACTTAACGCTGACCGCTAGATGAACCCGAATCAAATCCAACTATGATGAATTTAGTCGAAGATCACCGTGACCTGCCGACGCTGAAATCCTATGAGCAGACGATAAGTCAAAACAATGTAATGCAACCAATTTAAACGAATATTTTTGGCCAAGTTTGTGTTCAGAAGTTGCACAGAGACGAAAGTCATCGATTCGGTTGATAATCAATCGTTACTTTTTACTATGTGTGCTTTGTTTTCTTCTCTTTGACTGATACGCACTCCTGAGTTAACTAAGGTCAGTGTGACACTCTTATACGGCCTGACCGAAGGAATGATATATAGGGGATAATGTTTTTTTTAAAAAAGAAAAAAGTACAATTCAACTTAGTGTATTTATTTCACGGCGATGGTGGTAGGTGAGACTTGATTTTCTAATAATATTTTTTGTGAGTGTGGTATTTAAATAAAAGCTAGTTACGAAACAATAAGGTTGGAGAAGAGAAACTGGAGTTCAGAGTGGGTCATAGAAACTGGAGTAGCGGCATCGGAGGATCATGTTGATGCAGATAGGTTTTCATATGACTGAATTGTCATTTAGTTTTTGACATAATGATTTCTCGGAGAATTAAAACCTACAAATACGGTAAGTTTTTTTTTCTATACATTGACAAACTTTAATTTCTTGTCTTTATTTTTTGTCCTGTTTAGACACACATAAGCTTTACTGAAACATAATTGGAATGAAAATTCTGGTTAAAAAAAAACAGTAAGTACGATTCATTAAATTAGAAGATTCATTAAAATGAGACTTATAATGTAGATTTACTTTTAAGAGACTCATGTTGTTGCAGAAATAGGAAAATAAAATATTAGTGTTATCCATTAATATCACCATCATCATCATCATCATTCTCGTCAGCATCATTATTTATTACTACGATGTCGGATGATGGGTATAAAAGAGATCAGCATTGACCAATAGTTAGTACATTGTCTTTCTGGTGATGGGTGGGGAAGGCCAGGTCATCTCAATTTTCAAATTGTTTAAGAAATCATGGTCTCGTGCAATAATGTCTAAGTGTTTCTTTTTGTTACATACCACACATTATATCGATCCGATATGTTACACTTTCACTTAGTAGAATTTAATTAACACAAGTGGTGATATGTATATTAATTCCCACATCTGCATGCGAAAAGTTATTTGACACGAGTTGGGGAAAATGTCATTTATCAAAATAGTTATCCAAGCTAAAGATATTAGTGAGGCTGCAGGCAGTGGGGGTGATGATGATAACCGTGATTGGGTCACCCAACATCCACTTCACTCATGGCGAGCATCAGTGTCTCGAATATTAGATAGTATAAAATAACAGTTCCATGAACTGATTCACATAGATAAAGTTACGTTAACACACACACACACACACACACACACACGGTCTCTCTCTCTCTCTCAAATAATTAATTTGAGTGGTCTTCTAAACATTGTTTATATGTTAATTGCTATTATTCTGTTTTATTTTTCACTACTTTTTATATTCGTGACAACACATTTATTTGATGCTTAATGCAGCTATATGCTTATGCTATTATTGAATTTAAGTATTCAGTTGTGTATGAAATTAATTTCTTGAATACCTCAGCTTTCTCAGCAGGTGCAACAAAGAAGTTACTTTATCAAATTAAGTTTTCACCGGGAAGTTTAATTTAATAATTTTCTTAATGTAAACTTGATAGAACTCTCTCTCTCTCTCTCTCTCTCTCTCTCTCTTGTTTTGGATATACACGTACGTATATCATAAAGTATAAATTTCTTTTGGCTAGTTTTCATGTTTGTCGATATTTTGTTGTTGTTGGTTGTTGTTTTTTTTTTTTTTTTGCTCATAGTTACGTTTAACAATTAAGTGTGTGTCAGAAAACACCTTTACTGGTCTGTCAACTCGTTTAAAGCAGCCAGATTTGAATTTCTCTAACTGGTTTTCCAAGCAGTCGTCCTATTAATGAATGTTATCTCCCTTATTTGTCTCAATCCATTCATAACTTGGATGAATGAAGTTGAATATTTGACTATTAAGAAAAGGCTCTGATATGTTTGAGCTTAAAGTATATATTCCTCATAAAACGGTAAATAAAATAGTGTAAGGTTTGCAGTGGATATATGTATCTAAATTCATTTTTCTTTTAAATTACCTTTCATAAATTGTATTAATGACACCTGCGGTCTCCTGTAGACCTATATTAAATCATTTTCTATTAAGTTTTAATATTCTGGTGCACATACATTTAAAAAGAGAAGAATATATTCAGCTTGGCCATCAGTGAATAAATTCTTGCATGTTCGTTATATCTGAAACTTTTTCATTCTAAGTACAACTTAATACTGACCGGCATAGTCAATGTACAAGCATAGTTAACGTCTCATTGCTCGGGGGACCGCTTCGTACGAAAGAAAAACCCTTCGTTTTCGAAAATTCACAATTGGAAAATATTTTCATTCTTGTGATTTGTTCACAAATTGTTTATTTCATACATCCTTCTCTCTCTCCCCCCCCCCTTTTTTTGACTATAATGCACATTTTTTCCCATTTTGTGTTGAGATGGTGACTATAATTCACATTTTTCCCCATTTGTGTTGAGACTGTGTATATTGTACAAGTCTGAATAAATATATGTATATGCAACACATTGACTGTTCTATATGACATTTTTTTCAATGCACTGTACAACATTTCAGATTTTCTGGCATTGTCATTTTATTATGGAATTACAGAATTTATTTGCGTATATTCATGGGCATATGATCATTATTTATATTGAAATAAAGTACCTCTCTGTACATTCGTAACTAGTGAACATCCATAGCGAGGGTATGGCGACATGGTGTATGGGTTTAACTCAGTTATTACATACCATACTTTATTTATATCTATATCTACATTCAGGTGAGGAAATAAGTTCATGGGTATCCAAGTGTAGTCAATCAGAGTTCACAAAAAAGTCACATAGAATAGATAACTGAAATAGATCAGTTGAAGGCTTTAAACACAATCAGGAAAACACATCCTTGATTTGTAAGTGTCAAAATCTTGAATCAAAATAAGTTGCCATTTTCAAATAAGGTTGTTGTTGTTGTTTTATTTTGAATCGTCACATTATGTTGATGTGTTTAATTTCTCACTGTTTAAATGTGAAAAATCCCCCGCTATGTCAGTAGTTCCCCTTGTCGGCGCCTCACGTCTCTTGTTTCGATCGACCTTGACGATTTTTAGTCGCCAGTTTGATGCTGCAAAGATCTGGACATCTACACAAAAGCAATCAATAAAAAAGCGAGACCAGGGGAAGCTAAAAAATAATGGGACAATGTAGCAGATGATCATGTTGTCGATTAAAGGCCTTCTTTAAGGCCATGACCTCCGGGCTGACCCCGCGTGGCTTTAATTGACCGGGTCATTTAAGGGTAGTCGTCGAAACAGGGACAAGCTAGATATGGAGAGGTCACTTCAGGTGATAGCCAAACTGTGGGATATCGCTTGACATGAACCTTTTGTACAATTAAGTTGGTCGAACTTGTAGAGTGAGATATGAAGGCGCCACTAATATTAATCAAGTGAAAGCGACTCAACCGAAACATCTTCAGCCTTTCGAACTAGTTAAATATATGCAAAATGTACTTATAATTTACAATTTTCGTTTAAATTTTTCCTATTTGTTCATTTAAAAATTCTCCTTGATCGATGGTGTATTATTATTATTAATATTTTTTTATTATTATTATTTTATTTAATCATTTTTAGATCTTTTATATTTTTATCGTTGTTATTATTAGTGGTAATAGTATTGATAGATTTAGTAAAAAAAAAAATGTGTTGAACTTGTCAACAATAATGACACGTATTCGCACGAGGTGATGCAAATGTCTTCATCAATGCAGGAGACATGCTTGTTCTTGTTTACTGACAAGCCGAATGATTTTGATCTTTATATGAAAATAATAATAGCCAGATCAATGCAATTTATTTTTATAATGGACTGTAAATTCTCGCATTTAAGGTGATTTTCGTGATTTCTCAGTTTTCAACGGTTAACGTATGAAGCTATTCTCCAAGTTTCTTTTTTTTTTTTCATTGTACTTGCATACCCTGTCCACATCGAATTATCGCTATTGCATTGTATCAAGACTTCTTTAAGTTGCACCATCGCTGGTTCCAAATGACTCTCAGTGGAAAGTAAAGTAACTTAGCCTATGAATATTTCGTTTGATGTTGAACTCTAAAAATGCCAGATGATTGCGAAGTAAAAGTTATATTATCGACATCCTTAGATTAAACTAATCCTGTATTAACTGGGGTGAGATCTTTTCCTTGTCGCGTAACACCAGTCAAAATGGTCCTGATCTACGTTCCAGGACTGGTTGACCCAGTGCCCGGATGTACTGACTTTATAAACACATTTTAAGAGACCAAAAGAGCACAAACTTGTGTTTGTTTTGCTTCTCGTCATGATCATCCATTTTGGGAACACCTCGGAAAAAAAGACACATAGAATGCACATTTAGAAAATATAATTACAATTGAAAATTTACATTTAAATTTTACCAATTTTTACATTTTAAAAATATTTTTCCCTTGGTCGGTGGTGTTTTATTATCATTGCTATTAAGTCATTATTAGATATTTTATAGTAGTAGTAGTAGTAGTAGTAGTAGTAGTCATTTATCAATCGCAATACAGTCGTTGGGACGTTAAACCGAAGCCATCATACACACACAGAACAACACCAATGTTATTTTATATCATGGTCAGTTAGCTTACGCCTTCCTCAAAATACACTCTGTCACACAAACACGCGCACGCGCTGGTAGGCCATCGACTTACCATTTGACATGTTAATTTTGTAAGAATCATGATGAATTAAATAAGGCAGAACTAACAAATAACAAACAAACATCGCTATCTAAAAAAACACATCTGTCTGACCGTCATACATGAGTTCACCTCACCTTTATATGAAATGTGGAGCATAAAGACTCACATTGGTTTAATTTTATTGTTTATGATTATATCCGTCATGTTCAGCTGTCTGTCTTATTGTCAAGATCAAGTAACATTTGTTCATATCTGTTTAGAAATAGTTTAGGTACTGATAAAACACTTATATGGTAAATTTGACTTACTTTCAATTTCTAGTTTTATTCGTGCAATACATATAGATTTACTGATTGGCCAACGCATATTAGAGATTCGTAAATTGAGTTATAACATCTGTTTGACTTATCTGCAATAGTTACTGATAAATAATAATATATGTATAAGTACACTGAGAATAAACACCAAGCAAGTATTAGTGATAAAACTAAATATACATTGACGTCTAGATACAAAAGTCTACGTAAATTTATGATATCAAAATGTCGTATTATGTGTAATGTTGGATTATTACTGAATCTGAAATATTTAAACAATGTTAAACATTTACAGCTACAATATTATCTCGGACTGATTACGGTAGTCAGGACAGAACAGAACGTTTTATTCTGGAAAAATATATTTACAGTAGGTTTTCTTGCTTTAAAGTTTAGTCAAAGTTACGTGTCACAGTTTAGGGAGCGGTGAACACCTGTCGATCAACCAGTCGACCACGCAGTCAATGTGACGACCACTGTCCAAAAATGACCTGTGGTTACTGACCTCTCTAAGTAACCACACTGTCTACTGACCTCTCTACATTTCCAAACTCTCACAAAACTCTCACAAAAGTTGTAAAAAAAAACAACAACATTAAAACGCACAAATACTCAAAGTAATCTCAGATTGCATTATTTTCGAACCAATGAAATAGAAAAGTAAGCTGTATTATCGATCTATTTTACAGTCGCTGACAATATCCTCTGAAATACACGGAAGTCTCATCTGCTTCTATAAGATCAGATTCGAGTCTTTCCAAAACCAAGGAAAAGTGTCTGTGGGTAGAGACAAACATACAATTGCAGGGTTGAGGTTACCCTAGGTTAATCGCTGCTACCACGAGTTAACCTTGTTTCTTTAATAAAATAATTGAGGAAATTTTAAACAATATACTCTAGGTAAAAGATGATAATATGATAACGTGTTGACTTCGATTGTTAAAACTAACTTAATTCTACTTTTCTCTCTTTCGTAAATATGTTTGACCCTCTCAACTCTCTTTGTATGACTAAGGCTCTCATAGTTCTGACTAACCATCTTCTTTATCATTCTAATCTGAATGGCATAAGACAAAGATGCAAACATAACGTAACAAAGCGGCCATATACTCTTATTGAACATAATCATAATTATGACATTGAATCGCTGTTTAAATGTTGATGCAGTTTTGAGTATTTCTGAAACGGTAAGCACAGAACATTGACTTAAGTTTAAGAAGAGATGAGAAATGGTTACAGTTTGTCCTGAAAATGTGATTATCAGCAACTCAAGACGTTCAGAAACACAACAACAGTTGCCATGACAAAAGTGACAAGATGGTGTCGCATATTTCACTATTCTAGCGCTTTTTTTTTTTGCTGGTTTCTATAATACCAGTGGTAAGACAATAAATTATTAATTATATTACTATTGTGTTTCTCATTTTTCTTTAATGAAGACTAATTTTGCCTTACATAAGAGCATCACTAATATTAATTTTGATAAAAAAATAATAATTTAAAAAAAAAAATCATATATTTTCAAATAGGAAATCCCAAGATTTTAAGATTCATGTGTTTAAGACATTAAAGGTATATTTGCAAAATTTGAATGTCAAGAAAGTCATATATTAGTGTTTTTATGCAAGTTGGGCCAAAATATCAATTGAAGAGCAGTTTTAGCTTAAAAAGTAATTGAGAGATCATTTTATATATATATATATTTTTTTTTTACATTTTTAGAAAGCCTGTATAACCGTGGATGAATTAGATTTTTAAAGGAATATATAGTTCTTTGTTGTGTCACTTGCTGTAAGCAGAGTTGACACATAGTGATTACTTTTCCGTCGTCTGTCTGTCCGTTACACCTTTTCCATTACGCTTCAGCAGGTGACACATGTGTTCTTTAGATCACTTTTGTTTACTCTTTGGTCCGGCTCAGTGAAGACTTTATGCTTGTTTTGTATTTACTATGCATGTTTGACAGTACTTAAACTTATACATTACATTATTAGTAACCAATTGTGATAAACTATTCTATTTTATAGGCTCTTAAAGTATTTAGAAATGAAATCTTCCTAATTCCTCTAAGCCTTTTTTTCCCCCAGCAAAAGGATTTTCTGTTATAAGCTAGATCTCTAAAACGAGCACGGTGAACCTCTACTTTTCATTTATATATTGATATATCTCATAGTTATAGTACAAAGTAATTTCATAAACACCTGAACGCTAGAAAAAAAATAGCTGAAGTGCTTTTATGTCCAGTAATACGTATTTATTGCTTCATAAATTTGCCACACTGAAATAATAGATTAACACACTAAAAATGTATTAACACGGAAAACACTGAAAACTGTATGTGTTTAGTAAAATGGATTTCCGCTTATATTTGTGTGTGGCTTTGTTTGTTCGAATGTGATGAGGGTATCAGAGTATAGATTTATACAGCCAGTATGAACCGGATCAGCCTGCGCGTGGCTGGTTGCACCTTACGCAGTAAATCCTGAGCCAGCTGCAGACAATTATCGCCCGCAAATAGCTACCATATGCTCTAACATGGCGTCAAAAAACACATTGATACTTGAGCCTGCAGTTTTTATTAGCTTGTTTGTTTGGGAACTGTGAACTCTTCCGAGAGGTCAGTGTCTTCTCATGTATATCTCAAAAAGGTTAAGCCCTCCGTAAGTTTGTATAACGCACAGGTCGCTGAACCCTTGAGCAGAGGTCAAGTTACTCACTGAGAGCTCGTCGTGTTATTGGAAGGTCAAAAAGTCAGATAACAATAGAAAACTAAT